>CM019692.1:48553929-48958929 GCA_009760885.1 Achatina immaculata
AACTGGAGAAGACTCGCTACTCAAACTGAATGAGACAGCGATCCATAGCTGACTGCTTGCGTCACAGATGAAGAATCATAGCCGGCCAAGACCCTATTCAACCTCCCTATTGGTGCTCCTGGAAGCAGACACTAGTCTGGTCAAGGGAGTCTGGATCGCAGTGGAAAGACAAACCTAGTCCTTACAATACGTTGAGCTGAAGTCGGATGTGCAGGCCCACAAGGCGCGTAACTGCGTCACAACGCAACCAAAGCCATTTTTGAGGACGAACGACGACGATGATGAAGAAGATCCAGCTTATTCTGTCTTTAGCTTTGTTGATATCCCTACTAAGTTTCGACCTGTTCATTCCCTCCTCATTCCATCACACTTCGTTCTGTTCGTCCCCTCCTCACTCCATCCCCACTCCATCATACTTCGTTCTGTTCGTCCCCTCCTCACTCCATCCCCACTCCATCATACTTCGCTCTGTCCGTCCCCTCCGCACTCCATCATGCTACGTCCTGTCCCACTCCCTTCCTCTCTTCCACACCCCACGCAAAGCTGCGTCCTGTACATCTCCTGGTGTTGACCAGCCAAATCTACAAATCTCATCCTCTAGCTTTTCCCTCTGAGAAACAACCTGTTATATTTTTTTTAAAAATCATCATATGCACTTCGGACAAGTTCTTAAGTGCCCTGACCTCCTCTTGTTAATGGGGATCTGACGAATCCCAGAGCTCTGACAAAAATCCTGACGAGAGGAAATGGCGATGGGTCGAGACAGGATTCACGAACAGTCGACTAGGAATCGATTTTGGGCCATTCCCTTTCCCTCTGTAGTACATAACAGTAACGAATACGTGAATTGTGTGTTATATTTTATATAAGTGATATATGAAGATTTATGAAGGCGGGTCAGCACAAAGATCATGGGAAGCATTAGAAATGTGGTTTATTAGAATAATGCTACGAATTCTCTGGACAGCAGAAATTAATAACGAAGAATGTATGGAACATAAGGAGAGACTAAAAAAAGAAAAAGAAATATATACATAGAGACAAAGTACTTTAATAGGTCATGCAATGAAAAGAGGAGGGCATTGAAAATATTGTTAAAAACATGAAAACAGAGAGAAGAAGTGCCAGAGGAAGGCCGAAAGAAACGATGCTGGATAGTGTGATGAGACGGAGTGAGATGAGATCACCAACTGAGCTGATGGCCTGCTTGAAGGGCCGGGTGCTATGGAGAAATATAATAGCTAATGTCAGTCGGCAGGGAACATGATGAAGATGATGATGATTATTTATAATCATTTTTATGGGATACACAATGTGTGCTTGGAGCATCGATCCTGTTCTCATCTCACGTCAGCTGCACGGGCTCTCAGGGTCACTGGGAAAATCATGTTATAAGCTGATCAGTCATTTACATGTCCCTTGCGGAACTTTACCTCCCTAACAGCTCTCCTGTAGGCCTCTCGGTTGTAAGCAAGATGCCCTGCTGCTGATGTGTCCATTCGCAGATCATTAACGATGCCTTGCAGCTATTTTCGCCTTGGTCTTCCTCTCTTCCTTTTCCCCATTATGTACCCTTTCCAAAACTGTCTTCTCTAAATTCTCATGACGTTTAATATGTCCAAAATATAAACTGATACATTCATTGTTTTACATTCTACCGAACCAGTTTCATCTCTTCTCTGTTCACTTAATCCACTCCTCCACAAACATCCTCACAGGCTTGCTAGTTTGATCTTGAACCAACACGGAACAAATTTATTCCAGATTGTTGTTCAAGCCTGTTGTTGAATCAACAATGAACAAAGCGCCTGCAACAACCAACATTGCTTTCCACGGGTCACAGCCATAGAAATATTGGCAAATGAACATTTTATTGCCAAGCCATACATTATTGATTCTGCTACCGTATTTCAACAAATAAACGCCCACCTGGATCTGAAAGCGTGTACAGTAATGCCTGTTTTATCTTTGTTTATTGCCTTTAAAGATCCTTTTTATTGCCAGATATCTGCATCCTGATCTGTTTACTGAAAAGCTACATTTTTTTAAATGTGTGTGTGTGTGCGTGTGTGTGCGCTCATTGTTTAAAAGCCATATTGGCAATTTTTCATAATGACAGACTGAGTAAAATTAATAATATCATCATCATCATGTTTCATGTCATTAGGTGAACGTAATAATGTTTTTTTTTACATTTTATGATAACGATCATTTAAAAGTCTGCTTATGATTTCTAAGTATACAAAAGATTGCGTATATTTATTAGTATAAAACACTCTACGTATCGTTTATACTGATGAGTCTCACAATGACCAGAGGAAAGATCAAGTAGCAATAATGGTAAAAGTAAGCGGCAGGGAACATTAGAATCAGCTGAGGGGAAATGGATGTGGATAGGGACATCAGAGTCAACTGAGGGGAAAAGAAAGTTGTAGGGGACATCAGAGTCAGTTGAGGGGGGGGGGGGAAGTGATAGGGGACATTATAATCAGCTGAGGCGAAAAGGAAGTGGTAGGGGACATTATAATCAGTTGAGGGAAAAAAAAAGTGGTAGGGGACATTATAATCACTTGAGGGGAAACGGAAGTGGTAGGGGACATTATAATCAGCTGATAAAAAAAAATGGTAGGGGATATTATAATCAGTTGAGGGGGGAGAGAGGAAGTGGTATGGGACATTATAATCAGTTGAGGAAAGGAAGTGGTAGGGGACATTATAATCAGTTTTTAAAAAGTGGTAGGGGACATTATAATCAGTTGGGGGGGGGAGGAGGAAGGAAGTGGTAGGTGACATTATAATCAGTTGAGGAAAAAAAAAGGAAGTGGTAGGGGACATTATAATAAGCTGAGAAAAAAAGGAAGTGGTAGGGGACATTATAATCAGCTGAGGTGAAAAGGAAGTGGTAGGGGACATTATAATCAGCTGAGGGGAAAAGTAAGTGGTAGGGGACACCAGTGCCAACTGAGAGGAACAGTTTTCTTTTTTTTTTTGGGGGGGGAAGGGAGGCAAAGAATCGCTGTGGATGTGACCTAGAAAGCAAGGGTGGGGCATCAGGGAAAAAAGGATTGAAAACCACTGATTTATAAGTGTTCTTTTGTTTTGCTAAAAAAGAACAACGATGGAAGAACAGGAATGAGTATCTAACTGAATCTAAAATGTACCGAGAGAGTATACGACATTATGGCGGTAGAGCAAAAGAAAAATTCGAAAAGCGTGCTATTAGAGAATAACAGGCAAATTAAATGCAGCAAGTTACACAGAAGGATGGTATACTCAGGGCTGTGGAAAAGGGGGTAGGGTAAGGTCTGATAATCTTATTTACCAGGTTATCTACGATGATATTTTCACATGAACTATCCTCTTTTTTTTTATTATTATTGTGCTGCATAGATCACAGAAGAAAGATACGTTCTCCTTTAAATTCTCTGGCGAGGAAATGAGTAGATGCTTGAACAGAAAGTTCACAAAAGCTGCATGTAGGAAGGTGGTCCGTGACAAGACATGCGAACACCCGCTTGGAGTATTCCCATGTAGACAACACGTGTAACGCAGAGCAATTGCTTTCTCGGAGCGGCTAGAGAGAAACCTCAGCAGGGGAGTTAACAATACTTATACATGAATGACGTTTACTTTCTTAGCTCCCTTAGCCTCATAAACCGGAACGAATGAACTTTCTATTTTCAAAAGTTGAAGGATAGGGCACGCAATCTGGTCTGACATTCTGTCTTTTGTCTTTAAACTTTCAGTCTATCGCAGGAATTCAACATCATTTAGTAGAAATGTTATTCATACAACGAACACTAGCGGAAATGTTCGCGTTTCACTCTTATCCATACATTCAGTCATAGAATGCAGCAACCTACACTCAGTAAAAGTATTTTTAATTCTAGCGTGGTTAAAGTATAATGAACAAACTACTTTGGCGTAATTGAATTATCGCAAGAATTCAAAAGGGGGTAGGAAATGGGGGTCAGGCGTAATGCTGACCGCGTCACCATTTGGTGGGCCAGCAAGACTAGGAAAATACAAGAACTAACACGATATCCCCTAATGCCTCTTTGGCATGGTAGGACTGGCTTTAATTTTTTTTTCCTCACCTTCTTCAACAGCCACACGCAGACTACCTGGCAAGTCTAGGGCTACAGCGTTAACTATGAAGTCGCCACGTCAAGTACTGAGCATTTTTTTTTAGTCAAGCTAGAAGAAATGTTTTTTTTTTCTTTTCTCTCTTCTGACAGCAACGCTCACAATACTCCCCCCCCCTCCTCTCTCTCTCTCTCTCTCTCTCTATCTCTATCTATCTATCTATCTCACCCGCGCAACATCCACCGCTCAGTTTGCTCACAACGTACAGCCAGCAATCTTAACAATTTTATGGTACATGCAATGAGTGAATTTTAAAATTCGTTCATTCATTCCTTTGCATGTCCCTTGCGGAACTTTGCCACCCAAACAGCACTCCTGTAGGCCTCTCGGTTGTGAGCAAGATGGCCTGCTGCTGCTGCATCCATTTCCAGATCATCAACGATGTCTTGCAGCCATCTTCGTTTCGGTCTTCCTCTCTTTCGTTTTCCCATTATGTATCCCTCCAATATGGTCTTCTCTAAATTATCATGACGTTTAATGTGGCCAAAATATTTAAGTTTTCTCTCTTTAATCCTCTTTACTAGCCAGCCTTCATCAATATTAAGCTCTTGCAGTATAGATATATTTGTTCGTTTTTGTGTCCACGATATTTGGAGAACTCTTCTATAGCATTTACATTCAAAGGCATTTATGTGCTTCTCAGCTGTTTTGTTAAGTGTCCAGGTCTCACAGGCATATGTTGCGATGGGAAAGATGCATGCCCTTAAAAATCTTATTTTTGTGGTTCTGTCTGCTCCTCTCCACAGATTCTTTATTTGTTTTACTTTCTGAAGAGCAATAGATGTCCTCCTTTTAATTTCCCTCATTGTATCTCCATTATTAGTTAGTAGTGATCCAAGATATTCAAAACTCTCCACTTCTTCCAGTTTTTCCTCATTGATACATATTTCAGTTGCCTTGTTTGTTTTGTCAGTTGTCATCACTTTAGTTTTCTTTGCATTAAGATAGAGGTTCTGCTCTTCGCTGTTCTTGCGGACTGACATAATTAGTTTTTCCATTCCTTCTTGTGTTGTGGACAGCAATACTGTGTCATCAGCATATCTAATCTCTGGTATTTCATAACCTCCAACTGTTATGGCATCGTAATATTCTTTGTCTACATCTTCTCTAACATTCCTCATTATATTTTCAGTATACAAGTTAAATAAGTAGGGTGACAATATGCACCCCTGACGGACCCCTTGTTTTATGTCAAACCAACTTGTTGTTTCACCATTTATTCTTACTGCTGCTTGTTGGTCTAAATACAGCAGTGATGTTAATTGTATCAAATGTGTTGGAAATCCCATTTTTTCCATTATTTCCCAAAGTTTCTGGTGTTGTACACAATCAAATTCGTATGTTTTTATTTTGAGAACTTTTAGATGTCAAATTTCATTTGCTTCTTACACTGAAACATTGCTTGTTAACTGACACTGAAATAACGCGTGTTAAAGTACACTGAAATAACGCTTGTTAAATTACACTGAAATATTTGTTAATATACACGGAACCAACGTTTTTTAATATACACTGAAATAGCGTTTGTTAACGTGCACTGAAATAACGCTAGTTAACTTGCACTGAAAACAATGCCTGTCAACATGCACTGAAACAATGCCTGTCAACATACACTGAAAACAATGCCTGTCAGCATACACTGAAAACAATGCCTGTCAACATACACTGAAAACAATGCCTGTCAACATACACTGAAAACAATGCCTGTCAACATACACTGAAAACAATGCCTGTCAACATACACTGAAAACAATGCCTGTCAACATACACTGAAAACAATGCCTGTCAACATACACTGAAACAGCGTTTGTTATATCAGACTGTGGAACCAGTGCCAGGTATATTTCTTACATAAAAATATTCTGCGTCACTAATTCTCTTTATTAAATTCATAATTCTCTTGTTCATGCCTCCATTTCTTCTCTACTGTTATTGTTCCCTTTCTGTTAAAACTTTTAAAAGATTTAACCAGACTTTTATGTTGTTTACAAAAGAAGTGTTTTTAAACAAATCTGTTATAAACTTTTTCTCCCACTGTCTATTATGACAAGTCCCTTTTTCCATTTGTCTGTTATGACAAGTCTCTCTTCCCACCGTCTATTATGACAAGTCCCTTTTTCCATTTGTCTGTTATGACAAGTCTCTCTTCCCACTGTCTGTTACGACAAGTCTCTTTTTCCATTTGTCTGTTATGACAAATCTCTCTTCCCACTGTCTATTATGACAAGTCTCTTTTTCCATTTGTCTGTTATGACAAGTCTTTCTTCCCACTGTCTATTATGACAAGTCTCTCTTCCCACTTGTATATTATGTGAAATCTCTTTTCCTACTTGTCTATTAATGACAAATCTCGTTTTTCCATTTGTCTATCATGACAAGTCTCTTTTTCCATTTGTCTATTATGACAAGTCTCTTTTTCCACTTGTCTGTTATGTCAAGTCTCTTTTTCCACTTGTATATTATGACAAGCTTCTTTCCCCGCTTGTCTATTGTAACAAACCTCTTTTCCTACTTGTCCGAGTGGCTAGGCGGCTGCTTGTCCTACTGCAGCTCATGGTTCGAGTCACGATCAGTCTTTTACCGTTTTCTTTGTTCCTCTCGTCTAAAAGCGCTTTTGTCCACTGTTTTTCAAAGACTGTCGTACAGACTATGCTCTGCCACTGTTTGTCGTGTATAGGCCCCCATAGTTTCTTATGTAAATAAAAAAAAGTTACTACAGGTAGAACTTATGACTGTATCACGGGTACCTCAAACTGGGTATTTCTACCTTTAGCTAGAAAGAAAAAAAAAAGAAAGAGATTATTATTATTATTGTCGTCATCATTATTTCATTTACCATCCCCCCCCCCCCAAGTCCTCTTGCTTGCTGGCCCGCAGCCGCCAACCATAACCCGGCCGCAGAATCTCCACAAAGGCACCAGGAGCTGCCCTGTATCTGCCCTTAGCCTTCGCTTTCTATCATTATCTGGATCTAATGCCAGGGCTGATTACAGATTTCACGAACGCCGGGTTCCCGGATGTAGGAGATGATGTATATTTACATGGTCTGTTGTGGCACTAATTCTAACATAAATAATGCGTTCTCCGCTAGACATGATTCCACCAGGCAGATGCTGAGTCAAAGACAAGAGCAAGATGAGGGGAGGACACAGAGACAGAGAGAGAGACAGAGAGAGAGAGAGAGATGGGGAAAGAGGAAATGGAAAAGACAAAGATAAAATAAATTACCAAGATCATTTTAAACTACGTTAATATCGTAGTTTAATATCATTCTCTCTCTCTCTCTCTCTCTCTCTCTCTCTCTCTCACTCACTCTCATTTATGACTTCTTTGCTGATGACTGCACAGTTTACACTAGTGACAGTAACTGTATTAACATTGATTAATTTCAAATTGAAATAAACAGTCTAATTAACTGGAGCAACAACAACAGAATGCTCATAAACATCAGCAAAACAAAATCCATGCTCATTACAACAAGACAGAAGTGAACAAATTCACCAACAACACTACAGCTCCACGCTGGAACTTCACAGATAGAGAATGTTAGTGAACATAAAACTCTAGGTCTCATGACTGACCACCACCTCAGCTGGAATCATCATGTAGACAATCTATCCAAACTTATTGTACAAAAAGTTTACCAATTTACTCAAATTAAACATTTTATTGACATACACACCAGAAAAATATACTACATATTACAGATACAAACACACTTGGACTACATTTCCACAGTCTAGGATGGTTGTTCCATGTCAAACATGAAAAGACTTTACTCACTTCAAAAACGAGCAGTAAAGCTTATAGATGACAAACATGCAGCACATATTACAAATAACGACAAACATCTTGATATTTTACCCCTCAAAAAGAGATTTCTTTTCAACAAGGCCAAGTTAATTCATAAAATTCTATCGCACTATGCTCCACCCTATCTGTGGTCGTTGTTCAAAAACAATCAAAAACACAGTCAACGCGTAAACAATTGTATTCTCCCAAAACCAAGGCTTGACATGTTTAAAAAAAAAAGCTTCTCTTACTCAGCTGCCCGTCTTTAGAATGCCCTACTAATTCATGTAAAATTTATGAGTAATATTCGTTCTTATAACTTTAAACTTTGTCAACATCTATTTGATATGGACTATATGCCTCCCTAAACAGCCTAAAGTAGTTTAAAGTGTGGCTTGATTGTTGTAATTTTTTTAAATACTGCTTTTCTATAAATTTGTTAGTTTTGAATGAATGTAAGAATGCAAGTTTATTTCATGTTGTTGCATAAATCAGAGTGTAGAGTGTATGGACATGAGATAAGTTTATTATTTATTTATGTAATCATTTAATGTGTCTTCATGATTATTATGCTCATTAACAAATGCTGAATGACTGTGACTGAGTGAAAGCTGTATGATGAAGGGCAGAATGTCAGACGGACCTGAGTGCCCAGTTCTTAACCCTTTGAAAATAAAGTATGTTCGTTCGTTCGCTATCTATCTATCTATCTATCTATCTATCTATCTATCTATCTATCTATCTATCTATCTATCTATCTATCTATCTATCTATCTATCTATCTATCTATCTATCTATCTATCTATCTATCTATCCGTCCGTCCATCCGTCCGTCCGTCTATCTATCTATCTATCTATCTATCTATCTATCTATCTATCTATCTATCTATCTATCTATCTGAACCTTAGGTGCCCAAGACACATGGGGCTTCCACAAGGGTTTTCCACGAGCGCTCTTGCCCAAGTCAGCCCTCTATTGCTCAACATCATACTACAAGTATTTTAACATTAATGCCATCATTAATATCATCATCATAGATGCAGTAACAATAAACATGGGCTACGATGTGTCTCCATTTTTCACGCTCTCTGTTATTTCTGTTTAGAAGTGTTGTTTATCTTCTTCCACACAACATGATCAGCTTGTCTTTATGGTTCTATATCGTGATTGACGCTGTCCGGTTTGGCAGTCAGCGACCCACAGCTGACATGCTAGCGTCAGAGTTAGTGAACCATAACTGGCCAAGACCCTATCCCACCTCTCCCATTGTTACCCCCCCCCCAGTAAAAGGTCTAGCCTGGCTAATGGGGCAGAGATCGTCATAGTCCCCGGGGTGGTGTCTGGTAAAGAAGCTTTGCACACTCCACGCTTTTTTAACTCATTCTGGAGCTGGAAATATGGCTGGTACAGCTCGTTTCCTAGCAGACACGATTCTATGCATCAACATCTTCGCAGCATCGGCTACAAAGAACACCGCAGTTCCAGGAAGATATAAGACGAGGCAGGACTTTTCTCAGATTCCTTTGTCCTTTTTTTTCTGACTTTTCTATCTATACTGAATAACTCGCCCAATAACTATACCCAATAACTCGCTGCGTTGCTTCGGGGTACAAAAGGACTTCCCATGTTTTAAGAGAGGAACATGAGAGCTTGGGGTGAGGGGGGAGGGAGGTGGTGTTGTGGATGAAAATATAATGGCTAATCAAAAAGGGCAAACGGGGTGCGGGGGAGGGGGGTGGTAGTTTTGCATCGCCTTACAAAAGTCCCCTCGAAGTCCCTATAATATTGTGTACCTTTTTTCCCCACAAAGCAACATCGAAGATGAAAGAGAGCGAGTGAGAGAGAGAGAGAGTGTGTGAGAGACAGTGAGAGAGAGAGACAGTGAGTGACAGAGAGTGAGAGAGAAAGAGAAAAGGCGAAAGAGAGAGAAAGAGTGAGTGTGTGAGAGAGAACAAAATGATAGTGCGAGAGAGAATCGGTGAGTGAGAGAGAAAGTGAGAGAATGGGTGAGAGAGAGAGAGAGAATGAATGGGAGGGGGAGAGAGAGAAAGGGTGAGTGAGAGAGAGAGAGAGAGAGAGAAAGAGAGTGAATGAGAGAGTGAGAGAAAAGAGCGAGAATGAGAAAGAGAGAAATAGTGAGTGAGAGGGTGAATGAGAGAGAGTGAATGAGAAAGAGCGAGAATGAGAGGGAAAGAGAGAGAGAAAGAGTGAGTGAGAGGGTGAGAGAGAGTGAGTGAATGAGATAATGATAGAGAAAGAGCGAGAATGAGAGAGAACAAAATGATAAGTATAATTCCTTGTGACAACAGGAGAAAGGAGAGAAAGTTAATGGAAGAAAGGGGAGACAGTTAAGACATGAACAGTTTATGGTTTCACAATATATGTATGTCATAACTGCGTCCAAGTTATGAGTGATTTTTTAAATACAGTTGTTTATATATATATATATATATATATATATATATATATATTTGTATATATATATATATCTACTGTTAGCGGTAACAGGACTTTATAGTAATATCTGACACGACCGGTATCACAGTAAAAATATTCGGAAATCCATGTGTTCTGGGCGTGTAGCAGTGATTGTTTATACAACAGCGTATGGGAGTAAGGAATTTCGATTATCTGTAGACTAGGAGATAGAGCAGGTACGAAAGATTGGCGCTGTTTCTGCTAATCTACATCAGGGTTAAAAGTGTGCGAGTTTACGATAATAGTTCCCAACGCTCGCAGGAATGCTTGTCCGTGAGAGAGCAAGGTGCTCTGGTTCTTGTCCTGTTTAGAAAGCTATGCAATTGCGGAGGCCCTTTTGCGCAGGTGATGGGAGACAGCACTTGTGCTTGACTTACCGGCGGGGGGCTCACTCCATAACGCGTTTCACAAACTGTTCTTTCTAAAAATTGTCTTTCTCTTGAATGTGCGTACGTGACTTGCCCTTTAGATTCTCTCCCTCTCTCCCTCTGTCTGTCTCTCTGTCTCTCTTCCTCTTTCTCTCTTCCCTCTTTCTCTCTCTGTCTGTCGGTCTCATTCTTCCTCTCTCTCTGTCTGTCTCTCCCTCCCTCTCTGTCTCTGTCTCTGTCTTCTCTTCTCTTCTCTCTGATGTCAGAATAACTGCATTGAAAATGTATGTGTGTGTGTGTTTATGTACATGTGTATGGGCGCGCTATCTTGCTAGATTAGTTAGCTCTTATGTAGTTTATTATTTTATATTTGTGAATGGAATAGCTCATTGTCTTGTATTTCTGAATGTGATAGTTTCATTTTGCATTCTTTGATATTTTTTTCCCATGTAATTTGTATTCATTCATTCATTTGCATGTCCCTTGCGGAACTTTGCCTCCCAAACAGCACTCCTGTAGGCCTCTCGGTTGTGAGCAAGATGGTCTGCTGCTGCTGCGTCCATTTGCAGATGGTCAACGGTTTCTTGCAGCCATCTTCGTTTTGGTCGTCCTCTTTTTCTTTTTCCCATTATGTATCCTTCCAATACGGTCTTCTCTAAATTATCATGACGTTTAATGTGTCCAAAATATTTCAGTTTTCTCTCTTTAATCCTCTTTACTAGCCAGCCTTCTTCAATATTAAGCTCTTGTAGTATAGATATATTTGTTCTTTTTTGTGTCCATGATATTTGGAGAACTCTTCTGTAGCATTTACATTCAAAGGCATTTATGTGTTTCTCAGCTGTTTTGTTAAGTGTCCAGGTCTCACAGGCATATGTTCCTATTTGACTTTCCATGATTGCTGTTTGGGTTTCTTGGTAATTTCCAGAAGATAGTTTACCATTGCTTTCCTTCAGGGCAGTGACTGTACTAGTCATTGATCGTAGCCATTGTCCCTACATTGAGATCATCTGCCTACCATCATAGAATGGTGACCATAACCTACAAGTAATTTGTATATTTGTATTTAAATATAGTGTATGGAAAGAATGAAATATGGAGTGAAGAAGGGCACCCTTTGAAAATAAAGATCATTCTTTCTCTCTCTCTCTCTCTCTCTCTCTCTCTCTCTCTCTCTCTCTCACTCACTCTCACTTTATCTCCCTAGACGTAATGTTACAGTTTCTTTTTTAACTTTGCATCAGGAAAGAACAATTTTGACTGATAAAGAATGATATTTTATCATATCATTTTATTTATGACGTGTAATGAATCTTTCATCATTCACTGTGCGTTACCCCCCACCCTCTAATTTCCCCCTGCTGTATGCCCCTCTCCCTCAACTTGGTTTGACATAAAACAAGGGGTCCGTCAGGGGTGCATATTGTTGCCTTACTTATTTAATTTGTATACTGAAAATATAATGAGGAATGTTAGAGAAGATGTAGACAAAGAATATTACGATGCCATAACAATTGGAGGTTATGAAATACCAGAGATTAGATATGCTGATGACACAGTATTACTGTCCACAACACAAAAAGGAATGGAGAAACTAATTATATCAGTCCGTAAGAACAGCGAAGAGCAAAACCTCTATCTTAATGCAAAGAAAACTAAATTGATGACAACTGACAAAACAAACAAGGCAGCTGAAGTATGTATCAGTGAGGAAAAACTGGAAGAAGTGGAGAGTTTTGAATATCTTGGATCACTACTAACTAATAATGGAGATACAATGAGGGAAATTAAAAGGAGGCAATCTATTACTCTTCAGAAAGTAAAACAACTAAAGAATCTGTGGAGAGGAACAGACAGAACCACAAAAATAAGATTTTTAAGGACATGCAAATGAATGAATGAATGGTCCTTGATAGGACCACAAGAGATCCCCGAGAGGACCACAAGAGATCCCCAAGAGGACCACAAGAGGTTCACAGCTTGGGCCTGTATTCTCTGTGGGTCACAGAAGCAAGATTGCATGACACCATGGTTTTCGTTGCACCAGTTTAATCTAGAGTTGGACTTTCTCACTGGAAAACCTCGACATGTTTTGGATGTCAGTATATCCCCGCCGGGTGAGAAGTGTTTGCCCATCCAGCCTAGAGTTCGACTTTCTCACCAGAAAACTTCGACGCGTTTTGGATATCAGTATATCCCCGTCGAGTGAGAGTCTTATTTATTGTTTAGCACTCTCTTATATAGCTCTGACAAATGAACTACATACTCAAAGCATAAAATAAGACTTCATGGTATCTATCTTTGCAGCCTTCACAAAATAATGAATATCAATTGGCAAGACAAAGTAGCCAACTCTGAGTTTCTGCTGCATACAAAGCTTTCATCCAAGATGGCAACACTGAGCAGGGGAGCTTTTACAGTTGTTTATAACTGTTAGCGGTAACAGGTCTTTATAGTAATATCTGACACGACCGGTATCACAGTAAAAATATTCGGAAATCCATGTGTTCTGGGCGTGTAGCAGTGATTGTTTATACAACAGCGTATGGGAGTATATTTTGACGAGTGTGTATGACCTTTATTATTGCACATGATTTTCTGATGATTTTTAAATCAGAAATAAACTGAAGGAACATTTAATTGTTTTTCAATCTATTCTTTTCACTTTGACATTTATTTTACACAGTGTTAACAACATAAGATAGATGTTTGTTGAAAACCCTTGCAGAAGCTCCATGTATCTTTGGACACTTAAGCGTTCAGAGATTAACAATAAATTACAATATTCGTTTTAATAAAGTATTCCCAAAGACCTAAGTTGATGTTTCCTCTAGTTTCTAACCATACGTGAACTCATGACTTGCTTATCAACAGGATGTGAGAACCTGGACAGTGGTGTTGGTATCTATGCCAGTGATCCCGAAGCTTATAAAGTCTTCTCTGAGATCCTAGATCCAGTTATCAAGGACTATCACAAATTGCCAGAGAAGAAGAGTATTCATCATCCTCATACAGACTTAGGTGACCTTGAAAAGAACAAGTTTGAAGACCTTGACCCTGAGGGCAATTACATTGTAAGCACAAGAGTCAGGGTGGGCAGGTCACAGGATGGCTATGGATTCCCTCCAATCCTCACAAGTGAGGTAAACACATGTAACTCTTGATCTCCTCATCTGTCAGCTTTTTAATGAACTACTTTATCTTCATCCTGATAACAGTTAATATTTTTAGCATTATTTCTGTATTTTCACTAGCAAAACTAGGGGCAATATGTTCACTTGAATCAAGCAGCCCATGAGCAAGACACCATTTTTTATTTTGTCTTCAAGCACAAAGAAATGTATAGTAAAATAAGGGAACACAGTTTTGTAGGATGAGACCTCGAAAAATCATAGACAAAGCACTTTAGTGAGACGTGAGAGAAAGAAAAATCACAAGAGATAGTAGTTCATTAGTATGCTGTTCTCTCGTGGCTAGACGGCTGCTCGTCCTACCGGAGTCCATGGTTTGAATCCCAGGTAATTCTCTCGTGAGTTCTCTTTCTCTCACGTCTCACTAAAGTGCTTTGACTATGATTTTTTTTTTCTAGGTCTAATTCTACAAACCCCTGTGTGGTACCCGGGATCTGCAAAGAATAGGACCACTGTACCCTACCACGCATGATCATAAAAGGCGACTAAGGAGGGTTCGGCATAGGGCCAGCAACCCTATCTGGTAAAAAAACTATCAGACTGCTACAGAAACGGAAGCAAGGGAAAAAACAAATGCAGGTGGAAGGAGAAATGCTTATCAGGAAACTGAGCCCATGAAGGTTGTGGATGAAAGCCAGCCACTGGAAGTCCCCAGCCCGACTGCAGACCTCCTGGAACCTAAACACAAGATGCAAATAGGCAGCTGGAATGTAAGAACACTTAACCAGACTGGAAAACTAGCACAAACCATCAAGGAAATGCACAGATACAAACTAGACATACTAGGAATACAAGAAGCAAGATGGACAGGACAAGGCAGAAGGAAATTAACAACACAGCACACAGAAGATACAATAATATGGTCAGGTAAAGAAGATCTTCATGAAGGAGGAGTAGCATTAATTATAACAAAAGAAGCATCAAGAGCATTGCTGAAATGGACCCCTATAAATGAGAGATTATTATATGCACGCTTCAACTCAAGATTCACGAAGCTGTCTATTATAGTTTGTTATGCACCAACAGAAGCAACTGAAGAGGAATTAAAAGAAGATTTTTACAACAGCCTCCAAGCCACAGTAGAAACAATACCCAAGCATGATATGCTACTCATCTTGGGTGACTTCAATGCAAAAGTAGGTGAAGGAAATGAAGATAGAAGAATAATCATGGGAAGAGAAGGAATTTGAGAAATAAATGAAAATGGAGAAAGACTGTGCAGTTTCTCTGAAGAAAACATGATGACCATCGGAGGGACAATTTTCCAACACAAAAACATCCATAAGGTGACTTGGAGGTCACCAGATAAAACCACGGAAAACCAAATCGATCACATACTGATAAACAACAAGTGGAAACGGTCACTACAAGATGTGTGAGCAAGGAAAGGAGCAGATGTAGGAAGTGATCACAACCTTCTGGTAGCAAAAATAAAACTAAAATTAAGGAAAGCCAAAATCAGAGAACACAGAAAGATACATTTTGATACAAGAAAACTGAAAGACCAGCAAACAAGAAATGAATTCTCAATAGTACTTAAGAACCGCTTCAGTGTCCTACAAGACGAAGCAGAAATGTCCATACTTGAGTTCAATAAAACACTACAGGAAACAGCAAAAGAGGTGCTGGGATATCAGAAACGGAGAAAAGAGGAATGGATAAGCAAGACCACATGGGAAAAGATAGAGCAAAGAAAAGAAATCAAGAAAAAATTACTGAACACCAAATCACAACGGCTTAAAGAACAAGTTCTAAGTAATTATGCGCAAAAAGACAAAGAAGTGAAGGAATCATGCCGTCAAGATAAATGTCAATAATATGACAACTTAGCAGAAGCAGCAGAGAAAGCAGCATATACAAATGACATGAAAACCATATATAAAATCACAAAGCAGATGACAGGTAACTTCAACACAAGATGTGAAAGTGCAGTAAGGACACAAAATGGACAACTTGTCAGTGGAGAAAGAGAAAAAATTGAAAGATGGAGGGAACACTTTAACACCCTATTAAACAGAACACAAGCAGCACAAACAATAGACATACCTGAAGCAAAAACGGAACTAAACATCAATACAGGACCAATAACAATAAGTGAAGTAAAGGAGGCAATAAAGAAGCTAAAATCAGACAGGGCACCAGGTGAAGATGAAGTGACTGCTGAGATGCTGAAAGCAGAAGAAACAGAAACACCAAAACAACTTTGCCGGATATTACAACAAATTTGGGATCTAGAAAAAGCCCCAGATGAGTGGAAAACTGGGCTTATAGTAAAACTACCAAAGAAGGGTGACCTCAGAGATTGCGGGAACTGGAGAGGCATTACTCTACTGCCACTCACCAGTAAAGTATTTTGCAGAATAATCATCAACAGAATTGTACCAACACTTGAGGAAAAACTTCGGAAAGAGCAGGCAGGATTTAGGAAAGGAAGATCACGCATAGACCACATATTTGTACTTAGACAAATATTAGAACAGACAAATGAGTGGCATAGCACAACATATGCATTATTCATAGATTTTGAGAAAGCCTTTGACAGTATCAACAGAGATGCACTGTGGAAAATCCTAAGATGGCATGGCCTCCCCCATAAGATAGTTAATGTAATCAAAGCCCTATACGAGGGTTTTCAGTGCAAAGTTATCTGTGGAGAACATACCTCCACCAGCTTTAGGGTACAAACAGGAGTGAAGCAGGGATGTGTACTATCACCAACATTATTTATCTTGGCAGTAGACTGGTTAATGAAGGAGGCAACATCAGACAAATGCAGAGGATTACAATGGACCCTTGACACAGTGCTGGAGGACCTTGACTTTGCGGACGACATTTGTCTATTATCAAGCAGTCACAAAGATATGCAAGATAAAATAAACAAGCTAACTCAGAATGCAAACAACATAGGACTAAAGATCAACGTAGGAAAGACAAAGTTAATGAAGCAAAATGTGAACAACAGAAATGTACTCAGAGTAGATAGCAAGTTAGTGGAGGAGGTCAACGAATTTGTATACCTTGGCAGCAGAGTAGTAGAAAATGGAGACAGCGCAGAGGACATCAACAGCAGACTTACTAGAGCAAATGCTTTTGCAATGCTGCAGAATATATGGAAATAAAAAAAACTAAGCATAAATATGAAAATCAGGATATTTAAGAGTAATGTTCTAAGTGTACTACTCTATGGAAGTGAATGCTGGAAAATCACCAAAACCATAGAAAACAAGTTGAATTCTTTCCAGACTAAATGTTTACGAAGAATTAGAAAGATATTTTGGCCAAACACCATAAGAAATAACATCTTATTGGCAGAAATGCAGATGAAGCCATTGACAACAATTATTGAGGAAAGACGATGGTGATGGTTGGGACATGTGTTCCGAATGACTGATAACTCACTACCAAAAACAGCACTAAGATGGACACCACAGGGGAACAGAAGTAAGGGTAGACCAAAAGAGACATGGAGAAGAACAACAGAAAGGATGTTGAGCAATAGAGGGCTCACCTGGGCAAGAGCAGAAAAAAAGGCAAAGGACAGGCATTTGTGGAAAACCCTTGTGGAAGCCCCATGTGCCCTGGGCACTTAAGGTTCAGAGAGAGAGAGAGAATTCTACAAAACTGTGTTCTCTTACTTTACCGTATGATGGCCTCATTGTTTCCTTTTTATACAAAAATTGTTCAAAGAAATGTATAATTCTGCAGAATTAATTAGAAAAAAGAAATATTTTTCAGTTTTACAAGGCAATAAAATATACATACATCTCTTGAATATGTTAAGAAAAAAAGGAGAGAAAAAATCTTGACTCTGTAAGGCAGCAAGTATTATAATTATGCAGAATTAATTTTAAAAATAAACTCTACCTATTATACAGCAATAAAATTTTTAACCACATAATTAATTTTCTTTAAGAGCATAATTTCAATTTTAAAAAATGCAGATTTATAATTTTCCAAAGTTATTTGAGAACAGAAATATTTTCAGTGACATACAGACATAAATTTGTATAATTCACAGAATTAATTAAAACAGCAATACTTTCCATGTTTAAAAGGCAGAAGTTTCATTCTTTAGACAAAATTTAAAATGAACAATTTTGCATTCCTTTAAGACAGAAGAGTGGGCCTGACTGGATGTCAGGAATAAATATATCAGTCTAGTCTCTGAGACACATAAACTGACTTTTTTTGTGATTCTCTGTCAAAGATTTCTTAGGTCTGTTTTTGTTTTACAACTTCTGTATTAGTTATCTTAGATCATTGGTTCATGTTAAAAATAATTTTTTTTATTATTATTTGAAATAATAATGTAATGTAGGCTATTTTTCAAACCACATTAAAGTTTCTTTTTACAAATGTTACATATATAATAGAATAGAAAGAGGATTTTTTAAATAATATCTAAGAGAAACAAAACAAGCAGATAAAAATGAAATTAAATTGAATTTAACATCCAGTCTACACTTTTAAAAAATGGATAGCATATGGTTATAACCATCTCTGTTTAGTGTTCATTTGAATGTTTGTATACAGTTCTATATCATCATCGGATGCCATGCTGACTGGCGTTGGCTATTATGCTTCTCCAGAGTACCCGATCCTTCATGCGGGCTGTCAGCTCAGTTGGTGATCTCCTCTCACACCATCCTGTCAGATTGTCCAGTATCATTTCTCTTGGTCTTCCTCTTGATCTTCTTCCTTCTATTTTTCTTGTTGTTATAATATTTTCAATGCCCCTCTTCTCATTGCATGTCCTATGAAAGTACATTGTCTCTCTCTTATGTTCTTATGTTTTTTGACAAGATTTGTCTCTCCAACTCTTCTCATATATTCTTCATTAGTTATTTTTGTTGTCCAGGGGATTCGCAACATTCTTCTAATAAACCACATTTCTGCTGCTTCCAATGATTTTTGTGCTGATCTGCCTATTGTCCATGATTCACTTCCGTATAACAAGATAGGTTCAATGTAGCATTTTAGGACTCGTTTTCTAACATTCATTGATAAGGATGTGTTGGATAATATGTTTCTCATTCTCTGAAATGCAGTCTTTGCTTGGCCTATTTTGTTCCTAGTTTCTGTTCTGCGTTTCCCATCTGAAAAATTGGTGAATTACTTTGCGAGCCCTATGTGACGTTTAACGGCACGGGAAGGATATAAGATATAAGATAAGATTTCCCATCTGAAGTTATTACTGCTCCAAGATATTTGAATTTCTGCACCTGCTTTAGAATAGTTCCATTTAATTTTATACTGCATGTTGGTGGATTCTGTTTCTTAGATATAACCATAGTCTCCGTCTTTTTGATGTTTAAAGTAAGGCTTTTCTGTTCACTTCCTTTAGTGACTTTATCCAAGAGATTTTGCTGGTCTTGTTGGTTCTCAACTATCATTACTGTATTTTCAGCATACTGAAGGTTGTTAATATTGTATCCTCCAATTTTTATGCCTGGTTCTGTGATGATCGTTCTTAGAATATTCTCGCTGTACAGAGAAAAAAGGTCTGGAGATAATACACATCCTTGTCGCACCCCTTGTTTTTAGGTTAATATTTTTCAGTTCTATTTTCAACTCGAACTGCTGCTTCTTGCTGCCAGTATAGATGTTTTACAATCCTCAGGTCTTTGCCATCTATACTGACGTCTTCAAGCATTTTAACAATTTTATTATGTTTCACCTTGTTGAATGCCTTAGTGTAATCAATGAACCATAAGTAGAGATCTTTCTGTACTTCTAAAGTTTCATACAATTGTATCCACAATAATATTTAATTCATTATACTATCATCTATACCATTGCACATATCAGATTTTCAAGCCTGACATTTAATTACCACAGGCCCGTCAAGAACTTGAGACCAAAGCTATAGAGGCTTTGAACAGTCTGACAGATGAACTCAAAGGGACATATTACCCTCTAGGTGGCATAGATTCTGAGACGCAAGCCAAGCTGACAGAAGATCATTTCCTGTTCAATGACAGTGATCGGTAAGTGATGAGTCATGCATAACATAAACTTTCTAAATACAGATTCATTTTTTTTGCTCTGCCATTAATTATCCAAAGTGAGATAATTTCATCATACATGAGTTATCTACCTTTGAGCGCTTAATCTTTTCAAGACCATCTTGAATACTTTCATATTACTCCCGAAGTATTTATAAAATCCAGCACATCATGTTTTTTTTCTTCGTGGTGGTGGTTTTTTTTTTTTTTTGGTAACGAATCATTAGTTGCAATATTTAAAATGACTGATGAAAGTACATAAAAACTATGATTATGAATTTTAAACATTTTTACGCAGATCATGCCAATTTTAACAGACTGTTCTAGGACTGTGGTTTTTATGAAAATAGACCTGGAAAATGCCATGAATTTTGTAAACCATTTTCTAGAAAGAAGAAAAGTACTGTTTGTGCATGTTTAACATCCTTTTCAGTCTACCTTAACTAATGTTTTGTATATTGCATAAATAAAGAGAAAATGATGAAATCTGATGGTTTAGAAAACTGTTTTTTGACAGATTTCTGAAAGCAGCAGGAGGTTACAATGACTGGCCTACAGGACGTGGAATCTTTTTCAATGAAAATAAGACTTTTCTAGTGTGGGTCAATGAGGAGGACCATCTCAGACTGATTTCCATGCAGAAAGGGGGAGATCTTGGGGCTGTCTACAAACGGTTGGTGACGGTAAGTATGCTCAAAAGTAGGTTTTGTTCAGATTTAAATGGCTAATGTAGCCAGTTTGATTATGCTAAATGTGGTGGTAAAATAAAAAGTAGAAGCCAAGACTGTGCATTGAAAACAAATATTTAACATGTGAGAAGAAAAAAATCTGATATGACTGAACAAAGCAGAATAGAAATTGTAATTCAATTTAATTTGAATCAATAACATATATTTCTTTACATTTTACTGTAAATATGTACAAATATTGTTCTGCTTTTATTTTGCTGCTTCTGTCAAGTTCATTAATAAAAAAAAGTACAAATACTGTTCATTATTATACTTGGTATAATCTAACCCTTTCGCTTGTATGAAAGCACAGACATTATTTCTGTTTGTGACATATGATTTTCTCAGTGTTACTGAGGGCTTTGCATAGCAACTGTCAAATAATTTTTGGTTGCCAAGGCTCACTGCTGTAAGGATTCATTACTAGGATTTGACAAAAAGTTAGAAATTCTAGAATAAACTTTTCCTCTAGGCCTATATGGCTCCATCTGTAACCTGTAAAGGAAAGGTTGTAGAAGCAATCTGATATATTACTCTCTAGTGTGTCAACAGGTCAAGGAATATATAGTATTTTAGTGGAATGATAGATCTTCATTTACTCATTTTTTTAATTAACTTCATTAAACTTATGTGTAACTTTATGCTACATTGTCCTGTTTTAAAAATCTGAAATAGTGTCTAGCATGTCTTTTTTTTTGGCACAGTTTTAAATTTTAAAAGTTGTTAATATTTTTTAAATGTTAATATTTCACACAGACATAGGAACATGTGAATTCTGTCTTTCAGGCTGTGAAAACCATCGAAGAGAAACTCAAGTTTGCCAGGGATGACCGCCTTGGGTTCTTGACCTTTTGTCCATCAAATCTTGGCACAACTTTAAGGGCATCTGTTCACATCAAAATCCCACTTCTGTCTGCGTCAGACAAGTTTAAGTCCATATGTGACAAACTGAATCTTCAAGCTAGAGGTAATGAACATTTTGCTTTACCCATAACAGAACTGCATGAACATTTTTTTTTTGTGAAGAAAACTGCATTTACATAAAATAAACTTCATATTTCTAAAAACAACCAAAAAAATATATATCATTTGCCAAAGATCACTAGCCATAGAGATGTTATTATAAAATATTTAACTATAACATTTTTTAAACTTCATTTACCTCATTGTATCAGTAATGCATCATCTACATATATAAGATAATGAAAATATGACCCCAAAATAGGAATGTTGCTGACCGTATCAACTTGAAACCTCGTTTCACCTAAAAAAAATTCATCATCAAGGGTACAAATTTATACAACTATTTCAGGTATTCATGGAGAACACACTGAGAGTGAGGGTGGTGTCTATGACATCTCCAACAAGAGACGT
Organism: Achatina immaculata; assembly: GCA_009760885.1. Classification (NCBI taxonomy): domain Eukaryota; kingdom Metazoa; phylum Mollusca; class Gastropoda; order Stylommatophora; family Achatinidae; genus Lissachatina; species Lissachatina immaculata. The sequence goes on from CM019692.1 coordinate 48,576,013, forward strand.
CTGGGTCTTACTGAGTTTCAGGCAGTGCAGGAGATGTACAACGGAGTTAAAGAGATTATCAGGCAGGAGAAAGAACTGGCATGGTAATCTGGTTTTGCACAAAATCTCTCTAATTTATGAGTAATGTTTATTTTGTCTGTAAGGTTTCAGTCTTTACACATCAATTTATGTTCAGTTTTTTAAAATGAGGAAAACAAACTGTCTTACAAACTGCTTGTCTTAAAATTCTTATTTTACAAATGCAACAACTTTCAGAATAAATACTGTGAAATTACTGTTTGGTTTCTTAATCAAACTTTATGGAATCAACATTTTTTAATATTCCTGAACATTGTGTTAAAATTAACCCATAATATATTTCAGGAGACCACAAAATGTGGAAGAAATGTTTGAGCATATTAGCAAAGCTAAAAACTGCAAATCCCTCCTCAAGAAATATCTCACCAAGGACACTTTTGAGAAACTCAAGGACAAGAAAACATCCCATAATGCAACCCTGGGAGACTGTATTATTTCAGGTGAGGTGGATTATTGTTATTTTTGTGATACAGCAATCCAGAACACAAGAAATTTTAGTTTTAAATCTTTTTTTTTATTAATAACTAAAAAATGTTCAAGGACTTAGTAAAATAACAGAATACAGTTTTTTAGGATTAGACTTCAAAAAATCATAGACAAAGCACTTTTAGATGTGAGAGAAAGTAAAAATCACAAGAGAATTATCTGAGATTTGAACCTTGGACTCCGGTAGGATGAGTAGCCATTTAGTCATGAGAGAACAGCGTACCAAGGATGATGTCTATGACTTTCTCTAGGTTCTTGCAGCAGCACTAAATAAATCTAAATCCTGTGACTTATCTTTATCACTTTATACCATCTCCCCAGGTAAATTTGGCTGCAATGGATCTTCAGCTTATTCTTTTGTTCCTTGTTTATCTAGCTGTGAGTCCACTACTAAACTTCGAAGTGGTTTCCCCTGTTCACATAACATTTGATAGACAATGCAGGAAACATATTTCTCCTACAGTTTATGCTGAGGTCAAAGCACGTATCAGTGAAAACACCAGAGAAAGTGACTGTTATTTCTACAGATAAATTATTAGTTTCAGGCAAATGGTGTTCCTGGGCCTTCATGGTAAACTGTAATGGCAGAACAGTCAAAGAAGCTTTTTCTGCAACAGGAAGTACCCTCAATGGCTGTGACTAACTGTGAGCTGACTAAAGACACAAGAATGTATGCAAGCATATGTACTGGATAACTCAATGAACATACTAAAAAAAAAAATTCAAGCTGGTTCTCTAATCCGTGCAGCTGACACAAATCTGTCAATCAACCTTCATTTCTATACAAGGTCTTGCAAACATTAAAGGATATGAAAGGATGGCCATTTGGGTGGTTCAGTCATCATTGAGAAAGGACATGCAATGGATCAAGCAGACATTATTCATGCTGTAAAAGATGTTGGTCAAACGAAAAGTATCACTGATAGTTTTTTATCAGCGCCCTTGTCAATAATGAATGAACTTGGGGTGAAACTTAGCATCACAAAACATGAGAGATGTATTAAAGGCATAGAAGAATGGTCGCTCAAAATAGAACAGAATGCTGTCAGTCATTGTTCTCTGATGGAAGTATTGAATAGGAGACAAAAGCACCTATGGATGTGTACAAAGATGATAGTCCTTCCTATCTGGCTACTTTGTGTTGCAGAAAAAGCTTCTTTGACTTGTAGCTCTGACCAGAATTTTTGAATGCAGATTTTTTAGTTATTATGTGCAATAGTTGCTTAGGGTCAAGAAGTTTACAGTGAACCTATAAAGCAAAATGACATCTATTTGCATTTTTTTGGTAAAAATTGAGAAATATTAATGTGGTCTAAACAGTATGCAAGCTTTAATAAATAAATTACAAAAAGTAAATGGTGTCAGCATTTTTAGACTTGATTAAAAAAGTGTTCAATAAGGATGTGATATTCTCTAGGAACCTTGAATCTGGACAGTGGGATTGGTCTTTATGCAGCAGATCCTGAGTCTTACACAGAGTTTGCATTACTCTTTGACCCAGTCATCAAGGACTACCACAAACTGAAGATTACTGATGCAATCACTCATCCAGCTTCAGATTATGGAGATCTTGAAAACCTTGGCTTTACTGACCTTGACCCTGAAAAAGAAATGATTATTTCTACCCGCATCAGGGTTGGGAGGTCTCATAAAGAATTTGCCTTCCCTCCTGTCCTACAGAAGGAAGTAAGTAAAAGCGTTTTTTCCTTTATGATCTTCTCTTCCTTTCTGTGAATGATTTTCTTTAGTATTACTGAACTATGACTCAGACTGCATTTCCACTTAGGTGAGTTGGCAGTATTTTACTCCCAGGATATTGGGTATATGAACTACTCCTCCACATCCTTCTTACTCACATATTTAAATAGCATTTATGGACGTCTTGGTGTCCTTTTACCATATGATATTTGTTCATAAGTAATATCAGTAGGGATATTTGTATCTTCCATTTGGTAGGTATGGTGAAATCAACTGCTTGTCTAAGTGCATGTGTTGTGAAAGTTTGTACAAGATAGTATTTCAGCATTTAACATGCTTATACATAAATCTCGGCAGCTACATAGGCAAGGATGGTGACACCAGAACGGAAGTTAGAATTTGAGTTGCAAAAACAGCATTCACCAGATGAGCAAACAACAACCTGTCTCATTGGTGATCTGAAAAAGAAGATTGACATATGTCGGTCATGTAATGAGAAGAAACAATCAGAGGATCCCCAAACAAGCTATCGAATGGAACACAACAGGCCAAAGAAAAAAAGAGGTCGACCACGTAAAACTCTAAAGAGGACATTGTTAAGAGAGGCCAGTTCAGTGGTCCTAACATCCCTTGATGTGATTGAAAAATTCACCGAAGACAGGAAATCTTGGCAAACTACCATGCGGGCCCTTTGTGATGTTTAGCGGCATGGGAAGGATGTAAGATGTAAGATACATAAATATTATAGTATAAAATACAATTTTTTGAGTAATTAATCTTTAACCAATAATATATGCTGAACTATGAACCATGAAGGATTTTTTTTGCTGTGAAGAAATCTAAAATGAACTACTTTATTTGCAGGATCGTATTCAAATGGAACAGAAGAGTGTGGATGCCTTAAATTCTTTGACTGATGAGCTCAAGGGTAACTACTATCCTTTGGTGGGCATGAGCAAGGAGACCCAGGAGCAGTTGACAAAGGATCACTTTCTTTTTAATGACTCTGATAGGCAAGTGTTTCAAGACAAAAAAGACCTATTGAAATAAACAAAGAAATTTTAAAGAAACAAAAACACTTGTACACATGGAACAATTTTTTATAAATAGGAAACTACGAGGCTTTGGTACGGTAAAGTAAGAGAACAAATTTTGTAGGATTAGACCTTGAAAAAATCATAGACAAAGCACTTTAGTGAGATGTGAGAGAAAGAAAAATCACAAGAGAATTACCTGGGATTCAAACACGGACTCTGGTAGGACGAGCAGCCGTCTAGCCACGAGAGAACAGCGTACTATCGACTTAGCCAACTAGCACCCCAAAAAAGGTGTTTTTTTGACATAGTCTTTAGTAACTGCTCAGTGACACCCAGAAAGAAACGAGGTCGTGACACACAGAAATTCCATAGCTTAGATTCATTCTCTCTAGCAGGTACCAACTAGACAAACATACACACGGTCTCCTGCCATGTCTGGTGCAAACTTGAACAACAATAGCAAACAAACGAATACTTATTACATGGAGTTAGTTTCAGGTATAGTTTTAAGTTTTTTCATGTCTGCTGAGCAGTTACTAAAGACTATGTCAACAAAACACCTTTTTTGGGGTGCTAGTTGTCTAAGTCGATAGTACGCTGTTCTCTCGTGGCTAGACGGCTGCTCGTCCTACCGGAGTCCATGTTCGAATCCCAGGTAATTCTCTTGTGATTTTTCTTTCTCTCACGTCTCACTAAAGTGCTTTGTCTACAGTTTTTTCGAGGTCTAATCCTACAAAATTTGTACACATGGAGAGTTTCTATCAAAGAAATAATAAAGAAAGCAGTGACAGAAAGGCCTTACTTTGAACATCAAAAAGACAGAGACTATGATTATATCTAAGAAACAGAATCCACCAGCATGCAGTATAAAATTAAATAGAGCTATTCTAAAGCAGGTGCAGACATTGAAATACCTTGGAGCAGTAATTACTTCAGATGGGAAATGCAGAACAAAAATTAGGAACAGAATAGGCCAAGCACAGACTGCATTTCAGAGAATGAGAAACATATTAACCAACACATCCTTATCAATGAATGTTAGAAAACGAGTCCTAAAATGCTATATTGAACCTATCTTGTTATATTGAAGTGAATCATGGACAATAGGCAAGTCTGCACAAAAATCATTGGAAGCAGCAGAAATGTGGTTTATTAGAAGAATGTTGTGAATCCTCTGGACAACAAAAATAACTAATGAAGAATGTACGAGAAGAGCTAGAAAGACAAAAAACCTTGTCAAAAAGATAAGAGAGAGACAATGTACTTTCATAGGACATGCAATGAGAAGAGGGGGCATTGAAAATATTATAACAACAGGAAAAATGGAAGGAAGAAGATCAAGAGGAAGACCAAGAGAAATGATACTGGACAGTCTGACAGGATGGTGTGAGAGGAGATCACCAACTGAGCTGATAGCCCGCATGAAGAATCATGTACTCTGGAGAAGCACAATAGCCAGTGCCAGTCGGCTTGGCACCTGATGATGATGAGTGACTGGTCTTCTGATATTTTATATTAATCCTGTAATGGTTATTTTTCTTAAATTTTTTTTTATGACTCTCCATTTCACTCATTGTATGCATGAAAAATTTGTATTCCTGAAACTGTCATTTGAGCAGTAAATGTTATATGTATATCCTTTGTGGTAAAGTAAGTAAATCAACAAATAATAAAGAGTGTAAGAGTGTAGTGATATGCAGTAATAATTTTATTAAAATTCTTCTGTTTTCTAGGTTTCTGAAGGCAGCAGGTGGCTACAATGATTGGCCTGTGGGCCGTGGCATCTACTTCAATGAGAGTAAAACTTTTCTAGTGTGGGTCAATGAAGAGGATCATCTGAGAATCATTTCTATGCAGGAAGGTGGCGATATTGCTACAGTCTACAAACGTCTTGTCACTGTGAGTTATATTCCTCTGGTGTTCAAAAGATATATGATATCTGCCAATTTCATTTATAATGAAAATGAGTGTAGTAGTTTTTTGGGGAAAGAGACAAAAGTACAGTTATATCGGTCTTTCCATCACAAGCATGATTTATTTTTGCCATGGCTTATTATGTCAGTTGAATAGTGCTACAGTTAGAAACTAGAAACATTGCACATCATAGTAATACTCATTAGCATCTATAAACATCTGATATATCCTTCCCGTGCCATTAAATGTCACATAGGGCTCACAAGGTGGTTTGCCATGTTTTCCTGTTTCTAATGAACTTTTCAACCTCATCAAGGGATTTTATGCCTAATAATTTGGCCACTCTTAACAATGTCCTCTTTAGAGTTTCACGTGGTCAACCTCTTTTTCTTCGGCCTGTTGTGTTCCACTCGATAGCTTGTTTTGGGATTCTCTGACTGTTTCTTCTCATCACGTGACAACATATGTCCATCTCTTTTTCCTGATCACCCATAAGATTGGTTGTTGTTTGCTTATCTGTCTTATCTCTGCATTGTTATTGAATTCTTTCCACTTTATACAGAATATTTTCCTTAGGCATTTGTTTTCAAAAAAGTCTAATTTCTTGTCTGTTTCTTTAGTTGTTTTCCAGCTTTTGCATGCATAAATGAGGGTGGATGTTACATTTGAATTGAATAGTCTTAACTTGGTTTTTGTGCTTATAACTTTTGAATGCCATATGTTCTCAAGATTCTTGAAGATCATTGCTGCTTTTGCAATTCTAATTCTAACTTCCTTTCTGGTGTCACCATCCTGGTCTATGTAGCTGCCAAGGTATGCAAATTGGTTGACTTCTTCAACAGCTGTCTCTTCTACGTATATTTTTCCTTTTTGATTAATGGGAAATTTCATTATTTTTGTTTTTTCTTTGTTAATTTGAAGTCCTATTTTGGTAGCCAATGAAGACAGGGTATCTGCTTTTTTTTTTTTTGCATCAAATTCACATTGTCACTGATAAGAGTTATGTCATCAGCAAAATCAAGATCTTCTATTTGGGTCCCATTGACCCAATTAATACCTGTGTTACCTGTGCAGCATTTTTTCATTATGACATCTATGGAAGTGCATTAGACATCTGATATACACCTGCTTTTATACTATTATCTAAGAGCTGTTCTTATTATTGTGAGCTCATTCAGTTCTCTAAAATAATTTAAAATAATTTTTGCAATATAGTGGTGAGCTACCTATGACTGCTGCTATCAAGGTTGGTGAACCAAAACTAACCAAGACTACCTGTCCCTCCTCTCCATTGGTGGCCCAAGTAACAGACTCAGTTTGCTCAGTGGGGCTGAGATCATTGTCCCTATAGCTGTGTAGTATACTAAAGAAGAACTGCATCTTCCCTTGTTTTTTTAACTCATTCCAGGTCTGCAAAAAATAGCCACTATAAGCCACTCCCAATCCAGTATGATCCTTGTGCATCAGCTGTAAAGAATATCCTGTTAAGAATTACGGGAGCAAAATATAACAGTTTAATCAAGGTTGGAGATATATAAATGGTTTGCTTATTCTCAAAACATAAAATAACATCCTAATTAATTAATCAGTTCTCACATCTTACATCCTCCCCGTGCCATCAAACGTCACATAGGACCGCATGGTAGTTCGCCAAGATGTCCTGTCTTCGGCGAGTTTTTCAATCTCATCAAGGGATGTTATGCCAAGTGAATTGGCTTCTCTTAACAATGTCCTCTTTAGAGTTTCACGTGGTTGACCTCTTTTTCTTCAGCCTGTTGTGTTCCATTTGATAGCTTGTTTGGGAATTCTCTGATTGTTTCTTCTCATCACATGACCGACATATGTCCATCTTCTTTTTCAGATCACCCATGAGACAGGTTGTTGTTTGTTCATCTGTCTTATCTCTGCATTATTATTGAATTCTTTCCACTTTATACAGAATATTTTCCTTAGGCATTTGTTTTTGAAAGAGTCTAATTTCTTGTCTGTTTCTTTAGTTGCTTTCCAGCTTTCACATGCATAAATGAGGGTGGATATTACATTTGAATTATGGTATTACGATGACTAGCACATGCATTGTTTTCTGCCTCAGAGCAGAACAAAGCAGACTCTGAAAGTCACATGTAGGCCTATACAAAGGCTAGGATGGTAGTTCTCTTTCTGCCCGTGTACAGGCTGTGGGACACATCCTTCAAAGCTGCATCAACTATGAAACACTGAGATGCAATTACCGGCCCAATGAAACTACATAAGAAGCTAACCTCTGTGGTTCTTAATAAATTACTTGAGAGATATTTTCAATGACTTTTGCACTGGTCTGATTAGAAAAACAGAGAACAGCACAAAATGAAGAAGCTTGATCACAGAAAGACAGAAAAATATAAACTATGAAAAAAGTAGGAACAGCTTTATTACTTAACGAGTACACAGTTGTGACGTTTCACCATGAGCCTTAATCATACAAAAACACACAGGACAAAGAAATAGAGAGAAGAGATAAAGTATGAATTCACATGAATGCTGTGTTAACAAAAAAATGAATAGATCATTTAGCTGTAACTTGTAAGAAGCCAGAAAAACAGAGGACAGCACAAAATGAGGAAGCTTGATCACAGAAAAACACAGAGGACAATACAAAATGAAGCTTGATTTCAGAAAAACAGACAGCACAAAATGAAGAAGCTTGATTACCAGTGCTACAGTTTTTATCCCTCTTACTGTTGTTTCAGGTTTACTTAATACAGTTGATTAAATATACATTTCATGATTTTCCTGGGGTTTTTTTTTTTCAATATGGGTGTGTAAATAATGATTACTCTATAAGATATTTCCTTGTCTGTCAATTTTTTACTCTCTCAATGTTACATTTTTTTATTTTGTTAATTCTAAGATATCATTCTGATTACTCATTTTCAAGTGATGTCTTCAAATTTTGCTTTTAAAAAAAAAATAATGTCCCATAAATTTTGAGGCAAGTTTTTTATCCCTCTGTAAGTAAGTTCAGACTTTATCTTGTAACTCCAGTTTTCTAGAACATTTTCTCTCTATTCATGTATTTTAGTGAATACTGTTGGTCTCATTTGTTTTCTTTCTTGCAGAAACTCACATGAAGCTTCTAAGATCTGTTATTCTGTTTTTTTTTTTTACTAGACTGAATAATTTTATGTTTTGGTGAACATTTTTTCTATCTATTATTTTGCTGTGATAAATCATGAGAGAAACTTTTCATCAAAATGATGCTCACTAAATTCTAAAACAGAAAACAACCTGCTACAGACCATCTTCTGAGACAATCATTATTTTTATTACTACTGCCAGTATTACTACTATTTCTGCTTTTACCACTACTACTACTACACTACTACTACTACTACTACTACTACTACTACTACTCTACTACTACTACTATTACTACTACTACTACTACCTACTACTACTACTACAAGCCTTTGGTAGTGAGTTGTCATTCATCCGAAACATATATCTCAACCATCGCCAACAACTTTCCTCAGTAATCGCAGTCAGCAGTTTTCATCTGCATTTCTGCCAACAAAGTGTTATTTCCTATGGTGTTTGGCCATAATATTCTTCTAATCCTTCATAAACATTTAGTCTGGAAATAGTTTAGTTTGTTTTCTTTAGTTTTGGTGATTTTCCAGCATTAACTTCTTTAGAGTAGCACATTTAGGACTCTTACATATCCTCTCTTCCCCTCCCTCCCTATCCCACCCTTTCCTCGTATAAAAATATAAGTATTATAATTCCTAAGAATTATAAAAAGTAATTCCTGATGATTTCCTTCAGATCACTTCACTTAACACTGCAACCAAGCTTCACAATCACCTATTATGGATAATATTATCATGTGATGTATTATTTTGTTTCATTCCATGTACACTTCAGAATATTTGTGTATATGAAAACTATTTCCGTAATTATCATTCATGATGCAGAAGGAAAACATAGCAACTGAAGGAAGATCACATTTTTTATTTTCATAATTATGGATCTATAGTCTTATTAATTTCTTGAAATTGTGATCCATTTTTCAGTGCTGCATTTGAAATGCTGAAAAAATAAACAGTAATGCCTGTTGTTTCATGTAAACCACAGGCCATCAAATCCTTGGAGGAAAAGCTGTCCTTTGCCAGAGATGATCGTCTTGGCTTCTTGACCTTCTGCCCTTCTAATCTTGGCACAACACTTAGGGCATCAGTTCATATCAAGATCCCACATCTGTCTGCTCGCAAGGATTTCAAGTCCACATGTGAAAAACTTAAACTTCAAGCGAGAGGTAAATTTACTATATGTGACCTCACAAATCAGTCTCTCCTTTTGAACAAATAGTTTGTAGCTGAGACAGTGTACATTCTACATTAATTCTGAAGCAGTATTAAACAGTTTCCCCAAATAAAAACAGCAGACACTGTAGAAAAGAAAGAATCTTAGCTTTTAAACATCTTTTTCCTCATTCATGTTATCTGGTTATCTCTTCATATATGCCATTTTGGTACTGGTGATTGCAACGCTACCGGGAGAAAAGTCTAAAAATCGGCCTATGAACTGCCACAGCATTCATTTATTCATATTTCTATCTATAGTATAGTTTTTAAGATAGTTTTTCTTAATCACTTTCAGGGAAGGACTTTATGATAACCCTGTATTATACAAAATACAGCCTCTTTGCTCAGCTAAAATTTATTCTCTAGATCAAAAGTTTTGATTTAAAAATAATGTTGACTGAGTAACGATTTTGTTTACAAATTTTTGAAAACGAGAGGAAGTTTTGGGGAAATCACAGAAAATGATTCTCAGAAAGCTGATACAGATGGTAGAGATGCTACTAACACTTTTGCTGTAGGATGTCCAGTCCACATCACTATGTACTTCTCTTACCTAATTTTGATCAGATGATGCACACATCATCATAGTCAAGCTGAACTAGCATTACATATACATATTCTTAGGCAGCCAGTAGGCAGATGGTTTCCTGTTCATATTTTAATAAATTTCTTCTTCATTCTTCTTCTTTTTCTTCTTCTTCTTTCTTTCCTTTCTTAGCTTTCCAAGTCATTAAGGCTTATTGCTGCAGATAAAGTTCACCTTATTCCTCCCTATTTCTAATCTTCTCTCTCCAGTTGCAGACACAAATTTCCTGTATATCATTTTCTATGTTGTCTTTCCATCTCTGTCTTGATCTACCTCTTGGTCTTGTCACCTTCATCTCTTGTATATACATTTTCACATCCGTTCTCTTCCATTCTTTCTACATGACCTAACCAGGCTAATCTATTTGGTTTCAAGATGTTTATTATTCACTGAGATTTAAATAAGCTGTAAAGTTCAGTGTTCTTTATGGCTCTCCATTCCTACTGCTGGTATCTTTTATGGGAGCAGAGATTTTTCTTATAAACTTGTTCTCACCAGACCCACAATTGTTGTTCATCTATCTTCTTTGTACTCCACGTTTTTAATAAATTTATATTTTTATAAAGTATTTATCATTTATCTTGTATAGTCAAATACAGTCTGATAAGGAGTTGTTTGCCTATCTGTCTTTAGTTTCTCATCTAAGTGGAATTATGTAAACAATATCTGTTTAAGACTTTATTTCAGAGTATGCTGAAACTTTAAAATTTGGTTTTATATTATGGTGTGAGAGACTATTGGAGATACATGCTTTTCAAGCATTTAATTGATGATATACTCTTATCCTTATAAATCTGAATTATGATAACATAAAAAGCCAGTTACATCACTTAGATGTTTGACTTTTATTTCCTGCTGTACTTTCAAAGAATATTTTTCTGTTCCAGGTATTCCATCTCACAGGGAGCTCAGAATTATTCAAGCTTATTTTAAGCAACATGATAATAGTTGTGTATCACTTAAATAAATACAGGATAGTACAAATGATAGCAAAGATTATGGATTAGAGACCTGATACTAGTGTGCTCCTATCTTACTGTTTGTAAAAAAAAAATGGGTACCTGACACACTGTGGTGGGAAAGCAGTCTTTGAAAAATGAGGAATATCTAACTGCAGGCAAAACACAACAAATACAAGCTTGCCAGTGCTTGAAGGAAAAGTGAAATACAGTTTGACCATAAAATTTTTCCTTGACTTCAGACATTTACTACATAAAACTAAGAAAGGTACAAACACGTTTTTTTGCAAAGATTACCTCAACTCAAAGTTTTTTTTTTAACTTTATATTTCACTTCAGCATGTGTCCTGTTTTTTTTTTTTTTTGGCTTTGAGAATGTCCAAGTGATTTCACTTCTTTGCCATATGTTCTCCAACATCTCTTTAGTAACCATTGCCTTCAAAGTTTCAATATCAGAACTGGTGAATTTTGTTCTTAGTATAATCCCAGAAAAAAAAAGTCAAGAGGAGGGATGTCTAGCGAACATGATTGTCATGGTATTAGACCATCCCACCCAATCCATAAGTTTGGAAAGCTTGCATTAAAAAAACTGGAAAACAACTAAACCTCAATTGAAGTTATCCCATGGAGAAACACTAAAAAAAAAAAAAAAACCCAAAAGACTGCATAATACAAAATTATAAAATAATAATTTCTGATTGCTTTGCTTACAGGTATTCATGGTGAACATACTAGTAGTGAGGGTGGAGTTTATGATGTCTCAAACAAGAAACGACTGGGCCTGACTGAAATAGAGGCTGTCAAAGAGATGGTGGTGGGTGTCCAGGAAATTATGAGGCTGGAAAAGGAGGCTGCCTGTGGGAAAGCCAAGTCTTGTAGCGTCTTGTAATGGTCATAATGCTGTGTGTATCATGTTGCATCAGCGGAAATATCGTACTTAAAATTATTTTTTCTCCGTTCATCAAAATGACAACAAATGTTTGTTTTTAGTTATAAGTGAGTGTATGCTAAGTTCTTGTGATCTATTTTAATGAGCAGTGATACATACAAGAGTTGATCTAGTTGTTCCCAAGTAAGTGAATGTAGGATTACCAAAGGGACTTAGTGAATTTGATGTAAATTATCTGCATGCATGTAAAGTCACTGGTAGTCTCTCTACTGCTGTAGTTGTATCACTTGGTCAGTTTAAATCAATGGTTTCCAAACTTCTTTTTTTTAGGTTGCTGGCCTTCCCCCCCCCCATTCTCCCAGACCACATCCTTACCACCTCCCATACATACAAATTCTTCATTTCGTTCTGATACCCTCTGCTCACACCGTTTTCTCTCACTACTTCCTGGATCTTCCAAATACCTCCATTGAGGGAGGGGAGGGGGGAGAACATGCTGCTGTCTGATACTACTTTGGGAATCACTGATTTAAATGTTATGTTGTCTGTTTAGTTTAGTGGGTAGTGTTGGTTTATGGTATACTAGCAATTATAAATTAACTTTGTACTTATTTTTCTATATAAAGAACTTCATAGCTTATTGAATATATAAAGTAGCTATATATATATATATATATATATATATATAATGAATTGTAATTGTGTATGTATATATACTTTTGGCATTGCAGCTTTCATCATTTTATGGACTAACATCAGAAATGTCAAGGATCAAATGTGCTACTTTGTGCCTATGTACTGTATTAATTTTGATTTATATGCAAGTTATCGAGTTTTCTACAATATACTATTTTCTAGTTAAACATGATAATTTTGAAGTTTTATTTTTGGATATTTTTTTAAAAACCCATATGAATTGTTTAATTTGTCATAAGGTAATTTATGCAGGTGGAACAGAATTTTACTTTGAAAATAACTACTATTACCATCACATATACACATAAAATGCCACCATGAGCAGCAAGATGGTTTTTTGGATTTGTGAAGCATTTTTTATAAACTATTTTGATTATGTACACTGGATTCCTTCATGAAAACTGATATATTTGCAATAAATAAAAAAAAAAAATTCACTTGTCTATGGATGATGCTCAAATTGCCAACACAAGTTCAAAATGGAATAATTTGATCGAGATTAGATCAAAGATTATTAGATAGATGCCCTTAGCGGACCTTAAAAGTGACACGAGTTTACGGAATATTAAAAAATATTAGAAATTAAAAACATGACTCTATCCTGTTCAGTTAAGATGTATTACAATCTAATCTTGGAAGTATAAGTGACCTTTTTTGAAGGTTAGCTAACATGTGATCTGCTCATGGTAATTTCTTTATTCTGATGCCAAGATAAGTAACATGTTTTTACATAACACAGATGCACACTTTTTTTTTCTTTACCCTTATAGGGACGTGTCTCTGTCATCGTGAAGGTAACCAAATATTTTAAAATAGACTGGAGCATATAATTTGGTGTTTATTCATTTGAAACATTGCTAAATTTTAAAAATGTTTTAGAATCACCTTCATTTCATTGTGGAAAAATTCAAAAGTCTTCTCCTCAGAATCAGGAGATGCATATATGCCATAGCTCCTACAAGAACTCTTATCAACTACAGCACGGGTGGCAAACCCATTGCATGAAAACCCCAAAATTTTAATTTTTCAAAGTACATGTTAAAATTCTTAATTGATGCTTGTAGACATTTATTATTTTTTAAAAATTAGCCATTTCCAGTATTGATTCTCAAAATAGTTTGCCACCCCTAGACTAGAGGGATTCAGTAGTCAGAGCAGAACCTACTGACTTCAGTTTAAAAACAATCAAGTCCCTCAAGAGATTCAAAGGTCATGTCTCTCCAGACAGGTCCAAAGGTCCCCAGTCTGATTTTTAAGATGAGGCTCTCAAAATAGGTGCATGCACTCTGTAGCATTTAAAAGAATTTGACACAAAGGAATATGGCAGTGTGACGGACCCAACTACCCTCTGTCACAGAAGTCACATCGCTTTTGAGTCAATATTCAAGGAGAAAAAGCATGCCCTGTTCTTCTTCATACGCAATTACTGTCTATATCTGCAGTTCTAAGATAAATATGATTGTTTTTGTTTTTTTTTTTTTGCTTTTCATGTACAGGACCGTAAAGCCTTAACTTCTTGGATGGTTTCATTGGCCCTGTAACTGCCTCTCAGCAGTGTCTCATAGTTGGTGCAGTTTTGAAGGATGTATTCCATGGCTTGTCCGGAGATGAAATGCTTTATATGTATATGTTTTTATGTTGAAAGGGGGGAGGGGCAAACTCTACCGGTTTAAGAAATCCTCATGTTAGAAACATTTTAACATTCAAATTCCAAAATTTTTCTAACTATCCAAATGATAAAGAACTGAAATTTGAGATAAATGAGTTAGGTCTGACAGATTTCATAGTGTTGCATTTCATCTCCAATATGTGTACACGTGTATTCTGGGACCACATCATTCACAGTCACATGAACATTTTGTTCAAATCCAAACAGTCAGATTTGCTACTCTTTTTGTTTTATCCACTTATTCTGTTCCAAAGCTTTAGATTTACTCATAAAAATAGTTTGTAAAAAATTTATAAAACTAAGTTAAACACACATTGACATAAAACTGAATGGAAAAAAGTACATATCTGCATCTTCAATAATACTTACACATGAGTGTTGAAAGTATAGCATAAATGTAACCAATGCAGTGGTTAAAGATATTGCCAGCTATAGCTATAGAATATTTCATAAAAAAAGCTATTATATATCTAGTTACCAGATTTTTTTATTTGTAGCACTATGCTTAAATCAATTCAGTATTTGTATACCCATTTTTAAATTCAATTGCCTTCTAAACAAGAATTATAAGCTTTTTTTTTTTTTGGGGGGGGGGGGGGTAGAAGCTGTCTGGATAAAATATTTCTATAAAAATTGCTAATTTTTTTTCCAAAAAAATCTAACACTAATTTCTGTTAAATATAGTTATTTAAATAAATAGTTGGGTTTTAGATTATTCTGTGTGTAATATGCATGAGACAAATGTTTTACAAGCATCAAATTTTGGATTTCAAGTTCTGAAAAATGTAGGCATATCTACTGTTGATAATATTAGTTTAATGTGATGCGAACGAAGAAGAAGAAGTTTAATGTGAATGAATTCGTTAAAACATTTTTTTAATAATTTAAAAAATGTGTGACCTGACTCCTGTGTTTCAATCTCTGTTCTTTGAAATATTGACTTTTTTTCAAATAAATATTGGTCTCTGCTTACAACCATCTGGACATTGCTTATAAATGTTGGTCTTTATTTACACCACAAAACAAACATCCATTCTTTCTCAACACAACATTTTGACACTAGACACAAATATGGTTTTTTTTTACACAACAAATAAACATTTATCCTTTCTTACACACTATCTTGACATTACAGCTGAGTGTTGATATTTTTCAACATCTTGGACACTACACTTAAACGTCTGTCCTTCCTTACACATCTCAGCTCCACATACTGGTCTTTACTTTTACAGCAAACAAACATCTAGTCTTTCTCATGCAACAAATAAATATTAGTCCTTTTCTAATACAACATTTTGGGTACTACATCGGTAGAGATTGTTCAGCAGCCCGCAGTGGCCAGTTCTTTTAATCAGAACAGGACTGTTTGTTGCATCCTTTGTAACTGGTGGATTGGATACAGCTCTTTGCCTGCATCCAGCCTCTTGGCCCACAATTTTTCCAACCACACAACAAATAATTATTGATCTTTTCTTACACACCTTGACATTACAAATAAACAAAAATCTAATCTTCAAACACTGATAAAACTACATATAAAAAGGTCTTTTGTTACATCACCAACTGAATGATGTTCATCATGGTGTAAAATATGAACTAATGAGTCATGCACTTCAGTCGAAACATTAAGATGTCTCTCAAACTTAAATCGGCATTACCAGTTCAGCTTACCAAATCATGGGTGTTACACATTTCCTAATCTTGCCAAAAAACTTGAACATTTTCTAGTCATTCATTATTTTCTGATTACACATAAGATTTTTTTTTGTCTGTGAAGTTTTTTTTTATTGTTTGCCTATAATCCAGTCTTTAATTAAATTTGTAATATCATATATTATATTATATATTGTCATCTTCTCATTGGACAGTATGACACCTTTTTATATATAAAAGTGAAACATCATTCAAAAATGCCTATGCACACTTGAATACACTACTGGCACGACCAACAGTGTTACAGTATTTTTTTTTCAAAATATGAGAATACCCAAGCTGAAAGAGAGCAAATTAAAAAT
This sequence comes from Achatina immaculata, assembly GCA_009760885.1. Taxonomy (NCBI): domain Eukaryota; kingdom Metazoa; phylum Mollusca; class Gastropoda; order Stylommatophora; family Achatinidae; genus Lissachatina; species Lissachatina immaculata. The sequence continues at coordinate 48,592,383 of CM019692.1, forward strand.
GATTTGTTTTGGAGCTCTCCTGTAAAATATGTGTCAAAAGAGCAATCTGTCAAGCACAATGAAGTCACCTTGTCATGAAAGATTGACCTATCTGAGTAACGCTCTGTTAAGTGTTGAGACTGTTAACTCTTACATCCACAAGCCATTTAAATAGCTTTTCTAAATAATGAAAATAACTACAGTTATATGGTTTAGTTCTGAAGTTCAGAGTTTGTGATTTTATAGTGATGTAAATGCTAAAAGACATTGTCAAGAGAAGCCAGTTTAGTGGGCATAACATCCCTTGATGAAGTTCAAAAGACTCGCTGAGAACAAGAAAACCTGGCAAACAACTATGCAAGTCCTATGTGACATTTAACAGCACGGGAAGGATGTAATATGTAAGAAATGCTAAAAATAGGCCTTGCTTCATTTTGCACTTAAATAAGGCATTCATAATTTGCATGTGTCATGAACATTGAGTAGGTTGAAATTTAATAATCTGAGAATGCTGCGCTTTGTTACCAGGTTCTGAAAACACCTGAGCATGAACTCATACATATAATTTTGTGGAAGAAAAGTTGTGCAAGTTCAAATGTCATGTACTTGCCATATTTCAATATGATAGAACAGAAAATCATATCTGAAAAAACAAATATATATAAGGATAATTTTTTAACAGTTATGAGATCTTTATGTTATCATCCTCTTGTACCAGGAAGTGTTGAGGGGAGTTGCATTTGGCATTTCTGGATCATATGGGTGGCCTCAGTTGACAGTTATGCCATAATGAGTGAGTGTTTGTCTGATGTCATCTTTCTGGGTATTCCTTTTGATCCGTGTCCTGTAGCTCTTTGGTTGAAGGCTCTCATGGCCAGCTGTGTGTCATTCTCATTAAGTGGGCGACCTACTTGATTCTTTCTATGTGTTATAGACATGATATTGTTCCTACCATAATTTCTTAGCTTGTCATTCTTGGTGATGTTTGCTGCTTCCCTAAGACATCTCATTTCGCACGTGGTTATTTTATTCTGTTGTTTCTTAGTAAGTGCTGATGTCTGGCATTGGTAGCACAGTGTTGGTATAAATATGCTGTTAATTAGTTTTCGTTGGTTTTAAGTGGGATGTTGGACTGCACAGTTAAGAGATCATTTGCAGTTACCTGAATTATGTCTTCAAAGAGAGTTTGCTAATAGTCATAAATCTGTTGTGTTTGTAGCAAGAAAAGGGAGCAATATGGCTTAATGGATAAGTAAAAATTATAACATTACCAAAGAATAGGCAGATGAAATTCTCTCCCCATCCCCAAACACCTACTGTAAATCTCTTTACTGGGCATTATCTAATATTCCAGGTGAATAGGTTAATGTATTATACAATTAGCATTATGAGTGTATGTTGTTTTAATTTGAAAAAGCTGCTACTTTTTATACCAGTAGTCTCTGATGTTTAAAATTAAAACATCATGTGTTACAAATCTATGCACTGAAAAGCACATTTGGAATGTCATCAAACTGTACAATCTAAAAAAGAAAAAGAAAAAAATCATATCCGCATAAGGAGCGGGAAGATTCCTTGTATCTGTATGCTACAGTTGTTATGTAGACTAACTCTTCAGTGGATAGAGGAGGGGAAGGCTTAGAATCACATGAAGCTCCTGTTGAGAAATCCATCTTTTGATTAACTTCCAAGGTTAACTGCAACAGTCACCTATAGCCTGACCATTCAAGTGCTAGTCATTTGAGACTGACTTTTTCATATCTAAATGCTACAGCTGCTTTCTGTAGATTGATCTCAGGCTGAAGTACTATGGTCATCATGTGGGGTGACTTTTATGGCATGGCTATGTGTTAAAGTCATTCTTTAGACTGATTTTTCATGGCGGGGTGCTGCAAGTAACAGATTAAATTTCAGTGACTTGTGATTTCTTTCCATATTAACAGTATTCAAATGTTTTTTTTTTACAATTACAAGATTTCCATATTTTTTTCTATAAATAGATTTATGAAAATTAATTTGCAGCTAGTAAGAAGTTAACAAACAAATATAAGATAAAATGCAGGTGTGATTGCAACTTTCACAATGTGTAAGATTTGGAAATAGTTCATCTAGAGCACTGGTTTCCAAACTTTTTTGGGCTGCCACCCCTACTTACCTCTCAGATGACAGGAGTAGCACCCCCCACAAAACCTTTTTTTCTCACTTGGTTCTTATGTTCCCTTGTATCTATCCACCATCTCCAAGAAAGGGGCAGAATTGTCAAATCTGGCGACCACTAATCTAGAGGGTTTGCAAGTAACATGGACAACATGAATACTGTTTACGAAATCAGGATTTTCATGAATACTGAACTTGATATTACATATAAGGTCATGATTAATGCCCTTATCATCTACAAGAATTGTTTTGACAATCATAAGCTTCATTATTACTTGGTTTTTTAAAAAATGATATACTGATAGATCTGTCATTTATGCAAGTTTTTTTTTTGGACTAAGCTCTAGTATATTATATCTGATGGGTGGTTTTACATTCATGTGGTCTGCTTCTGTGTACACATCACTTCCTGTCAATTCAGTAGGTGAGCCATGTGTGTAATATTGCCGCAAACGAAAATATATATGTTGGCTGTCTTTTACGTGTTGTGAACAGCAGCTTTTTTTTTTTTTGTAACTACAATTATATCGCTGAATTTAAAAAGAAATTCTTGCTGGTTCTGTTCTGTTTTCACAACAGAAAATGTTGGTGTGTGTACATAAAAAGAAGGAATACCCATGTCTGAAAGCCAGTTTAGTTTCTTCACAGAAAGCCTCTCACAACAGTTGTGAAGTGAAAGCATCATCAATACTTATTTTCACACATGATATTTGACACAATAGAAGCATGAATAAATAATGTAACTTTAACAGTAGCACCACACTTTCATGTTATTGACACATTTTTTCCCCCCAAACAATTCTCAACATTTTTATCATTAATTTGACCTAAATGGAACACAATAACTCTTCCTTATGTAAAAACTAATAAATGAAAAGAAAAACAACACATAAATTTCGCCATCTCTTCAGAAAATGCTTTATTTACCTCAAGAAATGTTCACATACACCGAGGCATGCTAAACAACACAAATTTCGTAACCAAAACTGCCCAAATTAGAAAAGGAGTAGTATTTATTGTGTATTTTATATTGTATTTATGCAATCAGGATTCTTTCATGGACTGGAAACTAAAAAGAACTTGAGCAGATGCTTCAATTACTAATACAAAACTGGAAAGGACTAGGCCTTTACATAGTAAAGCAGCTGAGCACAGCATAAATGATTAGCCTTGAAAAAAAAAAAAAAAATGAGTAGACACATCACTGTAGACACCGACAGAAAGACAAAACAATAAGAGCAAGACCGTGACTCAAACTATGGACCCTAGAAGGACAAGCAACCATGGTCAATCTCTTTCCGCTTATCTTTCTCTCATATCCAAAGTGCTTTGTCTACCATTTCTCAAGCCTCTACCACTAGACTGTGCTCTATTGCCTTACTGAAACAAATTAACAATCTTACATTTCACAAATCTCAAATGGAAAAAACTTATATAATGTATACATAGTATGAAATTCTCCAAGGGTAAGGTGTACACAGTAAACTTCTCCGAGTTATGGGCAACATAAAAATGAGAGTGAGGACAGAAAGTTGTAACAATACAAATAACAAACAAGATTAAGTGAGAATATCATGAGCATGTGTCTCTAGCAAACGTTCCATTAGACCAATATCTTTGCCCAAGACATCAAGACGAGTCTGCATGCTGGCAATCTGGAAAACAAGAGTATGTGAGATCTTTAAACGTGTGTTGTCGAGATCAAACCCTTGCATAAAACTGATACACAGTGAATCATGCAGAAGAAATAACGTTGCAGTATTAATTTGACCTTAATTAATTTTGAGTCAAGTCTCATCTCTAGTAATTTTCAAGAAATTTCAAATAAATAAGATTTTATGATGCATAGCAAGGCAAGGATGAATAACTAACCAGCTCTTGTAAACCATATTGTTTCACACCTGGAAAGTTTATTTATCACAAGATACATTTTTAATCAACAGATCACAGACTACTTGTCCAGTTCACTGTTGAGAATGCAGACTGTGAATCAAAGTTGCTTTGACTTGTTGACAAATCCTGCTTGCTGAAACTTTACCATACATAACTAAAAACAGCTACTGTGATCTCCCTATTGTCAAACAACTATAATAGTTTACAGTGGTGACTATTAAAATGCAGACTGTATTAACACGGTATTAACTTGGAAATCTTGGAACATGTTAATATGTTCTCAGCAGTGACATGGCAGAATATCTAACACATCCTTTGCAGCAAAAGGGTTAATGAAAGATCACATTTACATCTGTAGGATAAGCTTAAAATCACTGCCTACTTCCCATGTTATTTTAAGACAATAGCTTACTCTCTATGTCACTGAAACTATTTTTCACAACTACTGAAAATGAAGATTAGACAAAGATTTCAAACCAAGAGATTTCTCAAAAGAGACACAACTCTGTTGGATCTAACCGTGTAAAACTTTTCATAAAATAATGGCATTTTTTTCTGTTGGAAGATAACCAGATAAGCAGATAGCTGTTGTTGTGGATAAACAAAACTTATAAAACTGTACACTTATAAAGTTTTATTATTTATGGTAATACAACATCACCATGAAGATAAAAAAATTATCTGCCTAATTATTACCATTACAATATACAATGGTAGATGTCCAGTTTCTACTCCTAACAACCCAAAAAAAAAACCCAGTGTTTGCTGGTCATCAATGACAAGGTATATTTCTATCTATATTTCGGTGATTTGCAAGTTCTACCTGACATCTAAATATGCCACATATTTTCACAAAGTCTGGTGTAAATTCATCCATTCTAATATCCTACTTGGCAAATCACAGTTGGGCAAGAATCTACCTCATGTAAAGAAGTGCCCTCTGGAAACAGGCTTGGCTACATAAACCTGGCAAATGAGGTAGATATTCCTTCTTATCAATGTAGAACTTAACCTTTTTGCCTCTACATTCACCTTGTGCACCATGACTCCCTTAAGTATGTACTTCTGCTTCGAAGCTTTTCTCCGCTGCTGAATACTTTTTTTAAAAATGTTATCTGAAAATCTAAGACTTATCTAAGACTTTGTGATTATTCTTTTGCCCATTCATGTCACATATTATTATTTATCTTTCTGATGACTAAAATTTCTTTGGTAAATGGTTTTTACATACACTTTAAAAAAAAAAAACTGAAGTATTTTTTTCAATATTTTTATGTGTGAAATGTTCCATAACAAGGCATAATACACAATGCAACATCACAGTCTTTTGACATACATCTTGTTGTTTCCTGACATTTTTTATTTTTATTTTTTGCACACATAACATACTTTTCCCAATGTGAAGTCTCTGAAAAGTACATCTCCACTGGCATCAGTGCCATTGTCAGGGAAATGCAAAATTCTTAAAAAAAAAAAAAAACTACCCCAGGACATGATTCCACTAAACACAATGATCTAAGCAAAGAATTATCTGACAAATATTCATTTATTTTCACCGTTTCATGCTTGCTATTCAGTCAATGTTCTTGTCTGGGTATAAATGCTCTGATTTATTTTGTTCACTGTCAGAACTACATATTTCAATTTCATTTTCAATATTGCTCTTTCTACAAACTTCTAAGAGTTTTGACCATGAAATACCAGTGCAGTGCATAAAATAAGATGAACACTAGAGCACAATGAACACATGTACTGTACTCATAGCCCCTCCTATCTCATGAAGCAAAAATAACACTGATACCTACCTACTGACAAAGACTCACTGACAAATCCCACTTGCTCAAACTAGACCATATATAACTAACAACAGCCACTGTGATCTCCCCATTGTTGAATGATTGTAGTAGTTTATAGCAGCGACTAGTAAATTGCAGAAAGTGTCAGTACGGAAATCTTGGAACGTGTCAAGACGTTCTTAGCAGTGATACAGCAGAACATCTAAACAAATCCTTATTAGCAAAAACAGGCTCATCTTGTAAGTGCACCAGGAAATGAAAAAAGCTGTGACCACCTTATTTCACTGTCACCTCTTACCAAAAAAAACAAAAAAAACCTTCATCACCATTTGGCCACTCAACAGCAAACTGTGAGTTCCTTTGCCATCAGAAAATTGTCTAAATAAATTTAATAAATCATTTTACTCCATAAATATAAATCTTTCATTTTTAACATCCAGCAAATTTCAAGGATAAGAAATATCTCTCTCTCTGAACCTTAAGTGCCCAGGGCACATGGGGCTTCCGCAAGGGTTTTCCACAAATGCCCGTCCTTCGCCTTTTTTTCTGCTCTTGCCCAGGTGAGCCCTCTACTGCTCAACATCATTATAAGAAATATAATACTCTACAAACAATAGTAGAAAGAAGAGGAAGATAAGGTATGAACACAGTACAACACTTGCATAAAGTCGTACCATGGGCAAGATACAATTTATATTCAGATGATGAACAAAAAAAAAGTCTACAAAAGGCTATATTGAACAATTTTTTGTGAAATATACTTGACCTGTTTTCGATCAAGCACACGAGGCTGTACCCAGGTCATGTGACACTTCTGCTCAATCTCATCAATGGATCCTCGAACTAGTCCTAGACTCAGTGCTTTCATGACAAGCAGCTCAACCTAAGATCAAATCAACAGACACATCACCATATCATCCTAACAAGCATGGAACAAATGTACGAACATATAAAACAAATGTGTAAATATATAAACCTAACGTAATCAGAACAAAGTTATAAATTCCTATTATATGCAGATCAAATGTACAGTTATATAAATGCAACATTATGAGGAATAAATGTGAATATAAAAGCTGCATTAACTCATAAATAAAACAGTAATAACTGATAAACATATGGCATATAAAACATCTGGTGCCTGGGTAATGAAGTGGTTAGTGTCCTCATTTCTCGTGGCAAAGGTTGGTGATTTGGTTGAATCTAGCTGGAAGCGCCCTATCACCCAGCAGCATAAATGAGTACCTGCCTCCTTTTGGAGCCAGATTTTATGACGACCGCAACACCCTCTTGTGTGCCACCAGGTAACAGAAAATTTGACCACCAACACCATTTCCTGTAGATGTCCCTGTAGTGTAATAGGACTACCTTTACTTTTTACTATAAGCATCAGCAGAATACAGTAGCAGGCACAGAATGACTTCAATAAAATAATAACATAACAGCAGCAAGTGTTACCATAATAAAATGCATAAAAGAAAATTTTTTTAAGATATAACATAAAGAAATCTCATAAACAGTAACTGGATGTTGAGGGGAAAACTTCACAAATAAAAACACATAATGCAAATGTGATGCCATCAGCAACTGTATTTATTAACAGCCTTTCACCAAATTCTTCACTGTAATGTTAAAGTAACAAGCATGCTTCTTTAGATCATAGATAAATCAAATGCAGGCGTAAGCTACCAAGAGGCTGAAACTATAATCTGTAACCAGAGCAGATCTAAGATCCAAATGGAAGCAACAACGGAAATCCAACAATGAACCAGATCCAATACACCAACTACAAAGACATCAGCAGACCATCCTCTTTTGCCTAAGAACAGGCCAATGCAGACTACTGAGCCACCTACATCAACTCAAAATGTCTCACACAGATGAATGTCCATGTGGCAGTGGAGTCTGGACTCCAGAACATATTGTTCAAACGTGCCCAAACCAAGCAGACCTGAGGTGTGAGACATGGCCTGAGGATATGAGCGTGGGGCAAAAACTTTGGGGCTCCTATCAGAATCTGGAAAGGACTGCAGGTTTTTGCCTGTCAACAGGGATCAGGATCTGATGTGACCAACAGCCTCAAATGCAAAAGAAGAAGAATATGCAGACATGAATTATTCCTTACAATCTGTATATGATACTAAAACCATTATGTATAAAGATGCCTTCATGACTGCCTTCACTTTGCATGATGTTTATTTTTTGTTCGTTCTCCTGTTATAAAGGATTTCCTCTTGACTTCTTTCAGTTTGTGTGACATTTGTTCATTCTTCTCTATCTGCTGTATGAAACATAATTAGCTTGAGCATTTTTCATGTCAGTAAAAGAGAAGGTAAGCTATTCTCCAAATTAACAGCAGCACAGGTGGAAATTGCTCATTTTTCCTCAGAAGGCTTTTGCCAGAAAAAAAAAAAACAGGCACTGCCATTTTTCAAAATTCATCATCAATCTAATGAGGAATTGTCAATTTTCTCTGCATATGGATTAAATTATTCAGAAAGGCATTGGCTGGTATCAGAATATAGTGTTGCATATGGAAATGTCTGTTATTATGTCTCCCCAGAGCTGTCAGCATGTTATTAGCAGTTGATGACAAGACAAGAAGATACTGTAACACAAGCATTATGCTAGAGCAGATTCTTGTGGCTTGCCTGGAGATCTGGAATAGACTCTTAAAAATAAGCTTCTATGCTGGCTCCACCATGTCTCCATAGTAAAGCCCAACGCTGTAAGTTAAGCATAGCCTATTTCTAGGGGCACCAACAGAGAAGTGGCTAGTTCTGGTGCATTGGGTTCTGATGATCATGCCATCACTCTAGCACTAGGGTGTCCAACTTCAAAGGCTCTAAGGGTAATAAGCAGCAAGATGAATCTAAATCAACCAGTTTCTACTAACCTACATAACATGCTTCAGAGAATTTTGCTTTTAATTGTACAATCAGTTGGAACTATGGTGATTTCTTTCTTTCGCAGCATAAAACTAAAATACATCTTTCTTGACTAACAATATTAATTTTAATAAAATAAATTACATTTTCATAACAATTTTGTGGGCCACAAAAGAAGGCTCCATATGCTGAATGCAACCTGCTCCCAAGGAAACTGATGCAAATCTAAAGAAAAACATCCAAAATACTCACATCATTCTTCTTAATTTTAGCTGTTTGTGCAATGTTGTCAAATGTCAGCTGCCTGTCTGTTGCTGGACGCTGGAAAGTCATCTGAAACAAGCAATGGAAATTCTGTGAGAAACAAACTCATATACGAACACCAAGAAGAAACATGCAATTTTTGTTTTTGGTTGAAATTTTTTAAAATTATAAACATATATAGATTCTTTGGTTTCTATCAGCTCAGCAACATCTCTTTTGGCTGTTGTACTACATATGATCTGAGCAGTATCAACCAGACCTGTTTGCACTTCAAGGACTGCAGCTACAGTCTTTCAATTTGATCCTTACTGACTCCTAAAAATGGTGTTAGACTCAAAGAGTTGCTGCTCTCAATGCTGCAGTCTTTCACCTGTTCTTTCTAGTCCTCATGCTTGATGGAGAAATCTTTCATGAACATCAATTTTTGTCTATCTCTTGGCCCTTCTTTCTTCTACAACTCCATCATTTATTATTAACCCTTGTAACATCCCCTAATCATTTGAGTCTCCTGAATGATGTATTTAGAAAAATATCCTATTTATCTAGCGACCTGATCCGTTACAAGTTCATGTGACACACCACTATTCAGAGGGCAAACTAAAGATCACTCACTGAAATTTATTCTATTCAAGAATGAGTAAATCAAAAACTCAGATCACAACCAACAGCACAAAACTAAATCAGTTACTACTAGACTGCAAAGAAACAAATTTACATCTGTGCAGAATCTTCTTCTTCTTCATTCGCTTCTACCACCAAGATCACCCCATGATCTACTGAATTTATGCCTGTGGTCCTCGATAGATCCCCGAGAGGACCACAAAAGGTTCAGAGTATCACAGGGCTTGAGCCTGCATTCTTGGTGTGTCTAAGAAGTGGGACTGCGTAACACCGTGGTTTTTGTTGCACCAGTTTAATCTAGAGTTAGACTTACTCACCGGAAAACCTTGACGTGTTTTGGATATCAGTATATCCCTGCTGGGTGAGAGGTGGTAGCCCATCTAGGCTAGAGTTGGACTTTCTCACCGGAAAACCTCAGCGTGATTAGGACACGCATACAACCCGCTGGTTAGAGGTGGTTGCCTACCTAGACTGCCCTGGTCCAGTGTCTCCAACTTCGGCATTTGGTGGATGTGCAGAATAAAAGAACCGGACCTTTGCCATGCTACACCTCATCATATAAGGCAGTCAAGAAATTCAAGGGCGGACTCAGAAAGTGTCCAAACCACTTTCAGGTGGAGATGGATGTGACAGAAATGACCATCTGTGAAGGAACTGGACAACAGAAAAACAGAAAACTTACCAACCAAAGCAATTTTGGTGAATTTAGAGTAAATCTGTCTTTAATGAAATAGTCAAAGCTGAGTAGGCAGAAACACCAGAAACAGAATTGGAGTTGAATCTTAGTACACAGATTCTACGGTCTACGGTGGCCAAGCAACTGGTCGTAGAAATATACTTTTGCCAATCTGTTTTCATACATTAATGAAACCTACCTCCATGAGACAAAGTAGGTTAATCTTATTTCTCATGACTGTTTCATTAGCCTTCAGATCTGGCTGAGGATGGAGAGAAAACACACCAATTTTATACTGTTAATATATTAAAACACACAACTGTTGTTAAAATATACTCTGCTGTTGAATGTTTTCATGCTGTTAAAATATACTCTGTTGTTGAATGTTTTCATGTTGTTAAAATATACTCTGTTGTTGAATGTTTTCATGTTGTTAAAATATACTCTGTTGTTGAATGTTTTCATATCTACTTTCTTCATGTTTTTCCCTCCATGTTTTAATTGCTGTGAACTCAGTATAATCCCATACATATAAACAGCAAGTTTTTATATGAATGTTGTTCTTCCCTTAATACACCAACATTTGTATGTGTGTATTCTGATGTGCCTAAATATTATAGGTAGACACTTTGGTTTCAGTAAAAATTCCCCAACACATTTGTATGGGGTACATGTTCCTATCCCTAGTTTCTCATGGCAAAGATGGGTGGATCAGATGCAGCTGGAGGCATCCCAGTCACCTCCAGTTGTAGAGATGGGTGGTTCAGATGCAGGTGGAGGCATCCCACTCACCCGCATTTGTAGAGATGGGTACCTAGCTTCTTCTGGAGCTGAGTAAGTAAAGGCAGCTAGGCATAATGCTGACTACATCACCCTCCAGTGTGTCAAGAGGTCAAGGTGAATATGGACATGAACACCACAGCCCCTCCAGTTGCCTCCAAGGCATAAGAAGCCTACCTTTTCTACCTCTATATGCACCTATATTCACACTTGTGTTGAATGGAGCATGATGGAAGAATTGCTTGCACCTGAAAAGCCAATTAATTCAAAATTTGCTTATTCCTGCACTCTATATTCTCATTTCTATATTCAGATACTTGATCTGGGTAAATAGCTATTTCTTCACACTTTTTTGTGAGTACCTGAGCAGACCATTTGTCTTTCAATGAATGAAACTTGTCAATGTCCCCACTGTTGAAGCCATAGAGAAGATCCACAAGCCACTCCTTTTCTGATCCTTTCAGAGATGCCAGAATATCATGAGCCAGAAGTTCTCCAAAGTTGTAAACCCCATCTCCGATAATAGCAGCCAAACCAATGTTGAAGGCTCTCTCTGTCTGCTCTGCTAGGGGCATGTCCTGTAGCATGAAACACAAGCATTTCTTGGTAATATAAAACACAAACAAAATCATACATTCAAGTCTCACATATAATGTGGGACATCATTAGAAAGAATCTGTTTAAAAGTTATGATACAACAAAAAACAAAGGCCAGTCATGACAGATATGTGGTGGGATACTGACAGATCTGGGATACAGACAAAACAAAGTATGAGGGTCATACCAAAAGTCGTGAGAAAACATTTTTTAAAAATCAGAATTTATAGAAGAAAATATAAATATATCATCTTAATCTGCATCCTTTTTCTGCCATATATTTTTCCCACCACTCTGCAAGTCTGAAAATACTCTTCCAGCAGAATTCTGTTCCAGCTGACCGATGGCGCAGATGCACTACTTTCTGGATGTTCTCTCCTGTGGGATCCAGCAGGCACAAACTTTTCTACAGTCTAGGGTTTCAATCATTTCTTGTACTGCATTGTGCCCTATTCCAAGATTTACAGTGATTTCAGACACTGTGACACGTCTGTCTTCTTTAATGATGTCATCAACCCTTTCCACATTGCGTTCAGTGGAGGCAGTTTGAGGGCGACAGCTGCGAGGCATATCTTGTATGCTCGTGTTTCCATCTTTAAAATGTTTCACCCACCTTCTAACACGGCTAGCACCCATACAAACATCTCCATAAACAAGTTGAAGTCTTTGGTGAATTTCACCAGTGGGGATTTCCTCTTTAATGAGGAACTCAATAACAGCACGTTGACGAAACGAAACTTCAGCACCTGCCATTTTGTTTATGCTCTGCATTGTCAGGTGACACATAATGGTGATGTCATGATACATGATGGTGATGTCATGTGACCTCTACATGAAGTGCAAAGGATGCAGTTAAGGTGATACATTTATATTTTTTCTATCTATAAATTCTGATTTTTAAAAATTTGTGTTCACGACTTTCGGTACGACCCTCATATGATTATAACTAAAGAACAGAGAATATAAAGAAAAGCCTGCAGCCTGTCATGTGCAGAGATGAAATGGACCCAGAAAGAGACAAAACACTCACATAATCTAAGCATTCAAAAAGCAAATCTAATATCAAAACAAACATAAAAACTATTCACAGACTTCTTTAGGAATGTCATGTGAGTTTGTGAATATTCACAAACTATTACACTCATTCTGTCATTTCAAACACTTCTGGAAGTCTCCACTCACCTTTAAGTCAGTGCAGCCAAGAAACCTGAGGGCCTCCTGATAGTACTGTGCATGGTTGCCCATCAGCTTGTGGTAATTGCTGGTCAGCTCATAGAAGCGGCCATGAACTGTGGTAACACCGTCTATGTTGTCCAGTATTCCTTGACACTCTTCCATGAGAGCCTGTGATGAGTTCAAATGAAGAGAGAAATATCAGAGATATAAGAAATTACTGGCACCAAAAACACTGAGTCTGATGTCCATGTATATGTGCATGAATGATTAAGAGGGATGGCTAAAGAAAGGTTGAGTGTAAGTATGATATAAAATGAAATTTCACTGGAAAAAAAAAATTAAAAAGTTCCATCTGATAGCTGTGTGAACACAACAATAAAAATTACTTGTTTTGTAACATTTATGTGGATTTTAGCTTTTTAATTACTCTCAAATATTCTGCAACCTATCTGAAAAATTTTTCAGACTGTCCATTTACCCCAGCAGTCTCATAGACACAGAGTAATAAAAGCTTCCCTCAGCACTGTGATACTTATTTGCACTGTTACAGACATTCTCTTATTTGTTGGTATCTTCTTGTCATAAAAAGCTGCTTTTGTCTCTCCTATTCCCAGCAATCATATTAACCAGCAATTAATGGTAAATTCTTCTTCTTCTTCAGTTTTCCGAGCCATTAAGGCTCACTGCTGCAGATAAAGTTCGCCTCTATTCCTAATCTTCTCTCTCCAGTTGGTGACACCAATTTCTTTTATATCCTCTTCTATGTTGTTTTTCCATCTCTGTCTTGGTCTGCCCCTTGGTCTTGTTTCCCTCATCTCTTGTGCATACATCATTTTCATTTGTCTGTTCTCTTCCATTCTTTCTACATGCCCCAGCCAGCATAGTCTATTCAGTTTCAATATATCTATAATTCATTGGGATTTAAATAAGCTGTTCAGTTCTGTGTTCTTTCTAGCTATCCATTCTGTAGGTATTCTTTATTGGCCCAAAGATTCTTCTTAGAATCTTGTTCTCAAAAATCTGCAATTGTTATTCATCTTTCTTTGTTGTACTCCACGTTTCTGATCCATACATGACGGCTGGTCTTATTATAGTTTTGTAGATTGTTATTTGATGTTTTGGGACAGGATTTTGGATTTTAACAGGTGTTGTAAGGTAAAGTATATTTTATTCCTTATCTGTACTCTGCTTTTAATTTCCTTGCTTACCATGTTGCTTCTGTTGAAGGCTGTGCCTAGATATTTGTATATTTCTGCTTTCCTAATAATAATTACTGGTAAATTACTGATTAAAAATAAAAAATGAAAGTCTTGGAGGTCATCGTAACCAGTTTATATTATCAAAAACCTAGTGACAAGCAACCAGAGAAATCAGTTTGAGGAGAATCAGCATATAAGCATTTTGTAAGGATTAAATGCTGCTACAAATATGACAAGAAAAAAAGGTCACATTTAATTTCCACTGATGTTTGTAAGATGTGTTTATTTTACATTTAAAGAAAAAGTATAAAGTACTGAATGCTGCAGAGAGAAAATCAGTACTTCAGGCAAGATGGAAAGATGTGACTGAATACAATAATATCTGTCTGTTTTTGAAACTGGTAGTTAAAAAAAAATCCTAGTCTGATCAAAGATTCTTCAATTGATTTCAGCTATGCGTCTGTCATATGATGCTGTTCTGAAGCAAGTGAACTTTTAAACTTATGTCAGCGTCTGCATGGATACTGCACTTTGATACTTTCATCCTGTCCACATTGCTTGACGGGCAATTGTTGACCATATTACCCTCTAATGTGCTGACAGGTCAAGGAAAATATTGGCACTAACACCATATCCCTATGGCTCTAAGGCATGAGAGGATTACCTTTACCTTACCGTATCACTTTGTTTGCTTGTTTGTCTTTTGGCTTTTTGATAATTTTACTTACTAGTACTTTGCAAACTCCTTTGAACTTTCTGCTTTTACCAATATATCATTTGTATATTACATCACTATGACTTTCAATCACACTCTGAGAAAATCTAACACCAGCACAGCAAGACAGGCACTGACATGGAATCCTCAAGGAAACAGAAAACGAGGAAGACCTAGACTTACTTGGAGAAGAGAAATTATGACAGCACTCAGAGACAAGGGATACATATGGAAAGATGCAGAGAATATTTCCAAGAACACGGATGACTGGAGAGCCTTTATCTGCGGTCTATGCCCTCAAGGGAGTGAAAGGCAATGATGATGATGTGACCTTCAATAAGACAATGCTTTGTAAAGCCAGAAGCATTTTAACTAAAATTAACAAACTGATATGCATATCTAACCTTGACTGGTGGGAAATCCTTGTTGCGTAAATGAATTATCCCAATTGATGTCATTATCAACACTTTAGCTTCATCATTAGCTTTCACTTTGTCTCGGATCTTCTCAAGAAACTCAACTGCCTGCTTGGGCTCTGGAACAAGTTATAGATAAAGCAAATAAATGGTTTTGGAATCGGTAATAGATAAAATATATATAAAAGGGCTCTAGAATCAGTAATAGATCAAACATATAAAAAGGTTCTGGAATATGTAATAGATCAAACATACAAAAAAACAAAAACAAAACAGTTTAATTGTGATTCTAAGATATTAGATTGTGATATCTGACTGATCATATATCCACAACGTGTAGTTTTAGTGTCTGCTTCTGAGTACATGAATGTAGCACTGTACTACATCAGTGTGTATAAGTAATTCTTACATATGAATGCATTAATATTTCATGCATAAAAAATTTCCATTTCCATGACATTAAGGCACATTGGGGATATAATGTTAGGCCTTATTTCTAAGACCAATAGCACATGAAAGTGCGATATGGTAATATCACACCTGGCCAATTTATTTTCCCAGATTTCTCTGGTACCTATTTTTAGAGGCTGGTTGGACTCTGGGGCCTTTTTTGGTGTGGCGGAACCCAAAAAAAAAATCCTCACTGCTGGGATTTGAACCCGGCACCACTGGATTAGCAAACTGAGTGCCTAAGCAATCAGCCAACCAGGCTGCCATACTTCATGCTTGTTTAATTAAAATGTTTCTTCAGCCACTCCTACATACCAGACTGGTACAGAGCATGAAACCTTAAACAGTGAGAATTTTTCATTCAAGTTCAATTCAGATGTGTGTCCGAGTAGTGTAGTGGTCAGTGCACTAGCCTCACAGTTAGGTCATGTAATTCAAGTCCAGCTGGAGGTATCCAGATATAGAAATAGGTACCTGACTCCTCTTGGAGGTAGGGAAGTAAAGGCAGCCAGATGTGATGCTGATTACATTACCTGCTAGGGTGCGAAAAGTCAAGGAAAATATCTTATCTTATCATATATCCTATATCCTTCCCGTGCCATTAAACGTCACACAGGGGTTGCAAAGTAGTTCGCCAATTTTTCCTGTCTTCGGCGAGTCTTTCAACCTCATCAAGGGATTTTATGCCTGTTAATTTGGCTTCTCTTAACAATGACCTCTTCAGTTTCACGCGGTCTGCCTCTTTCTCTTTGAAGTCCTATTTTGCTAGCCAGTGAAGACAGGCTATCTGTTTTTTCTTGCATGGAATTCACATTGTTACTGATAAGAGTTATGTCATCAGCAAAATCAAGATCTTCTAGTTGGGTCCCATGTACCCAGTCAATACCTGTGTTGCCTGTGCAGCATTTTTTCATTATGAAGTCTATTGTAATCCCAAAAAGTAAAGGAGACAGTATACATCCTTGTTTCACACCTGTTTCAATCTGGAACCATTCACTCATCCCTTCTTCTGTCTTGACTGCACAAACATATCCATTCTAGAAGTCCTTAATGATGTTGACAATTTTAGATGGTATTCCATTATAGACTTAAAATTCTCCATAATGAATCTCTGTGTATACTATCAAATGCCTTTTTAAAGTCTATGAAGTTCAGTATTAATGGTTTCTGCTTTTCAATATGTTCTTCAAGTATTATTCTTAGAGTAAAGATCTGGTCGAGACAGTTCTCCCTTTTTGTTCTTCTCTCATTGCAGTATCCACTATATCCTTAAGTCTATTCAAAATGACCTTGCAAAATACTTTTGACACAACTGATATTTAGGTTACTCCTCTCCAATTGTTACAGTCACTAAGGTTGCCTTTTTTTTGGTATTTTCACAATGATTTCTTTTTTCCATTTAGAAGGGACCTTTTCTTCTTTCTAAATCTTGTTAAACATTCTCTGTGGTTGTCTCATGTTGTCACTACTGATAGCTTTTAGCATTTCGGGTGTTATTTCATCTTCACCTGCAGCTTTGTTGTTAGCCATTAAATTCACTGCTGTTTCAATTTCATGCAATTTAATTTCATCTAGGTTGACATTTAGTTGTGGGGCTGGTAAGTCGGTTTCAAGGTTTAATAATTCTTTTGGGTGTGGTCGACTAAGTATTTCTTGGAAGTGTTCAGCCCATCTTTGCTTTTGGTCTTTATGTGATGTTAATAGGGTTCCAGTTTTGCTAAGTATTGGTCTTTCTTTAGATGTAATAGCACCTGTTAGCCTCTTTTGTATGTCATATAAAGTTTTGCTGTCTCATGTTTTTGCTGCTTTTTCTGCAAGGAAAATATGGATGCTAACAAAATATCATCTGGGTGTCTTTATAGCATTATATGGCTCCTTTTTCCTTTGCATAAGAATGAAGGTAGGAAGTTGGTGACATTTAAACTGTGATTACAAAAGACACATCACAAATCTAATATGTCACTGAAGCACCACTTTTAGCTTACTGAGAACAGTAAAAAAAATATATTAGGAAATATAAAGAAAAACATACTGCTCAAAAGTCGAGTTCAGTAATAAATTATCTGTGCCATTACGGAAAAAAAAAAGAAAAAAAATCCACCAAGTGATAAAGTAACAAGTATCTGTCCCATCCTGCACATAATTTTATATTTGACTTTCTGTTAATGTCAGCTACCATTATATTATCAAAAGTCCACTTGTCACAGAAGACAGTGTCATGAATGTGCTACTACATCTTACCTGAGATTTGTCTGACCACAAGAACACAAATTTCAGCCAGTGATAATGGGTTGATTCTGAAAAAATAACAGTGTATATAGTAAATCTAAAAAATAACAGTGTATATAGTAAATCTAAAAAATAACAGTGTATATAGTAAATCTAAAAAATAAGTGTATATAGTAAATCTAAAAAATAACAGTGTATATAGTAAATCTAAAAAATAATAGTAAATCTTCAAATTAACTCTTATCCTTGCAAGAACTGTTTGAATAGTTTTTTAAAACGTTAAAAATAATATTGCTAGTCATTTGGATTTGCTTTGTCTTCTTCTTCTTCTTTGTAAGCACACTGGTGATGATGCGTGGTACCCTGATTTTTGCGATGCGCCTTTTGGCTGGGTACCTCCGACTTCAGCACCTTTCTTTGCTTAAGCAGACTGTGGTCTTGCTCGGACTGCCATGAAGACAGTGGTGTAGGCTGGCCTGGCCAAAACTTTGCTTACCAGCCTCTGGTGGCTGTACTTAAGTCCCTTCTCCATGTCAGATCCAGTGTGCAATGCTGGCTGGCCAGACGGCTTTGAGACAGTTCTACAGAGACACTCTGACTTTGGGATGAGGAATCTGATGAGTGCCTCAAATATCCATTCCCTGCCACCTATAGTCTGTTGGCTGTTTTGTTTATATCATTCTGATAGCCATTGTTGTAAAGATCCATAGGCTTGTCACGTCCAGGACTCATTGGTTTCGCATCAGATTTTCCTCATCCCTGCCGGTGATCTCCATGTCCCCATCCATCCACCAACCTGACATAACATTTTACAAAAATAACAATTACAATTAGCGTTGATTGCTACAGGTTTCTGGGCTAAAGGAGTAGGTCAGAGTCTTTAAGCAAACAGATCTATGTTCCCTGTCTCACAAAGACTATGTTAAGATAAGTGTGTTCTTAACACAGTTGTTCCCATGGGAGATTTGTTTTGTAATTGGAAGTTCAGAACTTTAAACCGCTACAAATGCTAAAAATAAACACTGAATCATTTCCTGGTACAAAGGAGAAGTAATAACCTTTTTTAAAAAGATGTCTATGGTCTATGTCATGGCTGTTGTATAGCAGGTTAAGAGTAAAGCTGTATTGTGGAATCACAAATCTGAACTAATATTTTGATAAAACAAACAGAAAATAAATGAATACAAGATATAAAGACATTTGGATAAACTGGAAATGAAATAAACCCCAAAAAACAATCAAAATATCATCAAGCTAAAAAACTGTTTGGATATCTGATAAACACAGTAAGGAGCTTCTGCCAAATGAATGAACACAAGTAGAGACATGTAGACACTGCAAGTAGTTACTACAGTACTTTTGTTACAGACACAATAAATTTTAGATATCTCACTGGGTGGTGTGCTAAGTTAATATAAAGACAGGATGTGAAATTAAATAAAGATATGAAAAGAAAAGTAACTAATGCACAGCTCATATTTAAGCAGACATTTAATTCATCTTGAATCAGGTTGGGGGGGGGGGGGGAGTGTGTTTTCAATGATAACCAATTCACCAGATTAGAAAAAAAAAAACTGTCATCACAGGACACAAATGTCACTTACCTGTGTTCAAAATCAGAAAGGAAGTTCTCATACAACTGAAACAAAATTAAAAATGAGATTTGAAAAAAAGATACACTTTCTGCAAAAATTAGAAAAATTATGTAACTTTCCCATCCATGTTTAAAAAGTGAAGAAACCTTTTCTTTTGCTCATTATTTTCTTGTCAAGAAACTATATTACAGGGAGAAAGACAACTACATAACTCCTTAAAACATTAGATACCTGTTCTCTATCTTTTCCCTTCCCCAACAAGTGCTCTCACCTAGACCTTTTTTCTGAACCTTTCATATATTGTAACTGTCACATAAAAATTTGGAAGAAAAAAAAGCATTCTTCTCTGCTCTGTTTACCCCCACCCCACCCCCCACCCCCCTTTTTTTTTTAAACATAACAGCCATATTTCAAAATATTATCTTTTTTTTTTAACATCTGTAAGAAACCATATCTTTAGGAATATTGATGGAAATTTTATAACCAGTTATTTTGCTTCTGTTTTACTGTGTACAATTTGCTAACATAACAGCTTGACATAATCATGAGCAAAAAAATAAATAAAATTCCCATTCCCTCAGTCCATTCCCCTGCTCCCCTGGAAATTGGTACCAACGAATGAAGTTTTTTTTTTCTTCTGCAGACTACAATGAAATCTGTTATGGTTCTTTTTGTTTTAGAAATTAAAACTAAATGTGAATTTCAAAATATACATATGATGACAACTGCAGTAAAGCTGGTATGAGTGTACTTGTGGAGTATAAGTAGGCAGTGGTGGATTTTAGCTGTTAACATTTTTACTCCAAATTTAGTTTCCATGCTCTCAGAATAAACTCTGATGAGAAATTTTGATAGAAAGAAACTGGAAGGAAGTTACTTTATAATTTAAACATACGGGTTGGGTTAGTTATGTGCTTCTTTTCATTTTATTTAGTCAGTCAGTCATTTGCATGTCCCTTGCGGAACTTTGCTTCCTAACAGCTCTCCTGTAGGCCTCTCGGTTGTAAGCAAAATGCCCTGCTGTTGATGCATCCATTCGCAGATCATTAACGATGTCTTGCAGCCATCGTCGCCTTGGTCTTCCTCTCTTTCTTTTTCCCATTATGTACCCTACCAAGATGGTCTTCTCTAGATTATCATGACATTTAATGTGTCCAAAATATTTAAGTTTTCTCTCTTTAATCCTCTTTACTAGCCAGCCTTCTTCAATATTATGTTCTTGTAGTGTGGATATATTTGTTCTTTTTTGTATATATAATCAACAACATTACCACAAAGCCACAAATTTAGTTCCATAAACACTTTTGTTACCTGAGAATCTAATGTTGAAAACCAAACAAATGTAATGACTACATACCCTAAGAAGTCCATCTCCTTTAGCAAAAATTGGATTTTTCACAAACTGCAGAAGCTTCAGAGTAAGTTGGTGCCATAGTCTGTTACAGAGAAGAGTGTGTAACAAATGACTAATAATGATGTATATGTAAGTGTGAAAGTGAGTATAAAATATAGAACAAATATACATCAATGGTGTAAAGCTGTGAAAAACTCAAATGTAAAATATGATAGTAACTTCCTTTACTTACAGTCATGATAAAAATGTGATCTTTTACTTCGCAATATCCATATACAGAAACTTCATATTGGTATTTGTATTCTGCTGAATATTGACAAAATTCAAATGTTCATATTCAAGAAAAAATTTGAATATCAACATTTTGAAAATTCACAAATACTGAATATTTTTGGGAGTTAGCAAAAAATTATAATCAGGGATATTGTCTACTTTCACAGCACAGTATTTTAGTATGACAACTCATGATTCAGCGACACCAGTGCCTTGACAGCTGTCAGATATATCTAATTTGAGCTTACAGTCTGTCCTGTTTTGCCAAGTGCACACTGTAATGGATCTGCAGGATTTCCACAAGGATAGTAACCGAAAAAATCCCTCTTACGCACTTCTCACAGAACCCTAAGGCTTTAAAACATGCTTCTGTTTTTGTCCCAAGACAGGCTGGTTAAAAATCATGTTTAGTTCTACACAAGGGAAAAAAATAGCCTACCTTTGCACATGCCACATATACTGCAAGCCATATTTGATTAACATTTTGTATACTACATATTTATTTATTTTTATTATACAGAGAGTTCACAAAGTCACAGCAGTATCCCAGAATCAATTCTGGTATCATAATGGCATCTTAGTGGCTGCAATATCTAAGCATATCTACCTGCTGTATGGCAGCATGACAGTAGTCGCCGATCAAGCATGCTGATAAAAAATGTTACATAATATATGCTAATCAGACATGCACCTTATAACAAATGTTGGAAATGATGTCCTTGTGCATCTATGCAAGCGTGAATACGTTTAATTTTTATTTTATTCACAAACACCTTTCTTAGATCAAATGTTTCTTATGTATGTGTATTTTGTGTGTTAATAACCTAAGAGGTGAAAAATGGCCTCACCTGTAAAAAAGGTGACATCAAGGATATCAGCAGTTTTAGTTTGAATGAAATTTGTAAACTATTCACAGTAACTGAGTTGTTTTTCATGATCTGCCGGCCGCAACTGCTGGACCGCTGTTACTTTATATGGGAAAAGTTTCAAAATTTCTCTGACTGTTTTATGCAATGTTGCAAGTTTGATACCTTCCTGTTGTGCAAACTCCTGCAAAGCCTTTGATGAACTCCAAAGCATACAGTCAGAAATGTTCAATAATTCTCTTTGTTAAGTTCAGACTCTAACACAATTCATGGTTTCTTCACTTGGTCCTGGGCATCCTTGCCAAGGAGCTGTGCATAGACAGCCTTCATCTCGGAATTTCACACACCACTTTTTGATACTATTGAAAACAAGTGCTGCCTTCTGGAATTCCCTCGAAATCATCGCTGCACAGTCACAATGGGTGAGGTTCTTGTGTATTCCAAAACACAAAATGACTGCTCATGATTACTGAATGCCATATTTGGTACTGCTGTCTCCTAGTAGCAAACCATGGAAGCTCTGCACGCAGGCTTTATTTTTAAAAAAACTTGAAGAGTTTCTCTCTCTCTCTCGGGATAAGAATTATCATGATCCGTTAGGTAGTTTCTTTGTTGCGAAAAAATATATAAAATAAAAAATTTCTTAATAACTGCATTGCAATGAGGTACGGGTATTCCTGGGAATTTTTCAGCAAACTGCTCTCACATTAAATCAGTGTATGTATTGCCTTCTCGAAATATGCGTTCAACAACAAAAATACTTTCCTCCAGTGAAAGAACCATAGTGAATAAACTGATTTAAACAATTCGCCCACCATGCACTTCAAACGCTGCTTAACAACTGAATACACAAACACAGAAGACAGACTAAATACAGTGAATGTTACACATCAGCAGACTTCAAGAAGTACGCAGGCAAATATGCCTAGATATCAGCCACTAAGATACCCCATACGATACCGGAATCGATACTGGGATACTGCACACTGACTTTGTGAACTCCCTGTACTATTATTTTCACCTGCGGTCTACTGGATAAATTAGAAGGAAAAAACACAGGGGGCAGGGGGCGATAGCTAGAAGGAAAAATGAGAGAAGGGGAGCTATGAAACAAAAAATGAGCAGCGATGAATGTTTTACTACAAGGGTTCCGCAAGGATATACATTATATACAACGGGTTCCACGGGGGCAAAACGGTTGAGAAGGCTGCTATAGTATAACTTGCCTCTGCCATATGTACTGCTTCAGCTGTTTATATACTTTGTACTTATATCAGAACTGGTTTTTAATCAATCATTATTTATGTTTCTGCCTCTCCACAAAACTATGAAATAAAAATTTATTGTATTTCTACTGATTTCAAATATGATGAATCATGTCTGCACGGCTATTAAAATGTCTGATCAGAAAACAAATTAATGAAGAAATCTGATCACATATAAAATCTTACTTTTTATTGTACAGCTCCTCAATAAGTGCCCACTCGGTGGCAATATCCCCGCTACTTTTGCGCTGTTGCTCAGATAAAAATCCAGGAACGTCTTTCGGCATCTTGCCCCTTTCTCGCTGGTACCGCTAGTGACTTCCGGTTGTGAAAAAAGTTTTATTTTTATCATTTTTTCCCATTGAAGAGTCTTGAAGGGAGACAAAAGAATTTTTACGGGACATAACTCATTTTATTTTACGTCCATAACAAAGTGGAATTGCACCCTGCTCTTCGGTTGCTCTGACAGTGCACCCAATCAAGGGCATGCCAGGTGTTTGGTACAACGAAGGCAACCAGACTAACTGTAAACAAGGAGTCGTCTCTCAATCTGTATCGCTGTTGTCTCCATGCCATTTTCTTTTGAGGATGGTTTCCACTCATCATCATCATTATTTCGTGCCGTCTCCCCACGGAAGGTTGGCTGCAATGAACTTCCACTCTGCCGTTTCTTGTCTTCGTAGAGTGCTCGGCCAAGCTTGTCCCTGTCCATCTCTTGATGTTTGTATCTATATCGCTGCCATCCTCTTGTTATTTCCCTTCGATCTTGCCTTCAAGAAGGATCTTCAATGTAGTACTATGCCTCTTGGCATGCCCAAAAGCATCTTAGCTGTCTTGTTTTTTATTTTCAGTATTTCTTTTCACTTATAGTTGGTTTGGCACTTCATTGTTTTCTTTTCTGTCCATGGGATACTCCCTGTTCTTCTGTATATCCACATTTCAAGCACCTCAGTTCTCTTTTCTATTGTCCAGGCTTCTGCACCATAAAGGAATATTGAGTATTGTAGCATTTTACAATACATAATATCAGTTTTCACTATTATGTGTCTATTGTTATGGGCAAATTATTTTAGTCGAAATGCTATTCATTATTTCATTTCATAATATCAGCCTTGACAAATCACTACAAAAGAGAATAACAGAATTTGAAATGAAATGAAAGGCATCTAAAATATCATGGATAGGATGAAAATCAAATAAAGATACTAATAGCATTAGGTGTTGCAGAAAACTAGCTCATTAACCCTAAAAAATTAGAAAGCTGAGATATTTTGGCCACATCAAGAGACACAATACCTAGGAGAGGTTGATAGTAGAAGGCAACTTATATCTTGCATCCTTCCCATGCCGTTAAATGTCACATGATAATTCGCCAGGTTTTCCTGTTTTTGGCAAGCTTTTCAACCACATAAAGGGATTTTATGTCTACTAATTTGGCCTCTCTTAACATTGTCATCCTTAGAGTTTTATATGGTCGACCTCTATTTCTTTGGCCTGTTGTATTCCACTCGATAGCTTGTTTTGGATTCTCTGATTGTTTCTTCTCATCGCATGACCAATATATGTCCATCTCCTTTTTCTGATAACCAGTGAGACAGGTTGTTGTTCACACATCTGCCTTATCTCTGTGTTGTTCTTGAATTTGTTCCACTTTATACAGAGTATTTTCCTTGGGCATTTGTTTTCAAAAGAGTCTAATTTCTTGTCTATTTCTTTAGTTGCTTTCCAGCTTTCATATGCATAAATGATATAACATTTGAACTGAATAAGAAGGCATAAGTGCCCGGCAAAAGAGAAAAGGGACGACCACACCACAGGGGACTCGGGACATCACAGAAAGTCTGAATGTGTCATTGGAAGACACTAGTCAACCTGCACAAGACCACATTGCAAGCTGGGGAGGCTGTGAGAGAGACAAAACTCTGGAAAGAACATGTCACATGACTGAGTGAATATCAGCCTAGTATTTATTTGTCTCACATCCAGTCAGAAAATACTCCCTCACTCATCTGTATATTGTACCCCAAAGAGCCTCAAGTTTTCTTTTCCATTTTTCTTGTTAAATAACCATAAAAGAGTGTAATTACTTTAAAAAAAATACACAGCATTTCTTTTAACTGTAGTATCATTTATTTTGAGGTAAGAATCTTTCTCATTCAAAATGCACACAAAGGTGCATTTAACATTGCACAGTTTATTTTGATAACAGGACACAGTCAATATAATTGTTATAAGAACTCCAGATTTTGTTCTCTTCTTGGCACAACATTAATCTGTTTGTGGGTTTCTCAACAGCTGTTTCAGTTTTAATGATGACGAGTCTTTTGCTTTAATGATACACCTGATGAGATTGATTCCTGTTAATTTATATGGTTTGAGGTATCCTGACTTGCTCAAGAAAGGATTGGCTGGCGAATCTTTGTTGATGAATTATGCTCCACTGCGAGTACAGATGATGAATCTGTTGATACTGTTAACCCATCTACATGTCACTCTCTTGCTATTTTCCATCCTGTTAGTTGGTTTTTTTTTTCTCTTGTGTCTGTGCTACTGCTGCTGTGAAGTGGTGCAAGTTTGTTAGAATTTTGTCCCAGGTCTAATACAAACTGTGTTGCATGTCATGTCAGTATATTCCTACCGCCCTAGAATCTTTTACCATATAACTACCTCATTCTTTCTTACTGTTACGATGTTACAGGCTTTTTACAGTTTGTTGATCATCACCTCACTCTGATCAAGTGTCCAAACCATTTTCCTCATTGTCTTTCTACTCATGTCAGGACTTGTTTTGTGCCGACTTTGATCAGGATATCTTCATTTCTTACCCATCATCACCAAACACTGTTGATTATCTCACCTTGCTTGTGCACAGACTAATTACTAACCACCATCATTATCTGATAGATGATCACTTTTGTTAAGGAATAAAATCTATGTTATTACGTCACACATGTCTGATATTCTGTTTAAATGATCTTCAGAGCTCAGTATAGAGAAGAAAAACAGCAAAATCTGAGACGAATGCACAAGGGTAAATCATGTAAACACCAAGTTATCTTCTACATGATTGTTTTATTTTTATACAAAAGTTGAGAACAGACTATTCAAATTTCACAACGCAACACTATAAAAGCACTGTATCATGACAATAAAACAAAACTTTCAGCAACAAGAAAAAGGCGCAGTACTGCCTGAGCAAATAAGTAGTTTAAAATGAGAATCTTTTTTTCTTTTTCCCATTTTTATTCCAGTGCGAGACATTAACCTACCCTCATTCAAGATTATTATGTACCATACTGGAAGGCTTTGTTTACCATGCTTCTCCATGGACACTCGTCTGTGCGAGACATTTTGAGTTGATGCAGGTCAGGTGACTCAGTAGTCTGCAGTGGCCTGTCCTCGTAAGTGCGTGTGTGTCCTGTTTTACCCGGGTACTGCCCCGCAGCCAACACACTCCCGTCTTCGGCAAGCTGGGGGGGGGGGGGTCCCGGACAAGAGGGCTACATAGCTACATTGTACACATGGTTGTGTTCCTGGTACATTCTCCTGTGTTTCCAGTTAGTTTGGTTGCCTTCTTTATCCTATACTACCTGGTCTGCCTATTCATTTTTTTTTCCTCTGAATGCTAAGTTGTACATTTTGAAATCTGTTTAAATATGGAAATGCCCTTTGTTGCACACAAACACACAGAATCTTCTTTGTGCAGGAACCATCACTAGGTAAAACTACTTCATTTCCTTGAAATACTACATGGAAAAGATGGTATCATAAGAGTCTTTAGCAAAGATAAGGAGATTAGAATTTCTACCATGATAGAGCTTATTAGGAAGCTTTGTATTGTACCTCCTTGGAAGGACATTAATCATTTTGTTATATGAGGGTCATACTGAAAGTCGTGAGAAAAATGTTTTTATAAATCAGAATTTATAGAGAGAAAATATCAATGTATCACCTTAAGCTGCATCCTTTTCTTCACTTTTCAACATAATCTCCATTTCTCTGCACACACTTTTCCCATCGCTCTGCAAGTTTGAAAATACCCACCCGGTAGAATTCCGTTCCAGCTGACCGACGGCTCAGACACACTGCTTTCCGGACGTTCTCTCCTGTGGGACACAGCTGGCACAAACTTTACTATAGCCTAGGGTTTCAATAATTTCCTGTACTGCATTGTGTCCTATTCCAAGATTTACAGTGATTTCAGATACTGTGACATGTCTGTCTTCTTTAATGATGTCATCAAGCCTTTCCATGTTGCGTTCAGTGGAGGCAGTTCGAGGGCGACCACTGTGAGGCATATCTTGGATGCTCGTGTTTCCATCTTTGAAATGTATCACCCACCTCCTAACACTGCTAGCACCCATACACACATCTCCATAACCAAGTTGAAGCCTTTGGTAAATTTCACCAGCAGGGATTTCCTTTTTAATGAGGAACTCAATAACAGCACGTTGATGAAACGAAACTTCAGCACCTGCCATTTTGTTTATGCTCTTTGTGGTCACATGACACATGTTGACATCATGTGACCTCTACATGAATTGCAAAGGATACAAGTTAAGGTGATACATTTATATTTTATCTATCTATAAATTCTGATTTTTAAAAAATGTTTGCTCACGACTTTCAGTGTGACCCCCGTTTAAATCTTAAGAAACAAGGAAAGCCTTGACATCTATCATTACCAGTAAGCAAAAAAAAAAAAAAATTCAGTCTTAAAGAATTCTGAACAAGCAAAGAAGTTTTTCTTAAAAAAATTATGCCACTGTCCAGTAGTATATATCTGCTCTTCTTAACTAGAAACCTGCCATCTTTGTCAGTAAATTTCAAAAATAAAAACAAAGTAACCTCTAGGATGAACAGTGTCCACTTAAGTATCTGAAGTTAAGAATATGATTATAGAGTTTTGAGTCTAGGAAAGGAACATATCAGCTGTTATCTTTGTAACACATGCACAAAATAGTGGCTTACAGACAGAACAATTTTGATTATGTATGACAATTCCTCTAGTGATTTATTCCTACTTCCCACAAACAATGTCCAAAATTCATGAGGATTAGCAAATAACTTGTGCTTCTCACTTCCTTCCTGACATGCACTTTTTAAGAAATGAGTGCATTTATGAGTTATGTTTTTTTGCAGATTTCAACTATATTTATCTTGTTTTGTTTTGGTTATTTTTTTCAAACTTAAATTTTCATTCACAGCTCAGTACATTCTATTTATGTACACTTTTTGTTAAATCTTTGTTTTTTAAAATTTTAAAGCCAACTGTCACAAAATATTTATTTCTGCTTAAATCTAGTCTTTTCAGAGCAATACTGCACAGCATTCAGTTCCTGTGTTACTTTAGAATCTTCTTCCTTTCTCTTTCACTCTTCTTCCTTTCTCCTCCACTCATTCCTTTCTCCTACACTCTTGTTTCATACTCATATTTTGTTAGTCTGGCAACACACATTATACATTTCACTATTAAATTTGAAACTATCCTTAATTTTAAACAATATGACTCAGGCTGTATCTCCGGATTGCACCATCCCTACAAGATGTATAGATGCTTGTACTATCAGTGCTAATTTTGTACACAGGGTCGCAGTCAGATCCTGTAAGCTCAGTGGTTGTCTCAAACTGTTCGTTCACATGAAAGCAGGAACCATCACCTGAAAACATTTATGTTCTTAGAGTTAAACAAAAAAAATATGTTTAACATTTTCTTTCTATGAAGTCAGGAAAATAGCATTTTCCACTCTGGTATGTTTAGGATTAAAAAGCTTTTTAACTACAGTAAAATCTCATTATAAACAGACTTTCAAAGTGATTGGCAACTAGTCTATTATATCCAAAGCCCGCTATATCTAGAATAATACAGGAGTGCGGCCAGGACCCATGGACCTGTTCCTTTATTACTGAGGCTCCATTATAAATGGGGCTCGTTATAACAGGAAGAAATTGTTAAATGGCATTCTTTATCTTAGAAAATGGTTTTGAAGCAGGCAGACATAAAATGTGTATATATCTTGCTTCATCCAGGAAACTGGTAATGGAGAAACCGGCTTGTACATGTTGCACTTTCCGCCCTCAGCTTTACCAATTGGAAAAGGTCCATATGTCTGAAGATACAGTAGAATTGCTGGGGGATGCTAGAAGGCCAAAGAACCTCTTCACCAATAGCTTTAGGGTCTCTCTGAACTACCTATAAAGCAGCGGATTTGACAGAAACTGGTAGAATCACTTACCGTCACATGATTGCAGGCGAACCCAACAAGATACAATATTTGTATTGCTAGTTGTTAACTTTTCAACCTATTACTAGAAAAGGTAATCAGAAAAGTGAAAGAAGAAAGCAGTACAGAAGAACAAGCTAAAATACTAGGATATGCTGATGACATTGACCTGGTGGGGGAAACTATGCAAGAAGTCATCAATACCTGCATACACCTGAGAGATGTAGCACTAAAAGTGGGCTTGACCATTAACCAAGATAAGACAGAGTATATGAAAATAACAAGAGACCAGAGGCAGAATGATCCAGATTATATAAATGTTGGAGAGATGATTATTAGGAAAGCAGAAACATACAAATATCTAGGCACAACCTTTAACAGAAGCAACACAATAAGCGAGGAAATTAAAATCAGAGTACAGATAGGGAATAAAATATACTTTGCCTTGCAATACCTGTTAAAATCCAAAATCCTGTCCCAAAACATCAAAATAACAATCTACAAAACTATAATAAAACCAGCCGTCATGTATGGATCAGAAACATGGAGTACATGGAAGAAAGATGAACAACAATTGCAAATCTTTGACAACAAGATCCTAAAAAGAATCTCTGGGCCAATAAAGGATACCAACAGTGGAGAATGGAGAGCTAGAAAGAACACTGAAATGAACAGCTTATTTAACTCTTCCCATGCCTAATGACTAAAAATGGTCACTTCCGGTTTGTGTCTATAGTGCTGTGTGACTATATTTTGCTACATGCTTTGTTTCGTTAAAAACCCAGTGTAACGTTTAGATTGTAAATATTTAGTGCGCATACCCCATGACCCTGTTCATCATGGCCGAAGAGTGCCTAGTAACGAGGGAGAATATCAAAGTGATCGTTGTGAATTTTCAATTTTTGGGTATGTAGATAGGGATATGAATATATCCTGTGACCAGACCACTGTTCTTGAATGTATCCCAAGAAGATCTAGACATATTAAACGACTGGAGAAGTAGTTAGAAGGTTATTTCAGACATTATTTTAGCAAGAATGCCACATATAATCACAAGACGAGATCGACAAGTAAATGATAGGTAGTTCTAGGCATATCAGATGGTACGTACTGTACATCTAGACCTAGCCGATGCCAAATAGGACACAATTATTGTCTAAAAACATCACGTTACTTCTTTTTTCCTAGAAAACTCTGCATTTATGAAATCTTCATACATTTTTAGTTATTTTGAAACATAATAAGTACACTTAAAATGGAAATACTGTATTTCATTCAATTTTACAACTATACCCCCTATACATATTAAGACCAGCGCTTTTACTCCGGCACCCAATTGAACATCTGTGTTTCTTCCTGTGGCATGGGAAGAGTTAAATCCCAACGAATTATAAATGTCTTGAAACTGAATAGACTACACTGGCTGGGGCATGTAGAAAGAATGGAAGAGAGCTGACAAACGAAAATGATGTATGCACAAGAGATGAGGGAAACAAGACCAAGGGGTAGACCAAGACAGAGATGGAAAAACAACACAGAAGAGGATATAAAAGAAATTGGTGTCACCAACTGGAGAGAGAAGATTAGGAATAGAGAGGAATGGAGGTGAATTTTATCTGCAGCAACGAGCCTTAATGGTTCGGAAAGCTGAAGAAGAAGAACTTGTGAACACATAAAAAAAAAATGACAGAATAGAAAATATGAATTAAGAAATGCTACAATACTTCAATTCATTTATTTTGTCCAATGCTTATAAGATAATCCTGTCGTGCCTTAGAGGCACATAGGGATATGGTGTTAGTCCTACCACACTTCTCCTGTCTTCAATATCAAGTGAAACAGCCTACAAGCACACATCATACTCTATGTGTTCTCTCCCTGTAGGGCTCCAGTCAGGCAAACTAAATCAGCAACCTTTTGTGAATTTTTGGGTTATCACATCCTATCTACTATCTAGGCCAATAATACTGGTTTCTGACCTGTTGATGTAAAAAATCCACCTTTATGAGGCAAAAGTGACAGAATAGGTCCACGAGATTCTTTCCAAGCTGCCAGGGGAGTGCTGGAGAAAGAAATTATAAAGCTGACTTTTATTTGGTGACTGATATAAGCTCTTGTGTAAAGGACTTTCTTTTTCTTTACACACATTATTAAGGTGATAAGGTTAAAAATACAGATTCTGAAATGATCAAATTAAATTGCAAAAAATAACTTCTCCAAACATTAAAACCAAAATTAGTTCAATTTGCAATATTTCATTATTTGCTTTTGCAAAATCTCATTTCATTTTACATTCATTTTTTGAAGGCCTTTCCTGTCATACACCTGATGTGTATCAAAGCAGTGACATAAAAACAAAGGAGTGATATAAATACATCACTGAAGGAATGACAGATATGTTATTAATGAAATATTTCAAAGTGGATATTAAACTATTCTACCTTTGATCTGCATGGTGGTCCCCTTTTTTCTTTACTCACTGATATCATAAACTCTCCCCCGTGTGGTACCCAGGATCTGCAAAGAATAGGACCACTGTACCCTACCACGCATGATCGTAAAAGGCGACTTAGGAGGGTTCAGCATAGGGCCAGCAACCCTATCTGGTAAAAAAAAACTATCAGACTGCTACAGAAACGGAAGCAAAGGAAAAAACAAATGCAGATGGAAGGAGAAAGGCGTATCAGGAAACTGAGCCCATGAAGGTTGTGGATGAAAGCCAGCCACTGGAAGTCCCCAGCCCGACTGCAGACCTCCTGGAACCTAAACACAAGATGCAAATAGGCAGCTGGAATGTAAGAACACTAAACCAGACTGGAAAACTAGCACAAACCATCAAGGAAATGCACAGATACAAACTAGACATACTAGGAATACAAGAAGCAAGATGGACAGGACAAGGCGGAAATTAACAACACAGCACACAGAAGATACAATAATATGGTCAGGTAAAGAAGATCTTCATGAAGGAGGAGTAGCATTGATTATAACAAAAGAAGCATCAAGAGCATTGCTGAAATGGACCCCAATAAATGAGAGATTATTATATGCACGGTTCAACTCAAGATTCACGAAGCTGTCTATTATAGTTTGTTATGCACCAACAGAAGCAGCTGAAGAGGAATTAAAAGAAGATTTTTATAACAGCCTCCAAGCAACAGTAGAAACAATACCCAAGCATGATATGCTACTCATCTTGGGCGACTTCAATGCAAAAGTAGGTGAAGGAAATGAAGATAGAAGAATAATCATGGGAAGAGAAGGAATTGGAGAAATAAATGAAAATGGAGAAAGACTGCAGTTTCTGTGAAGAAAACATGATGACCATCGGAGGGACAATTTTCCAACATAAAAACATCCATAAGGTGACTTGGAGGTCACCAGATAAAACCACAGAAAATCAAATCGATCACATACTAATAAACAACAAGTGGAAACGGCCACTACAAGATGTGCGAGCAAGGAAAGGAGCAGATGTAGGAAGTGATCACAACCTTCTGGTAGCAAAAATAAAACTAAAATTAAGGAAAGCCAAAATCGGAGAACACAGAAAGATACATTTTGATACAAGAAAACTGATAGACCAGCAAACAAGAAATGAATTCTCAATAGCACTTAAGAACCGCTTCAGTGTCCTACAAGACAAAGCAGAAATGTCCATATTAGAGCTCAATAAAACACTACAGGAAACAGCAAAAGAGGTGCTGGGATATCAGAAAAGGAGAAAAGAGGAATGGATAAGCGAGACCACATGGGAAAAGATAGAGCAAAGAAAAGAAATAAAAAAAAAATTACTGAACACCAAATCACAACGGCTTAAAGAACAAGTTTTAAGTAATTATGCACAAAAAGACAAAGAAGTGAAGGAATCATGCCGTCAAGATAAACGTCAATATTATGACAACTTAGCAGAAACAGCAGAGAAAGCAGCATATACAAATGACAAAACCATATATAAAATCACAAAGCAGATGACAGATAACTTCAACACAAGATGTGAAAGTGCAGTAATAACACAAAATGGACAACTGGTCAGTGGAGAAAGAGAAAAAATTGAAAGATGGAGGGAACACTTTAACACCCTACTAAACAGAACACAAGCAGCACAAACAATAGACATACCTGAAGCAAAAACGAAACTAAACATCAATACAGGACCAATAACAATAAATGAAGTAAAGAAGGCGATAAAGAAGCTAAAATCAGACAGGGCACCAGGTGAAGATGAAGTGACTGCTGAGATGTTGAAAGCAGAAGAAACAGAAACACCAAAACAACTTTGCCGGATATTACAACAAATTTGGGATCTAGAAAAAGCCCCAGAGGAGTGGAAAACTGGGCTTATAGTAAAACTACCACAGAAGGGTGACCTCAGAGATTGTGGGAACTGGAGAGGCATTACCCTACTGCCACTCACCAGTAAAGTATTTTGCAGAATAATCATCAACAGAATTGTACCAACACTTGAGGAAAAACTTCGGAAAGAGCAGGCAGGATTTAGGAAAGGAAGATCATGCATAGACCACATATTTGTACTTAGACAAATATTAGAACAGGCAAATGAGTGGCATAGCACAACATATGCATTATTCATAGATTTTGAGAAAGCCTTTGACAGTGTCAACAGAGATACACTGTGGAAAATCCTAAGATGGCATGGCCTCCCCCATAAAATAGTTAATGTAATCAAAGCCCTATACGAGGGTTTTCAGTGCAAAGTTATCTGTGGAGAACATACCTCCAGCAGCTTTAGGGTACAAACAGGAGTGAAACAGGGATGTGTACTATCACCAACATTATTTATCTTGGCAGTAGACTGGTTAATGAAGGAGGCAACATCAGACAAACGCAGAGGATTACAATGGACCCTTGACACAGTGCTGGAGGACCTTGACTTTGCGGACGACATTTGTCTATTATCAAGCAGTCACAAAGATATGCAAGATAAAATAAACATGCTAACTCAGAATGCAAACAATATAGGACTAAAGATCAATGTAGGAAAGACAAAGTTAATGAAGCAAAATGTGAACAACAGAAATGTACTCAGAGTAGATAACAAGTTAGTGGAGGAGGTCAACAAATTTGTATACCTTGGCAGCAGAGTAGTAGAAAATGGAGACAGCACAGAGGACATCAACAGCAGACTTACTAGAGCAAACCAGGCTTTTGCAATGCTGCAGACTATATGGAAATCAAAAAAACTAAGCATAAATATGAAAATCAGGATATTTAAGAGTAATGTTCTAAGTGTACTAATCTATGGAAGTGAATGCTGGAAAATCACCAAAACTATAGAAAACAAGTTAAATTCTTTCCAGACTAAATGTTTACGAAGAATTAGAAAAATATTTTGGCCAAACATCATAAGAAATAACATCTTATTAGCAGAAATTCAGATGAAACCACTGACAAAAATTATTGAGGAAAGACGCTGGCGATGGTTGGGACATGTACTCCGAATGACTGACAACTCACTACCAAAAATAGCACTAAGATGGACACCACAGGGGAGCAGAAGTAAGGGTAGACCAAAAGAGACATGGAGAAGAACAACAGAAAGGATGTTGAGCAATAGAGGGCTCACCTGGGCAAGAGCAGAAAAAATGGCGAAGGACAGGCATTTGTGGAAAACCCTTGCGGAAGCCCCATGTGCCCTGGGCACTTAAGGTTCAGAGAGAAAGAGATCATAAACTCTAATCCATTGAAACTGTTTATTTGTTTGTTTTATGTTTATATGTAATCATGTCCCTCCTTCATCACAATAATATCCATGTTACTCAATGGAAAATTCATCTCTGAGTTTTCATTCCTTAGTTATGTCAAACTATTTATTAAACTGGCCAGTCTATTCATTCCAAGTCTGTGTCAAAGTTTCATAAGACAAGTGATGAAATTTTTTTTAAAAATTCATAATTAATTTCATGCTGGAAACATTTTTTTTTTCTGGCTGCTCTTTAGTTCACCAGTCACAAATTTCACATGCCACTTAGGATACACAGCCAAAGAATAAAACAGCATCAGTATTTTTTAAAATCTGGCAAATAAAACTATTCAAACTGGATTCTACAGGATGTCTTCACTTTTTAGAAATGAATGAAAAAAGGGTTAATGGTCTCTTTTTCTTTGCTTCATTCGTTAGCCCCCCCCCCAACCCCAGCCACCCGCACACATGATAATAGTACTCTGGTGTGACAGTCTGAAAAGAAATGAAAAGTTGCACAATTTACCTTGTGTTTCTCAGGTCCAGAGCATAGACATATCCTCCTTGTGTGCCAGAAATGCAGAGAAGTTCCGAAATAAAGACACATGTATTGACAGCCGCATCACACTGGTAGCTGAAGATCTAACCAATGGAAAAGTTTAAAATAAATTTGGTTAGTTAAGATCATCAACGCTGGTCACTGGAAAAATCTATAAATGCGTGGTAAAGAAAGACATGAAGCACAGCTGGGGCACAATACAGAGACTGGCAGCAGACTGTCAGAGGTGAAGAGAGTTTGTTGCTGCCCTGCAAGATGCCAAAGGGTGTACTGGGCAGTTATTGCTTAGCTTACCAGCCAATCACCAACCAAGAACATGGATGGATGGATGGAAAGAAAGAAAGACAGACATGAGAATGCTAGGGAAAGAATAAAGATATCATGAGTTGTCAATATGGGTTAACATGAGTAACTGAGACTTGTGGTAAAGAGGCACTACTAGAAAAAGCAAAAAAAAAAAAAATGTTTTAGTGCTACATCAAACAAAATAAGACACAAAGTCATGAGTCATGGAATGGAAGATCTGCTTTCAATTTTCATCTTGTTTTCTTTTCTTTATATGTCACAATACAATGCTATGCATTCTTTTTTTTTCTTTTCTTGTTGCAATAAAATGCTATACACTCTACTCCAAAATGAGAAAATATGATAACTATCATACAGTTAGTTTCAGCTTTATAAACCCTAAATACCACACTCTCATTTGAAATTTAACTCATGTAATCTGGATAAGAGTACCTTTTCTCGTGACTCTAACCCAAAACCTTGCACTGATCCATTTTCACATCCTAGCAGCAACATCTTCCCCTCCGTAGAGACTTCCCTGTCACCTGTGTATGTAACATAACAAGTCACTGTGACACCATAAATCAAGCTCTTAGTGGCTGAATATAATCTTCTTCCTCAATCTTCCTAGAACTGCTAGCTAGTGTTCTCTGCTGCTGCTGCTGCACTGAAAATGCTGAGGTACAGCACTGTGTTGGCTTGGGAGTGGGTAATGGCAATTATTTTGTACAGTCCCTAAGCAGAGATCACCAACTGATCTAATGGCCTGCATGAAGGAGCGTGTACTCTGGAGAAGCATAATAGCCAACGCCAGTCAGCACAGCACCTGATGATGATGATGAAGTGCAGGTAAAAAGCAGATAATGCTTCTTTAGCAGACTCCATTGCCATGGGAACTGGTGACCCCTGGCCCACTCGCCAAGCTAAGCATATTACTGAGGGTACCAACAGAGGGGTAGGACAAGGTCTTGGTCAGCTATGATTTACCAATTTTGATGCAAGCATATCACCTATGACTCACTGACTGGCAAATCTGATAGTGTCCTCAGCCCCCAGCTGACTATAATAAATGTGCCTATATAGCAGAGGCTCAGACATAAATAACATGTCACATTATATACGTTAATGATTAACTCTTTCCGTGCTGGAGGAAGAAACACGGACGTGTCATGGCGTGCAGGAGTAAAACGCGGGTCTTGTCTGTAAGGGGGTCTAGTTGTAAAATGGGATGGAAAACAGTATTTCCATTTACTTCCGTATACGTAATATGTGTCAAAGTGTAGCTAAATGAATGAAAATTTCAGAAATGCAGAGTTTTTTAGTAATGTGATGTTTTTAGACACTGATTGTGGCCAGCTCACCATCGGCTAGGTCTAGATTCGCGCTTCTTACCCCTATTTACCATCTAAGATGTGTAGATCTACTTATCGATCTCGTATTGTGACTCCGTATTGCATTTTCGCCGAATGAATGTCTGAAATAACCTCCTAACTACTTCTCCAGTCGCCTAAATATGTCTAAATCTACTTAGAAAACACTCAAGAGCAGCGGGGTGGCCATAGGCTATGTCCATACCCCTATCTACATCGTCAAAAATTGAAAAATGTCCATGTTTCGCGTCCTTGTTCTCGCTCGGCATCGCTCGTAACTAGGCACGCATTCTCCATTTTGAAAGTGTCACCGGAATCGCGGACGAAATCCATACAATATAAATGTTACACCGCCTGTATTAATGGAACAATGATTGTCGAATTTTCGACCATACGCACGCACAGGACCACCGGAAGTGTCGAAAATTCGACCATACGCATGGAAAGAGTTAAAAGGCAACTAAAGTGTTTGATAATAAATAATTAAAAAAAACAAGTACATGAATAAAATATAACCTTAGGGCTTGTGAACCACTGTTTGTCAGTAACCTATCCTTTATCCTTACACTGCCCCATTGTAACAGGCCAGTAACTGGCAAAAAAATGTATCCAGTCCTTAATATGGCTGAATATGTTGTGGAATATAGCTTTAATGGTCACTGGAAGAGATTCATCCCAAATAACTTTTGTATGATTTGGGATACAAGGTATTACAAGCAGTAGTAGTCATCGTCATCATCAGCAGCAGCAGCAATGGAGCGAAACAAAAGTTGTTCAGTTAGTAGCATTCAAAACAAGAACAAAATTTAAAGAAAAAAAAAAAGAAATAAATGTAAGAGAGAAAAAAAAAAAAGAAATATCATCAACTTACACATTAATAGCATTTGTAATTTAAAAACAAGCAAATGTCTTCTTCTGCATTCAGTTTCGTATGCCCAGCTTTCTAAACAGGGAGTTGGGTTGCTACCATGAATCCTGTCATCAGCAGGAGGTCTTCATAGGAACCCCAGAGTTTCTCCTCTATGCTTCTCTCTCTCTGCCATACCTGGGCTCTGTTGTCTCTGTACATAGTGCAGGTCATGCAAATGTCTGAAATTGTAAGTGTTTATAATAATTACAATCCAGATAAGAAATGATCTACATACTCCGAGATGGATTTCCTGGACCAAGCTCAATAGAATTCTCAGGCACCCCAATAGAACATGAATTGACATCTCCTCCGATCTCCTCAAAAGTAGCAAGACAAGACTGCTTCCCAACATCCCATAACTTTGCTGTTCCATCACGGCTTGAGGTGATGATATTTCGACCTCTGTCTACTATGGCTGTGTCAAGAATGGCTGAAAAAATATCAGAAAATAGACAATGATGGAAATTATCTATAAAGTATGCCCAAAATAACAGTGTCCTTCATTGCATGACTGTTTTCTTCCACTGCATTTTTTAACACGATCTGAACATAATTTACAATAATCCATAATTTAAAAGTTTACACTAATCCAGAGATGAAAAAAACAACAACAACAAACCATTAATCACATAAAAACTTTGACAGAGAATGTAAGTGAAATCCTGACACACAATACTGGACACAGTGACATGTCAGATTTTTCAAACTGATTTATCATTTCTTTAAGAACTTCATCTTTCTTATTTTTTTGTTTCTATTTTACACAAAACCAGAATTTCAGTCAGTCAGTCATTTGCATGTCCCTTGTGGAACTTTGTGTCCCTAACAACTCTCCTGTAGACATCTCAGTTGTAAGCAAAATGCCCTGCTGCTGATGCATCCATCTGCAGATTATCAATGATGTCTTGCAGCCATCTTTGCCTTGGTCTTTCTCTCTTTCTTTTTTCCATTATGTACCTTTTCAAAATGGTCTTCTGTAGATTATCATGATGTTTAATTGTCCAAAATATTTAAGAATTTAGATCCATACACTTATAACTCAAGTCTCTTTTTTTTATATACCCTCTTGGAAATCCTTCCATGATTGTTTGTAATAGATTGCTTCTCTCAGGTTAAAAGTACACTGTGGCAATCTCATGAATGAATAATGATCTTTGTTTACAAGAAAGGGTGACTATATGATGTTTCCAACTAATGACAAGTATTTTTAATTGAAACTTGAAAGCTGAAACTCCTCATAAACGCTGGTAGCAAAAATATATTAGAAACATAAACAGCTCCAGTTCTGGATCTCTTTTTTCTCAAGTCTTGTATTTGCCCTATGGCAAACTCAGAGAATTTTGCACCATGGGAAAGGTCAGGGTCTGAGGTGCCCCAGTTACCCAAATGTAAAAAATGGGTACCCAACTTTTGAAGCTGGTGAATGAATTATCTTTATTTTTAAAGGGTAAAGAACTGGGCACGCAGATCCGTCTTACATTCTGCCCTTTAGAATTCTGTGAAGGGCAGACAGCCAGGTGTGAAGATGACCAAATCACCCTCCAATGTGCTGACAGGTCAAGGAAAATACGAGCACTAACACCATATCTCCAATGTGCTTCCAAGGATCAACAGGGTTACCCTTACCTAACCTTAGCGTCTGTGGCTCAAAATTTAATTTTCACACAGAGCAAACGCATTGAGGGCAACAGTAAGTTATCAAATTAATGCAAAACATTACTTTTAAAGCAGTTATGAAGGCTTCAAAAATGTACGCCTGCCTGCATTCTGCTTTATTTAGACATTCTATGTACAAGATTTACAGGGTTCAAGATAAATTTTCTTTTACTTTGCATGTTCTATCTCTTCAGAGAAAGTATCTACAGTGTTCAAGCCTTACCAGCCCTGTGTCCAGTAATAGTAGCTGCACATTCACCAGTCTCAGCTGACCATATTTTAGCCACAATATCCGCGCCAGCAGATAAGACAACAATGCCGGAAGGGAAAAATCGACAAGTGTAGACATCCCCCACATGACCAACAAACTGCCGCTAAGTTGAGAAATATGACTATAATTATTATTATTATAACTAAATGTCAACCTAGATGAAATTACATTGCATGAAACAGCAGTGAATCTAATAGCTAACAACAAAGCTGTAGGTGAAGATGAAATAACAGCCGAAATGTTAAAAGCTATTAAACGTGACCAACAGGAGCCAACTACAGAGAATGTTTAATAAAGTTTGGAAAGAAGAAAGGGTCCCTTCTAAATGAAAAAAAGGAATCATTGTTAAAATACCCCCCAAAAAAAGGCAATCTTAGTGACTGCAAGAACTGGAGAGGAGTAACCTTAATATCAGTTGTGTTAAAATATTTTACAAAGTCATTCTGAATAGACTTAAAGATATAGTAGTTACTGCTATGAGAGAAGAACAAGCAGGATTTCGAAAAGGGAGAAACTATCTCGACCAGATCTTTACTCCAAGAATAATACTTGAAGTACATACTGAAAAGCAAAAACCATTAATCCTGAACTTCATAGACTTTAAAAAGGCATTTGATAGCATACACAGAGATTCAATGTGGAGAATCTTACAACTATATGGAATACTATCTAAAACTGTCAACATCATAAGGATCTCTACAATGGATATGTTTGTGCACTCAAAACAGAAGAAGGAATGAGTGAATGGTTCCAGACTTAACAGGCTTGAAATAAGGATGTATACTATCTCTCTTGCTTTTTGGAACTGCCATAGACTTCATAATGAAAAAATGCTGCACAGGTAACACAGGTATTGATTGGGTACATGGGACCCAACTAGAAGATTTGACTTTGCAGATGACATAACTCTTATCAGTGACAATGTGAATTTGATACAAGAAAAAAGAAAGATACTCTGTCTTCACTAGCTAGTAAAACAGGACTTGAAATTAACAAGAAAAAAACAAAAATAATGAAACTTTCCATTAACCAAGAAGGGAAAATATATGTTGAAGGAACAGCTGTTGAAGAAGTACACCAATCTGCATACCTCAGCAGCTACATAGACCAGGATGGACCAATTTGCATACCTTGGCAGCTACATAGACCAGGATGGTGACACCAGAAAGGAAGTCAGAATTAAAACTGCAAAAACAGCATTGACCTTCAAAAATCTTGAGAACATATGGCACTCATAAGTTATAAGCACAAAATCCAAGTTAAGATTATTCAATTCGAATGTAATATCCACCCTCATTTATGCATGAGAAAGCTGGAAAACAACCAAAGAAATAAATGAGAAATTAGAATCTTTCGAAAACAAATGCCTAAGGAAAATACCTGATATAAAGTGGAACGAATTCAAGAACAACTCAGAGATAAGGCAGATGAGTGAACAACAACCTGTCTCATGGGTGATCAGAAAAAGGAGATGGACATATGTTGGTCACTTGATGAGGTGAAACAATCAGAGAACCCCAAAACAAGCTATCAAGTGGAACACAACAGGCCAAAGAAAAAGAGGTTGACTATGTGAAACTCTAAAGAGGACATTGTTAAGAGAAGCCAAATTAGTAGGCATAAAATCTCTTGATAAGGTTGAAAAGCTCGCTGAAAACAGGAAAACTTGGCAAACTACCATGCAAGCCTATATAATGTTTAATGGCACTGGAAGGATTTAAGATAATTATTATTCATTCTTTCTTATGTAAGTCTCATGGAGAGAAACCGAGAAGATGGAATGAAATACAGAATGAAAAGAAAAGAAGAAAAAGAAAACAGAATGGAAAATCTTTATCATCAACTTGTGTCATCTCTACAGGGACGGTTGCCTCTCTCAGTGGATCTCTTGTTTCATCCCTTGCTCACACAATGTACTTGACAAGCTGGTTTTTGCTCACTTCAAAATGTTCTCCACTCATGTCTATATTCTGTCTTCCCCTAGCTCTTTTTCCTCCAACTTTTCCCTCAAGTATGACCTTCACTTTAATATGTGCGTTCTGGCGTGGCCAAAATCTTTTAGTTGTTTTATTCTTATATCCTTCATTATTTCTATTTTCATATGCAGGTGATTTAGCTTTCTTTTCTTTTCTCTCCATGAAATATGCCATTCTTCTGTACATCCACATTTCAAGGGCTCCATTTTCTTTTCTATTTTTTTTCTGTACGTCCATTCTTCTACATCAAACATTTAGCATACATGAATGTGAGGTTTGGACAGTATAAGACAATTTTCATCTTCAGTTGCTGTGTTATTTGTCTGGATCCTTTTCATTCTGTTAAAGGTGCATTCAGCCATTCCTTTTCTATTTATTTCCATTTCACACATCCTACTGTCTGTTATCATGTGTCCTATGTATGACATCTCTCAACATTTCAGTGTTTCTCCATTTAATTTTACAGATTGCCATGACTTTCACCCTTTTAGTATTTAAAAATGTATGTACTGTGCATAAGAATGAAATCCTCTAAACACTGAGTAAACACTGAGCAAACAACTATTATTTTCAGTAACTGCACATGAATACTTGGAGAGATTCATGCAATTAATTTTAACTAATTCTTAATATTCAGTCTCTCTAGAATGCCTGGCTTCTGACAACTGTAACTTCTTTAACTATTTATATGACTGTGCCATAAGATAAGTTATTCATCATCATCATCATCATCATGTGCTATGTCCCAGATCTCCAGCCTGCTTTGTTTCTTGCTCGCTTTCATCTATCATATTTTAATGTTACCCACATATGTGTACCATCTTGCTCCAAATAACTGACCTCTTAACATGTACCATCTTGCTCTAAATAATCATTTTTTGCTCTTCAGATTTTCTATCTTACAATATACAAATTTTTTTGTGTGTGTTTACCCATACTGTAGCAAAGTGGTCTGTGCACTGTTCTCTCGTGGCGAAGGTTAAGGGTTCAAATCCAGCCAGAGGCACCCCAGTCACCCAGGTGTAGAAATGGGTACCCGATTTCTTCTGGAGTTGGGGAAGGAAAGGCAGTCAAGAGTGATACTGACCATATCATCCTCTAGTGTGCTGATAGGTCAAGGAAAATATGGGCACTACCACCATATCCCTATGTGCCTCTAAGGCATGACAGGATTACCTTTTTTTTTTTTTTATACCAATATTGGATTTTGGAGGCCTGAGCAGCAAAGAGATTGTTGCACTCATCTCTCATGGTTGAAGGTCATTCATTCAAACAGCATGTCCATTACTGAATGTTGCTTTCTTGATACCCAATCTGAAGATGTCTTGCTGTCAAGTCGGATACTAGCTTCTAGGAGTCTGGTGTATCAGTAAGTGATGTCCTGGGCTCATCATTCCTTGACTGCTGCTCCTCTTGTTTCTGCGGAACAATATCCTCTATTATTACCCTCTTACTATCTGAGGATATTCTGGGGGCCCATCTATATCATCACATCCCTTTTTTTTTTTTTATCCCTAGGTCAGTGTACATGATTCACACTTGCATGTTGCTACTGGTAAGATGCAGGATCTGAGAAGTTT
This sequence comes from Achatina immaculata, assembly GCA_009760885.1. Taxonomy (NCBI): domain Eukaryota; kingdom Metazoa; phylum Mollusca; class Gastropoda; order Stylommatophora; family Achatinidae; genus Lissachatina; species Lissachatina immaculata. Next base: position 48,636,107 of record CM019692.1, read on the forward strand.
TAGTTTTATGAGCTTGCTGGTGGTCTGCCTTTGTTTCTTGCACATGAAGAAGTCTTTTGGATGCTATTAATAATTTTTTCAAACTCTCCTCAAGCAGTCACCATTATTAGTTAAGAAAGACCCAGTATTTTGAAAACTGCTAAACATAACTTTAAATTACAAGATGCTTGCAGAACTTACCCGCACTTCTCCTGTATTTGTCTGCCAGAGTTTCAACTTGCCTTCGGAGTCACAAGACACACCCAAGCCTCCTGGAGTTGTGTCCAGACATGTCACCTTAAATGAACAAGTAAGAAGGTCATTTGTTATTGCTGTTGTTCAGTTTCCTTGAAACTGTCAGCAGGATGTTCACAACGGCCACCCCCACAATCTATTTCCCTGCCGACTGGCGTTGGCTATAATGCTTTTCCACAATTCTCTGTTCAGAATACTGAGTATAATCTAGCATTCTCTGTCTTTGCAATCTTGTTAGTTCATCCAGGTTTTTCTTTCTCTGTCTATCTCAATCTCTTTTGTCTCTGTTTTTCCTGTTATCACACCATTCTAGCTTGCCTCACCATAGAATGTGTCCTAGGAATTTGGACTGTTTTTCTGACTTTTGTTACTGCTTGCCTTATCTCAGAATGTCTGATGGGCCCAAGTGCCCAATTCTTAACCCTTTGAAAATAAAGTATGTTCTTTCGTTCGTTCTCTATCCAGCCTCTCTCATACCTCCTCATTTGATTTCTTTGCTGTTCATGGTATTCTTAGCATTAAGGAATCATATTTCTGTGGCTTCCAGATGGCACCATGTTTCATTGGTGACTGACCATGCCTCACTTGCTTAAAAACAAAATTGGCTCAATGTAGCAGTAGAATAAGGGAGTCATTGGGAGTGAGGAAAAGAGTACTCCGGTGCTCCACCGAACACCTGGAGATGTCAAAACATAACCAGTGTACTGAAATGGTACTAGGTTACAATGACAAACTAGAAAACCAAGAATGGACCCCAAAAATTTGTAATGGAAATTTTTTTAAAAAATGAGTATTAATTGAAAATGCTAATGTATTCACATTTTTATTTCAAAACATTACAAGAACACAAATGAAATCTTTTTCACACACTTAGAACAAATATCATTTACCTGCTTCTTTGGAGAATGAATTGTAGAGAATGTAATGACAGGAGCAACAAATTTTCTTGACAGAGATGCATGTTCTCCACAGTAAGAAATCACCATACTATACTGAAAACAGACAGTCAAAAATATATCTTCAAGGAAACATGTTATTTCCCTCATTCATTTTATACATTACATCAAACACTTCTTCTTCTTCTTCTTCGTTCGCTTCTACCACCAAAATCGCCCCCTGATCACCCATGAGACAGGTTGTTGTTTGCTCATCTGTCTTATCTCTGCATTGTTCTTGAATTCGTTCCACTTTATATAGAATATTTTCTTTAGGCATTTGTTTTCGAAAGAGTCTAATTTCTTGTTCATTTCCTTAGTTGTTTTCCAGCTTTCACATGCATAAATGAGGGTGGATATTACATCTGAATTGAATAATCTTAACTTGGTTTTTGAGCTTATAACTTTTGAATGCCATATGTTCTCAAGATTCTTGAAGGTCAATGCTGCTTTTGCAATTCTAACTCTTCCTTTCTTGTGTCACCATCCTGGTCTATGTAGCTGCTGAGATATGCAAAATGGTTTACTTCTTCAACACTGTTCCTTCCACGTATATTTGTCCTTCGTGGTTAATGAGAAGTTTCATTATTTTTGTTTTATCCTTGTTAATTTCAAGAAAACTAATTACACATCATTAAAACATTATACCACAATGAAAAAGTGCATTACCTTTCTTATGTCTGAGACAGAAAACTGTTCATCTTTTGCTGTGAGATAAAGAAGTCCCTCAGGGGTTAAACCATGACCTTTCAGTTCTGAATAATCACTAGGGGGCGCTGCAACAGAATTTTAGGATTTTTATTCTTTTCATTTAAATGTAAATGTAGTTCAAGTTGAAGGATATACTTATATAATAGCTTTTTTTATTGTTAGTTTAAAGCAGAGACATTTCCATACAAAAACCAAAAGAAAAAAAAAATGTATTGTTAGAAGATGTATTGTCATTCTTTCTGAAAGATTTGTTTTTGACTACTTATTTTTCTAATTAGATATCACAAGTAATGCACTGAATCTCATTTACAACAAATACTTTTTTGTCTTATTCTAACCTGCAGTTTTGAAGGCTATCCAAGCTTTCCCATTTCTTTCCCTGCAACAGGAAGACAATAACCTTCAGGTCACTGTGGCATCTGGTGCCTTCAGTATTATCAACAAAAACCATCTCAGCTATGCAATACAGATAAAGTAAAGTAAAGATAGTCCCGTAGCAAATGCCGTAGGGGGTGAAGCGTTAGAGACCTCATTATGCTGGGTCATCAGCGTATGAGGTAGGGTGACCAGTTCCTTTCCTCGCTGCCTTTACTTCCCAGATTTTCTCTGGTACCCATTTTACGAGGCTGGGTCGACCTCGGGGCCGTATTGGTCGGAAAAAAAATCCCGCTCAGCTGGGGATTCGAACCCTCGACCATTTGGTTGCTAGACGAGTGGAAACAATACAGATACTGAAATATAATTATATCATCTTAACAGTACAGAATAAATGTGAATCAAAGAACTAGTTCCCTGATTGAAATGTCAGTAATTTCAATCAGGAACTTGCCAATCATTTCACAATACCCAGTGAAGTAGAGGAGATAGGTTTAGATGAATTATGGAATTATTACAGCACAGCCATAATCACAGCAGCAAAAGCAAGCACTGGACTTGAAAAACCAAACAGAAAAGCATGGATATCAGAAAACATATGGAAGTACATACATGAAAGACGAGCAGCCAAATTAAACATGTTGAATGTAAAGACAGACCTTGGAAAAGATATGGTGAAAACAACATATAAAGAAATAGACAAGACAGTAAAAAGTTCAGCTAGAAGGGATAAAAGAGAATACATAGACAATATGGCGAAAGAGACAGAGAAAGCAGCAAAAACAGGAGACAGCAAAACTTTATTAACATACAAAAGAGGCTAACAGATACTCTCTCTCTCTCTCTCTGAACCTTAAGTGCCCAGGGCACATGGGGCTTCCGCAAGGGTTTTCCACAAATGCCTGTCTTTCGCCTTTTTTTCTGCTCTTGCCCAGGTGAGCCCTCTATTGCTCAACATCCTTTCTGTTGTTCTTCTCCATGTCTCTTTTGGTCTACCCTTACTTCTGCTCCCCTGTGGTGTCCATCTTAGTGCTATTTTTGGTAGTGAGTTGTCAGTCATTCGGAGCACATGTCCCAACCATCGCCAGCGTCTTTCCTCAATAATTGTTGTCAGTGGTTTCATCTGTATTTCTGCCAATAAGATGTTATTTCTTATGGTGTTTGGCCAAAATATTTTTTTAATTCTACGTAAACATTTAGTCTGGAAAGAATTCAACTTGTTTTCTATGGTTTTGGTGATTTTCCAGCATTCACTTCCATAGAGTAGTACACTTAGAACATTACTCTTAAATATCCTGATTTTCATATTTATGCTTAGTTTATTTGATTTCCATATATTCTGTAGCATTGCAAAAGCCTGGTTTGCTCTAGTAAGTCTGCTGTTGATGTCCTCTGTGCTGTCTCCATTTTCTACTACTCTGCTGCCAAGGTATACAAATTCGTTGACCTCCTCCACTAACTTGTTATCTACTCTGAGTACATTTCTGTTGTTCACATTTTGCTTCATTAACTTTGTCTTTCCTACGTTGATCTTTAGTCCTATGTTGTTTGCATTCTGGGTTAACTTGTTTATTTTATCTTGCATATCTTTGTGACTGCTTGATAATAGACAAATGTCGTCCGCAAAGTCAAGATCCTCCAGCACTGTGTTAAGGGTCCATTGTAATCCTCTGCGTTTGTCTGATGTTGCCTCCTTCATTAACCAGTCTACTGCCAAGATAAATAATGTTGGTGATAGTACACATCCCTGTTTCACTCCTGTTTGTACCCTAAAGCTGCTGGAGGTATGTTCTCCACAGATAACTTTGCACTGAAAACCCTCGTATAGGGCTTTGATTACATTAACTATTTTATGGGGGAGGCCATGCCATCTTAGGATTTTCCACAGTGCATCTCTGTTGACACTGTCAAAGGCTTTCTCAAAATCTATGAATAATGCATATGTTGTGCTATGCCATTCATTTGCCTGTTCTAATATTTGTCTAAGTACAAATATATGGTCTATGCATGATCTTCCTTTCCTAAATCCTGCCTGCTCTTTCCGAAGTTTTTCCTCAAGTGTTGGTACAATTCTGTTGATGATTATTCTGCAAAATACTTTACTAGTGAGTGGCAGTAGGGTAATGCCTCTCCAGTTCCCGCAATCTCTGAGGTCACCCTTCTTTGGTAGTTTTACTATAAGACCAGTTTTCCACTCCTCTGGGGCTTTTTCTAAATCCCAAATTTGTTGTAATATCCGGCAAAGTTGTTTTGGTGTTTCTGTTTCTTCTGCTTTCAACATCTCAGCAGTCACTTCATCTTCACCTGGTGCCCTGTCTGATTTTAGCATCTTTATCGCCTCTTTTACTTCATTTATTGTTATTGGTCCTGTATTGATGTTTAGTTCCGCTTTTGCTTCAGGTATATCTATTGCTTGTGCTGCTTGTGTTCTGTTTAGTAGGGTGTTAAAGTGTTCCCTCCATCTTTCAATTTTTTCTCTTTCTCCACTGACCAGTTGTCCATTTTGTGTTCTTACTGCACTTTCACATCTTGTATTGAAGTTACCTGTCATCTGCTTTGTGATTTTATATATGGTTTTCATGTCATTTGTATATGCTGCTTTCTCTGCTGTCTCTGCTAAGTTGTCATAATACTTACGTTTATCTTGACGGCATGATTCCTTCACTTCTTTGTCTTTTTGTGCATAATTACTTAAAACTCGTTCTTTAAGCCGTTGTGATTTGGTGTTCAGTAATTTTTTCTTGATTTCTTTTCTTTGCTCTATCTTTTCCCATGTGGTCTCACTTATCCATTCCTCTTTTCTCCTTTTCCGATATCCCAGCACCTCTTTTGCTGTTTCCTGTAGTGTTTTATTGAACTCTAATATGGACATTTCTGCTTCGTCTTGTAGGACACTGAAGCGGTTCTTAAGTATTATTGAGAATTCATTTCTTGTTTGCTGGTCTATCAGTTTTCTTGTATCAAAATGTATCTTTCTGTGTTCTCCGATTCTGGCTTTCCTTAATTTTAGTTTTATTTTTGCTACCAGAAGGTTGTGATCACTTCCTATATCTGCTCCTTTCCTTGCTCGCACATCTTGTAGTGACCGTTTCCACTTGTTGTTTATTAGTATGTGATCGATTTGGTTTTCTGTGGTTTTATCTGGTGACCTCCAAGTCACTTATGGATGTTTTTGTGTTGGAAAATTGTCCCTCCGATGGTCATCATGTTTTCTTCACAGAAACTGCACAGTCTTTCTCCATTTTCATTTATTTCTCCAATTCCTTCTCTTCCCATGATTCTTCTTCTATCTTCATTTCCTTCACCTACTTTTGCATTGAAGTCGCCCAAGATGAGTAGCATATCATGCTTGGGTATTGTTTCTACTGTGGCTTGGAGGCTGTTGTAAAAATCTTCTTTTAATTCCTCTTCAGCTGCTTCTGTTGGTGCATAACAAACTATAATAGACAGCTTCGTGAATCTTGAGTTGAACCGTGCATATAATAATCTCTCATTTATTGGGGTCCATTTCAGCAATGCTCTTGATGCTTCTTTTGTTATAATCAATGCTACTCCTCCTTCATGAAGATCTTCTTTACCTGACCATATTATTGTATCTTCTGTGTGCTGTGTTGTTAATTTCCTTCTGCCTTGTCCTGTCCATCTTGCTTCTTGTATTCCTAGTATGTCTAGTTTGTATCTGTGCATTTCCTTGATGGTTTTAACAGATACTATTACATCTAAAGAAAGACCAATCCTTAGCAAAACTGGAACCCTATTAACATCATCTAAAGACCAAAGCAAAGGTGGGCTGAACACTTCCAAGAAATACTTAACTGACCACACCCAAAAGAATTGTTAAACCTTGAAACTAACTTACCAGCCCCACAACTAAATGTCAACCTAGATGAAATTAAATTGCATGAAACTGAAACAGCAGTGAATTTAATGGTTAACAACAAAGCTGCAGGTGAAGATGACATAACACCCAAAATGTTAAAAGCTATCAATAATGACAATGAAACAACTACAGAGAATGTTTAATAAAATTTGGAAAGAAGAAAAGGTCCTTTCTAAATGGAAAAAAGGAATCATTGTTAAAATACCAAAAAAAGGCAAACTTAATGACTGCAACAATTGGACAGGAGTAACCTTAATATCAATTGTGCCAAAAGTATTTTGCAAGGTCATTTTGAATAGACTTAAAGATATAGTGGATACAGCAATGAGAGAAGGATTTCAAAAAGGGAGAAGCTGTCTCAACCAGATCTTTACTCTAAGAATAATACTTGCAGAAACCACTAATAATGAACTTCATAGACTTTAAAAAGGCATTTGATAGCATACACAGAGATTCATTGCGGAGAATTTTACGTCTATATGGAATACCATCTAAAATTGTCAACATCATTAAGGACTTCTAGAATGGATATGTTGTGCAGTCAAAACAGAAGAAAAGATAAGTGAATGATTCCAGACTGAAACAGGTGTGAAACAAGGATGTATACTGTCTCCTTTGCTTTTTGGAATTACAATAGCCTTTATAATGAAAAAATGCTGCACTTGTAACACAGGTATTGATGGGATACATGGGACCCAGCTAGAAGATCTTGATTTTGCTGATGACATAACTCTTATCAGTAACAATGTGAACTCCATGCAAGAAAAAACAGATAGCCTGTCTTCACTGGCTAGCAAAATAGGACTTGAAATTAACAAGGACAAAACAAAAATAATGAAAATTCCCATTAATCAAAATGGAAAAGTTCACACAGAAGGGATAGCTATTGAAGAAGTCAATCAATTTGCATACCTTTGCAGCTACATAAACCAGGATGGTGACACCAGAAAGGAAGTTAGAATTAGAATTGCAAAAGCAGCACTGATCTTCAAGAATCTTGAGAACATATGGCATTCAAAAGTTATAAGCACAAAAACCAAGTTAAGACTATTCAATTCAAATGTAATATCTGCCCTCATTTATGCATGTGAAAGCTGAAAAACAACTAAAGAAATAGAAAAGAAATTAAACTCTTATGAAAACAAATGCCTAAGGAAAATACTCGTCATCAAGTGGAACGAATTCAAGAACAATGCAGAGATAAGACAGATGACTGAACAACAGCCAGTCTCACTGGTGATCAGGAAAAGGAGATGGACTGTTGGTCACTTGATGAGAAGAAACAGTCAGAGAATCCCAAAACATGCTATAAAATGGAACACAACAGGCCAAAGAAAAAGAGGCAGACCGAGTGAAACTCTGAAGAGGACACTGTTAAGAGAGGCAAAATTAACTGGCATAAAATCCCTTGATTAGGTTGAAAAGACTCGCAGAAGACAGGAAAAATTGGTGAACTGCCTGTGTGACATCTAACGGCATGGGAAGGATATATAAGAAAGAACTAGTGGAATAGCTGACAAACTACAGCCTGTGAACCATATCCAGCAAGCCACACAAAATTATCTGCCCTTCTAGACCACCCCCAAAGAAAAATAAAGAAAATGACAGTCTATTCATTCATCCATCCATCCTTGTCCGACGATCGTCTAAAGCAACCACGGCCCAGTACGCCCTGTAGCATCTTGCAATGCAGCAACAAATTCTCTTCACCTTCCATGGTCTGCGGCCAGCATAAATACAAGTACAAACAAATATAGTGTTATCGATTACGGCAATGTGGGTATAATGTTCAAGACCAAACCAGTACACGACATCTGTTAGAATAGTATGGGCATTTAATGTAACTACATGGCATCCATTAAGACAATATGTGTATTTCCAGTGCAAAACAGTATGATGGTATCTATTATGACTGTATGGATTTTTTATGTTTTAAGAGCAAACTAGTACGATGGTATTAATTAAGACTATCACACCGCAAAGCTTGTTCCCAGTCACTTTGTACAATGAGTCTATCGCGAGGAGCTTCCATTCTTCCACTAACTTAGAACCGAAAGTAGAATACCCGATCATTTTACGACACGAAAAAGGTTTTTATAACTACGCAATTATGTTTCGTGACAAGATTTTATGGAAATTAAGAAGATTCGTTATATCCAAAAGGACGAAAATTACGCAATTATGTTTCTATTAAACAAATTTCCTTGATAAACTGTATTTATTATTACGACTAACGTATTTACATGCTACCGGAAGTTCCCAGAATAATAAACACCGTTGTCTTTGCACTACTACGTTAGTCTTCTCTGTTGTGTATAATAAATCGAAGACGTATTCGCATTCAAGAGAGAGAGAGGGGGAAAAAACGTCAACAAGCGGAGTTAGTGTCTATTCGAAGAAGGAGGTGATCTAGCTTTTAAATGTTTTGTCTTTAAATATTAACGGATTATGCGTGTGAGAACTTTTATAAAACCTGCGTCCTTTATAAATAATCAGGCGTTGAGTTTCGTGAATAGCCGACAATAAACTGACACCCTAAGTTTGTCATAATCGTACTAATTACATCGCAGTCGGATCACGAATTCTACACTAGATTTTTGCAGTTCCATTTTTTTTGGAAACCAAAATAAATTGGCGAAATAATTCGGCATGAATTATGAATATGTAAATTTAATTCTATGACTTAAGTCACGGCTTACTTTTTTTTTCTTCTTAATGGACCAGGGCTCTGCATTTTTCATGAGACGTCAATTTTATGTGAGAAAAAATTTAGTAATCTTCAATATCTGTTATATTCGAATCTACAGCATGTTTATAATAGCTTTAAAATCGTTTTAAAATATAAATGAGGGTGTTTGATAGCAAAACAATGCTAAAATGCAAGATACTGACAGGTACACGATAGCGGTCAGAATTCTTATTGATATTTATAGTTGCTAAAGAGAGTTGAAGTGTGCACTTGAGGATGAGCAGTGGAGCACACATGTTTGAGGGGCCCTAAATGTCCCGCTGGGCACATGCCTGGGAAACAAAGCATAGGACCACTATACTCTACCAAGCATGATCGTAAAAGGCAACTAAGTGGGGTTCGGCATAGCACCAGCAGCCCTGTCTGGTAAAAAAAAAACAGTGGACTGCTACAGAAACAAGGGGAAAAACAAACACAGGTGAAAGAGGAAAATATATCAGGAAACTGGGCTCATGAAGGTTGTGGATGAAAGTTAAGCCATTGAGACCAAAGGAGACATGGAGATGAACAACAGAGAGAATGTTGATGAATAGAGGGCTCACCTGGGCAAGAGTTGAAAGAAATGTGAAGAACAGATGTTGTGGAAAACCGTTGGAGGAGCCTCATGTTCCTTGGGCACTTAAGCTTCAGAGAGAGATAACAAATATATTCGATGGGGCATGTGACAGATGTGCTTAATGAGCCATGTGACAAAAAAATATTACAAAACTATGAACAAAATGAATTTGAACTCTCTCTCTATATTATATATATATATCATGGACACAACACATTAAATGTCATGATAATCTAGAGAAGACCGTCTTGAAGGGGTACATAATGGGAAAAAGAAAGAGAAGAAGACCAGGGTGAAGATGGCTGCAAGACGTCGTTGAGGATCTGCAGATGGATGCATCAGTAGCAGGCCATCTTGCTAATAACCGAGAGGCCTACAGGAGTGCTGTTAGGGTGATAAATAAAGCTGCCAGTTAATGGAACAGTTCATAATCAACTGGCATTGTTATTATGACTGTGCCAATGCCTTGTACTCACCACTGGGTGAGTAGAGTGAGCAGTAGGTTGATAGACAGTGGCTGTCATGTGACATGGGCTGTTTATATATGTTGCAGAAGGGGCTGCTACTTACAGTGTGGATTCATGTACAAAGCAGTTCAATTCTTTTTGAACATAGTGTCAGCATTCTAGCAGATCACTGGTAAATGTAGATTAAGTGAAACAGAAAAGGTCACTTGGGTATTATTTTGTTTCAGTGTATAAATTCTGAGTCAGATACAGCATTAAAAAAAAAAAAACCAAAAACATTCATGTAGCTGTTACATTTATTTTAATACAAAAATTTCATGCTTTCAGAGGAACAACTGAGACCTGAGACCACACAAGAATGTGGTCAATCAAACGGAAGATAGAGAGAGAGATTAAGGTCAGTGGTACTTTGTACAAGCATGTTCTAAAATAAAGCTTCTTAACCTTTTTTTTTATGAATACAGATCCCCCAACAGATTGCCCAGAGTGTCCCAGCACTCCCTTTGTCAAACTGTGGAAATCATCATAATCACCAGTCCTGTTAGGTGCTGAGACGACTTCAAAAGAGTCAATAACTTGGTCTTACTTTCAGTATGGATAGCCAGGAACAGAACAGCTAAAAGAAAATTCTAATCTTACAAAAGTTTAATATTTTGGTTATAATGGGGGGGGGGGGGAATGGACATATGTTGGTCACTTGATGAGAAGAAATGATCAGAGAATCCCAAAACAAGCTATCAAGTGGAACACAACAAGTTGAAGAAAAAGAGGCAGACCGCGTGAAACTCTGAAGAGGACATTATTAAGAGAGGCCAAATTAACAGGCATAAAATCCTTTGATGAGGTTGAAAGACTCGCTGAAGACAGGAAAAATTGGTGAACTACTTTGCGAGCCCTATGTGACGTTTAACGGCACGGGAAGGATATAAGATATAAGATAAGAATGGGGGGAGGCATGTTTTAATCACTTAAATCTGGCTTTGCTCTTCTTTAGTTTTGAGATGATGAATTGTTGAACCGGCAAAGGAACATGCCATGTGGAAAGTTAATTCATACAGGGGTACTACATTATTTGAAGAGTCATTTAATTCCCATATCCCCATCATTTTCTTCCTGTACCCCCAAGGGGTAGAACTTCTGCTCAAGGCCATATACAAAGGGTGTCCTGAAAGTAAGTTTGCAAGGAATGTAATGTCCATAAAAGTGATGTCAGACTAATAGGCATGGTTGCAGAATTTTTCATATTTGTCAATTGGCAGTGGCATGCTAGATGGCAGCACTGTGAAACACCATCTAGGCAGCGTCTGTCAGTTAAAGATTTCGGGTCAGCTGGAGCAGTGGTTCAAACAGGAGTTTTATGCTTTTGTGATTTCTGAACACAAAGCAGCGGTCAGCTGTGGAAATTCATTGGCCAGTTGGTGCAAGTCTGTGGAGACAGTGTGATGAGTTGACAGCATGTAGCAAAATGGTGTGCAGAATTCTGAACCAAGCAAGTGACAACCAGTGACATAGCACAGAGTGGCAGACCCATGACAGCAGGTGAGCAGCAGCAAACAGAACGCACATCAAGTGTACAGTACTGGAAAACAGATGAGTGACTATTAACGAACTGACACATGACTTGAATCTGTCGTGTGGAACAGGATCCAGAGTGATTGTGTAGTTTGGATTTCATATAGTGTATACATAAGTCCAGTGAACCCTTTCTGAGGACCACAAGGCAAAGAGAATGATATATGCCCTGTATTTCCTATAACAATATGCCATTCATGGCCAAGACACTGATGAGATACGGGTCCACCATGGCACCCAAGAATAAAAATGTGCAAACATGGAATGAAACCATCTGGATCCCCATGAAGGTTATGCTCTCAGTTGGCAGAGTGATGGCTACTGCAATTTGGGATCAGAAAGGCTGATTATCTGGAACAGGGAGCAACAATTAATGTAGTTGTGTATGGTGCAACACTGGAATGTTTATGAGCTGCCATTAGACATGATCATCCTGAGTTGTTGACAAAGGGTATGTTGCTCCTCCATGATAACACTTGCCCACACATGGCTGCTTCAATTCAGGAACTCTTATATTTTCAGTGGGAGAATTTGGATACTGCCATATAGTCCTGATCTGGCACCGAGTGATTTTCACCTCTTCCCAGCTCTCAAGCAACATCTTGGTGGCCATAGATTTCAGGGTAATGAGAATGTCAAAACAGTGGTGATACTGCAGCTCTATGTCAAGAACACCACAGTTTATGAGATGGGCATTTAAAAAAAAACTTGCCCTACACTTAGAGAAAGACCTCATTTGTCACGGCAACTACATGGAGAAATAAGGTGTCCATCATGGAACATAGTGTACAGCGTGTTATGTCCAAATTTTGCTCATGAAGTTATCTCTCTCTCTCTGAACCTTAAGTGCCCAGGGCACATGGGGCTTCTGCAAGGGTTTTCTACAAATGCCTGTCCTTTGCCTTTTTTTCTGCTCTTGCCCAGATGAGCCCTCTATTGCTCAACATTCTTTCTGTTGTTCTTATCCATGTCTCTTTTGGTCTACCCTTACTTCTGTTCCCCTGTGGTGTCCATCTTAGTGCTATTTTTGGTAGTGAGTTGTCAGTCATTCGGAGCATATGTCTCAACCATCGCCAGCGTCTTTCCTCAATAATTGCTGTCAGTGGCTTCATCTGCATTTCTGCCAACAAGATGTTATTTCTTATGGTGTTTGGCCAAAATATTTTTCTAATTCTTCGTAAACATTTAGTCTGGAAAGAATTCAACTTGTTTTCTATGGTTTTGGTGATTTTCCAGCATTCAGTTCCATAGAATAGTACACTTAGAACATTACTCTTAAATATCCTAATTTTCGTATTTATGTTTAGTTTATTAGATTTCCATATAGTCTGCAGCACTGCAAAAGCCTGGTTTGCTCTAGTAATTCTGCTGTTGATGTCCTCTGTGCTGTCTCCATTTTCTACTACTCTGCTGTCAAGGTATACAAGTTCGTTGACCTCCTCCACTAACTTGCTATCTACTCTGAGTACATTTCTGTTGTTCACATTTTGCTTCATTAACTTTGTCTTTCCTAAGTTATCTTCAGTCCTATGTTGTTTGCATTCTGCGTTGATTTGTTTATTTTACCTTGCATATCTTTGTGGCTGCTTGATAGTAGACTTGAAGCTGTAAGGCTTGTAAAATTACTTTTGGGACAATCCTCATATATATATATAAAATTTATTATGTTTCACTATTTACTTTGAAATAGTTGTGGCAGTGGTAGGTCATGCATGTTTTCTCATATTGTTAGATTTTTACAGTGAAACAGAAATTGTTGCCTGAGCAACAGAATGATTAGTCTCTCATGGCGGTTTATTAATTACATTTGGAAGCACCAACAGTGAACATTGTTGTTTCAGTTTTGTTATTTCAGTCTTAATCATACATATTTGTACTTTTATGATGTGTAATGTCTGGAACAGACAGAAGGTTGTGTGATAAAGGGCAGAATGTCAGACAGGCCTGCATGCCCAGTTCTTCACCCTTTTGCAAATAAAGCTCAATCAGTCACTCAGTGAGCAGTGAGAAAAAAGGGTGATGTTTTCCTGTAACTGGGGGAGGAAAGGCAGCCAGACATGATACTGACTTCTCTGGTGTGCCAACAGATGAAAAAAAATGTGAACACCAAATACCACATCCCACGCGTGGTAACAGAGCTTTTCATGCAGAGACAAAATATTATACAAGTTGAAATCAAGAACTATTTTTACCAGTGTTAGCAGTTTTACTGAATATTTGCAAGAATTTTCCACTTTTTTTGTGTGTGTGTGTTGTTGTTGAAGGATGATGTGCATATCAGATTCCAGCGTTCAGAACAGGTGACACCCGAACTCGTGAACCGTCTAGGACTGGAAAAAGAATTAGAGGTAATTCTTTCTTTCACTCATGGGCTTTATTTGTTTTATTTCTTCTTCTTATGTTCACTGCTACTACCATAATCACCCTGTAGTTAAGGAGGACAGAATTTCACTATGTGCCAGATATGACCCCTTGGGTTAAGCTGGTGTAGGCGTAACGACCCAGACAGTGTTTTGGGTACAAAAAAGACATGAGTGACCTCGAGACCAGAGGTGCATTAATAAAAGAAGCCTTCACATTTCTTTTATTTAATTTGTCATAACAAGTTGTTTTTTTTTTTCAAATTTTTCTCTTGTTAGGGTCTGTGTAAGGAGTCTAAATTATATAAAATACAAGAAATATGTCTGAAGGTTGTAAATTTCATCTGATGGGTGGGTGGTCTGTGATTTGAAAAAAAAAGATTGGAACCACTGTTGAATCATGATTGCTTTTTACTGTAAAAATGGCATTTGAAGATAACATAAATTCCTGTCAAAATGATGTTTTAGGAGAAAGATATTCCTGTCAAAAAGACAGTTAAGATAAAGAAATTTCTATCAAGAAGACAGTTACGATAAAGAAAGTCCTGCCAAAAAGACAGTTATGGTAAAGAAATTCCTATCAGAAAGACAGTTATGATAAATAAATTCCTATTAAAAAGACAGTTAAGATAAAGAAAGACAGTTAAGATAAAGAAATTCCTGTCAAAAAGACAGTTACAATAAAGAAATTCCTGCCAAAAAAGACAGTTATGGTAAAGATTATCAGAAAGACAGTTACGATAAAGAAATTCCTATTAAAGAGGCAGTTAAGATAAAGAAAGATAGTTAAGATAAAGAAATTCCTGTCAAAAAGACGGTTACAGTAAAGAAATTCCTATAAAAAAAGACAGTTAAGATAAAGAAATTCCTATCAAAAAGACAGTTACGATAAAGAAATTCCTGTCAAAAAAACAGTTGATAAAGAAATTCCTATCAAAAAAGACAGTTACGATAAAGAAGTTCCTATTAAAAAAAACAGTTATGATAAAGAAATTCCTATCAGAAAGACAGTTATGATAAAGAAATTCCTATAAAAAAAGACAGTTACGATAAAGAAATTCTCGTCAAAAAGACAGTTATGATAAAGAAATTCCTGTCAAAAAACAGTTATGATAAAGAAATTCCTATAAAAAAGACAGTTAAGGTAAAGAAATTCCTATCAAAAAGACAGTTACGATAAAGAAATTCCTATCAAAAAGACAGTTACGATAAAGAAATTCCTGTAAAAAAAAACAGTTACAAATTCCTATCAAAAAGACAGTTAAGGTAAAGAAATTCCTGTCGAAAAGATAATGGAAGATAAAGATATTCCTGTCTAAAATGATATGTGAAGATTCCTGTGAAGTTATGAGGGGTATTAAAAAAGTTATGCACCACATTGTTTATTTCAGCTAATAATGAAGATAGAAGCGCAAAATTTTGCACACTTTAAATGTGGCAGTTGTGTGAACCAGATTGCACCGCAACTGGCCAAAGAATATGGCTGCCCTAACCATTGAAATGGAGCATGTTAGCAACTTTCAGTATAAGTAGCGATTTGCGATAGAATTTCTCATTGCAGAGAAGGAAACTGTTGTGAACATTCACAAGTGTTTATCTGATGTGAATGGAAGTTTTGCAGTCGACAGGAATACAGTCAGTCGCTGGGTTCAGAGAATCAAAGAATCATTAAGTGGAGATAAGGAGTTGCATGATCGTCTACGCTGTGAATGTCCTGCCACAGCCACCAAGGCAGAAATGTTGAAATACGCTGAGAGCATTATTCTTACTGATAGATGTAAAACTGGCCTTAAAGCTGTCAGTCAGCAATGGTAGTGCAAATGAAGTTATAAAAGCTCTCAAATTTTCTAAGGTTTACACAAGATGGGTCCCTTGAAGTCTCACAAATGAACATCGATTGCAAAGGAAAGCAATTTCTTCTGAATTGTTGGAATGTTTCAATTCTGATGGAGAGAACTTTTTGGCTAAGATCATAAAGGGTGACAAAATGTGGGCACATCATTTTGAACCTGATACAAAAAGACAGTCATTGGAGTGGCATCATCCGCAGTCACCACAAAGAAAGAAATTCAAGACAACTCCTTCAGCTGGAAAGGTCATGATCACTGTCTTTTGGGACATTGTGATTCTTGTGGATGTTATGCCAAGAGGAGAGAAAACAATTGGCAAGCTTACATTAAGACATTGAAAAAAACTCAGTGAACATTTTCGCAGATTTCGACCACATAAGAATCCAGCAGACTACCTTATCCTTCACGACAATGCGCGCTCTCACACAAGTCTGGCAACACGGAAAGCAGTCACCAATTGGGTTGGACTGTACTATCCTATCATCCACCCTGTAGTTTTGATTTGACACCCTCTAATTTCCAACTGTTTGGTCCACTTAAAGATGCACTCCGGTGGGTAAGATTTGAAGGTGACGAAGAAGTGATTCATGCAGTGATTAAAATGGCTACATAATCAAGAGAAATTCTGTACGGGCTAGGAATACATGCACTTGTTTCATGCTGGCGTAAAGCCACACAAGTTGATGGGGGTTATAGTGAATAATACCGATGTTTACATGACATATCCATGTATTTTGTATATAAATTTCATGCTTTTTGAATAAACAGCTCTTGAGAAAAACGGATGTGGTGCATTACTTTCTGAACACCCCTTGTAGTATAAGTGAAAAGGGTGGGGGGGGGATCTTGTTTATTATGTTTATAGTTGAATCAGTTAGAACTGTTGCTTGTGTAACCATTCTTGTCTTTATGTGGCCTGGTTTGTTGTTTAACTTCTGTACATGCATTATTAATTTTCCTTTGATGAAATTTAATCAACAGGGCCATGGTGGGTGCGTAAACTGTCTGGAATGGAATGAAAGTGGCAGGTATTGTTTTCTAACATAAGATATTTCTTCATTACTTCATTCGTGCGTAGGGTTGCCAGATTCTGTAAAGGAAGAACAGAGACATTTTTCTCAGACTTATAAACAATAGCAGACATGTCCTAAGGTCTAAGAGTTTTGTTTCATATAGCTTACCCAAGGAAAGAATTTAAGTTACACTCTACTATTGTTCAGCTCAGAAGAGCAGAAACTGTTAGTATTTCATGTATCTATAATACCTGTGTTTAAATTTTATACTTTACATGCATTTTGAAATTAAAATAACTCAAAATTAATTCATGGGATGTAACACGTTCTTTATCTGAGTATGAATATATTTTACTGTCAGATATTCACCTTCAAGATCCTGCATTATCCTGTCTTGCTCCTAGTAATTATCCGGCTTCAAACTTCTGGATCTTGCTGATGACTGACATAATCATAGAATTCTGTGCAGCTCATTGGATAATTAAAAGCACATTTAATTATTGCCTCAGCTGTTGAGACATGCAGGCGATTTCGTTCCTCTGTCCATTGCACATTCATGAGAGAAAATACCCGTTCCACATTTGCATTATGTCCAGGAACACTAAAAATAAATTCACTCCGAATACTGCTCCAAGGATTCAGACTGTCGAATGAAATAGGTCCACTTCTCCTGACTGAATTTGCTACTCGAACTGTGCTTCTCCTTTGCGAGTACGGCTTCAGTTTATTCCTTCAGATCTGTGAATTGTTCAGACAATAGTGAGTTGTTAGTTGACTGCCCCTTGTCTTACAGAAACTTTACAGTCTCTTCTGCTTCAATGCATGCTGGTACGGAGTCTAAAAGCATCCACTTACAATTGGAAAAGTCATTCAAAGGTGTCATCCACTTCTGTACATAACTGTGACATATTTCATAAAACTCTTCCACCTCAACATAAAATTTATTTATACCTACAGCAGATAGGCCTACTTCATCTTCGGCTTGTGTCACGATAGATTTCATTTTTTAGAGGAGGAAATCTTTCTTCTTTCCACTGATTTATCAATGTAATGGTTTCCTCTACAATTACACCTACTTCTAAGACGCTACTGTCTGCCTTGTTCAGTTTAAGTACTTGTCTATTAAATACATTCATCTGGTTTTGGGCAAACCAAAGATAGAGCTCACTTAGGGGATTTTCAGACAGGGTAATCAAGACTTTTGGTGCTTTTTCTTCTGAGAGGAAGAAAGACTGTAGTGCTTCATAAAGTTTTAGTACTCTTTCCACTGCAGGAAGCAAAGATAATCACCTTGTTTTTGTATGTGACAGCAATTTACAATATTCTACATCAACAAATTCACAAAATTCTATCAGGCACTCTATGCCTGTGGTATATACTGAGAAATAATTGAACAGTGTAATTATTATAGTTTCCATGTTCTACAGTTAGAACATAACTGCTACCTTTACCGCATTATGAAGTATGTGCACAGGGCATCCAACACCGAGAAGGTTTTCATTTAGTTTGCCTTCAATTTTGTGAACACATTGTTCATAGCAGTTCATCATACTCCATTAAAATTTGTATTTGCGTTGTCGCCACAGAACACAACACATTTACGTTTATCATTCTTGTTCTCTTCTAATGCATTAACACAGTAATTGCTTATTTCGGAAGCAGTTTCACTTTTTAAGGAACCCAGTTTATACATTTTTATAGACATACAATTTTTAGAACTAAATTACTGAACATTCAACTGGGAAAACCAGTTGTATAAAATATAAAAAATATATATAACAATAACTACAGTAAACCACATGTTCAAGTGTCCATTTATAATATTTTTTTTTTTAACTGAATCCCAGCAAGAGTTTGAGGCTAGTATTTGACTCTTTTTGCTATTGGCTGCCTTCCTCCTACCTGCCTGTTTATGAATGAGCCTACATGGCTGCCTTCCTCCTACCTGCCTGTTTATGAATGAGCCTACATGGCTGCCTTCCTCCTACCTGCCTGTTTATGAATGAGCCTACATGGCTGCCTTCCTCCTACCTGCCTGGTTATGAATGAGCCTACATGGCTGTCTTCCTCCTACCTGCCTGTTTATGAATGAGCCTACATGGCTGTCTTCCTCCTACCTGCCTGTTTATGAATGAGCCTACATGGCTGTCTTCCTCCTACCTGCCTGTTTATAAATGAGCCTACATGGCTGCCTTCCTCCTACCTGCCTGGTTATAAATAAGCCTACATGGCTGCCTTGCTTCCACTAGTTTGAGGTTGCTATATTAGTCTTTTTGATGCTGGATTTCTTTTCTTTTTTTTTTTTTGGTGCTAAAAATGGAACCATTATGCATTTTTGTAGTATATTTTTGTGACCATGAGTGGCAACTCAGTTTTATTATTTTAGTTTTAAGTATAGACTTGTTTTAATAAGTTAAATCTGGCTTAGCTGCAGATAAATTTTGTTCTCAGTTCTGAGAAAGTTTGTTGAACTTGCTAAAGATCATGCTCATATAATGAGATTTCAAGCAGAGGTGCTGCATTATTTGAAGACCGAGTGAAAATCAGAATGGAAGACAAGGGGCAGAAGTGCAAAGAGATTATGTTTTTCAAAGTAGACATGACTTGTTACCATGGCTGGTTATGAGATGAAACATTTCTAGAACCAGCCGTGGGAGAAACTCCTCAGTAAAACAGTGCCAGGCACTTTTCATTTCTAGATGATATCATCCTACTTCACTGATGTTGTCAAAGACAAAGTGTGCTTTCTGCAAAGATTTTATTACACTATCAGTTAGTATACAATGAACCAATGTCCATTTCTTTGAGTGGTGAAGTGGTTAGTGCACTGGTCTATCGTGGCAAAGGTTGGGGGTTTGAATCCGACCTGAGGCACCCCAGTCACCCAGCTGTAGAACTGGGTACCTGACTTCTTCTGGAGTTGGGGAAGGAGAGGCAGCCAGGCATGATACTGACCATTTCACCCTCTAGTATGCTGACAGGTCAAGGAAAATATGGACATTAACACCATATCCCTATGTGCCTCTAAGGTATGACAGGATTACCTTTACCTTTACTTGGTTTGCTCATTTTTAATGGGGAATTACAAATCGTACATTTTTTTTCCTGGTTTTTGTTCCTGTTACAGCATTTTAGCCAGTGGTTCTGATGACTTGCATGTCATCCTCTGGGATCCTTTCAGACATAAGGCCATATCTAGAGTGAGAACTGGGCATCAAGGCAACATTTTTTCTGTGAAGGTATTGGCTTTCACGTTATTCATTTTTACTGTGACACTTTAAATATTGTCTCAAAGGGAAATGCTGGTGTTATAAAGAAAAATTGTGCTTTGAAATTTCCTAATATTTGTCATTTTCTTTTAGGCAGTTAAAAGTTTTATTATAAATATACTTTTCATACTTTAAAAAAATGTATTCTTGATTCACTGACATTACAGATCATTTTGTGTTCACATACTCAGAAATTTTGTTTTATGGGTTTGAAGCATGGTCTATGAATAAGAGAGTACAGCAAGAAATGGAGGCCATGGAAATGTGGTTTATAAGAAGGATGTTGAAGGTACCATGGACAGCCAAGAAAACTAGTGAAGAAGCTTTAAGAGAGGGTGGAGTTAAAAAGCAAATTATAGCAAAGATCGAAGGCAGACAACCGAGATTTATAGGACATTTCTTGAGAATAGGAAAATTGGAACACTGTGGCAACTGGGAAAATTGAGGCAAAAAGAGACAGAGGAAGACAGAGAGAGAGAAATTACTGGATGGGCTGTCAATGTGGCTAGGAAGAAAGTCACCGGTGGATCTCATAATCAATGCAAAAGAAGGGAATTGTGCAGAGAAATGATCGCCTACACCACATGGCATGGCACTTAGATTAGATTACTCAGAACAAAGATGTAATCTTCACATACAATGGGGATAATTTTTTTATGAGTGTCTTTGTTTGTTAATACACCGACACTTTTCTTAAATTCTATCAGGAAATGAAAAAGAAGGCCACTATAACATAGCCATCATCATCTTGTGCATTCAAGTGTTAGCTCAGCAGAATTGAGAAATGCCATTAGTTGGTTTTCCTCAGGGAGTGATGGCAACCCTGTATCATGTACAGACACAGTGACAGGATGTGGATGTTTAAATCTGAATGATCTGGACACACTTCAAATGTGTAACATATTCCTAATAGGGTATGCTGGGTGTTTCACATGTTATTCTCTAGGACAGGTGTTCCCAATTAAAAAAATTAATAAAGTCAGTGGACCCCCTGCTGTTTCAGAATCTAGACCACAGACCACCCCCCCCCCCATACTTTGCAAAAGTTTCATGTCTATATCCACTCATGGCCCCCTCATTTTTGCACTAAAAGTTTCACTGCAGTTACTTCCCATGTAATGTTACTGTCTCAAAAAAAAATGCTAGTTGTGACTCCATTGTTCCTTCTAATCAGAGGAATGTGATAAGCCATATGGCTTCTGTTGAGAAACTCTGGTTTAGTATATTGTTTAAAGCAAGCTACTGGTAGTTGTGTCTTAAGGTATATGGGTTTGTAGCCACATTTATAGATCATCAGAGGAAGTAGCCATGTGATTTATATGCAAAAGAGTTTTATTTTGAAAATGTGGGTAACCTTTGATGAGTAAACACTACACTGCACTAAAAACACAGTACAAACTTGGATTCACTGAAACATCAGTTGTTAACTCTTCCCATCACCATCATCATCATCATCAGGTGCCATGCCGACTGGCGTTGGCTATTATGCTTCTCCAGAGTACCCGATCCCTCATGCAGGCCATCAGTTCAGTTGGTGATCTCCTCTCACACCATCCCGTCAGACTGTCCAGTATCATTTCTCTTGGTCTTCCTCTTGGTCTTCTTCCTAAAACCATAGGGACCCCCAAATCTGCACCACCTGTTCCACAGCAAACCACCGACTATGACACAATGTTTCCACCCCTACCCTCATGTCAGCCTCAGACGGTCAGACGAGCTGATACGAGCGTCAGCAACGTCAAGATTCTTCCTCCGTCGCACAGCTCATTGGAAGAGCTCAACACACAAGCACGTTCCATGCAACATCCTGAAAGAAATCTGGAGCTTCAGTATTTGTTGCAGTTTAGCCCTGCAGCCTTGAGTCATGCCTATATGTTATCTCTGCATAATTCACATGGCATGGTACCTTACAGACACCACATGCCTTAAACTGATGGCAGTATCATCGTAATCCATCACAAACTGAAACCTTCAACCCGCAATGTCGAAAAAGAATTATTACTCAGCAAGACATAGTGACTGATATCTTCATTCTTACGTTTATTTAGAATCTTTACATTTTATTATTGCATTTTATTTCTTGCCCCTTTTCTTTTGTATCTATTTTTCTAACTCTTGTCAACTTTCTATAGGTCGTTGCAGTTTGTGAGTTGTATCTGTGTGTGTGTGTGAACTATATACTTAATTACTCAACTTGTTAGTGAATTCATATTTCAGCGCTTAATTATTCAGTAGTTAGACGCGTCTCTCTTTCAGCTTCCAGTTATTTCAGCTAGGGAGTTGTGTACCAGTTGAAAGTTTAATATACAGAGTGTGTCTCTGTGTAGTATTTAAAAGTTTATTTACTTCAGTATTAGGTATCATAATAGGAATTATTTTCAAACCAGTAACAGGAGACAGGAAAATAGAATGACCCCACCTACCGAAAAATGGTTACATAAGGAAGGACTTCGATTAGGCCATCTGAATATATATCACCTATTAGGTAAAATTCCTGAAGTAACACACATATTACATCAAAATTTCCACATTTTTGGCTTCTCTGAAAGCCGTTTAAATAGGAACATAACCGATGAAGATATTAGAATTAACGGTTTTAACCTGATCCGGCGTGACCCAACCAGGAAACTAGAAACAGGTCTAGTAATGTATGTCTCCACAACTATTCAGTTTAGTCGTAGAGAAGACCTCGAATCATCAGAGGTAGAGTGTATTTGGGTGGAAGTTAAAATGCCAAACCAGAGTCCATTAATTATTGGACTTTTGTACCGTAATCCAAATGCATCATCTCTGTGGTACGATCACTTCATGACTATGATGGATGAGGTTTCAACCTTTAGGTTCAAAGATATTATCATTCTTGGAGATTTCAACATAGATCTAACACAATCAAATCTAACTTGGAGCAATATTATATTATACTATAATCTTTGCCAAATTGTCACCAAACCTACCAGAGTAACAGAAGTATCATCCACATTATTAGATCATATATATGTAGCCCAACCAGAAAACATCATTGAATGTAACATCCCTCATACTTCGTTAAGTGATCATTACCCAGTCTGCTGTACGTGGACAAGAAAGGGGTATAAACTTCCTAAACAAAATCACATCAGTATGAAATTTAGGAGCTTCAGAAAATTTAACCTAGAATTATTCCTTAATGATTTGCAAGAATCTTCATTTACACACGTGTACCAACTAACTGACCCTGATGAGGCAATAGAATATTGGCTAAAGATCTTCAGAGATATATTAGACAAACATGTCCCCATGAAAGAGGTGAGAGTAAAACACCAGACGAAGTCACCTTGGATAACACCTGAAATACTACAATCCATGAGAGAACGTGATCGGGCGCACAAAATCAAGGACTTTATGACCTACCGTTCACTCAGAAACAAAGTTCAATACTTAATAAGACAAGAGAAAAAAAATTATTTCAGGAATCTAATACAGAATAAATCAGACAGTAAATCAATTTGGAAAGCCATAAATACCCTATCAAATAAAAGAAAAGAATTTGATTCTCAAGCCATCAATCGTGCATACACTAGCGCACATATCAGTACACATTTCAGAGAAGAAATCAACGTTCTTAAATCATCAATATCAGCTCCTGTATGCGACTTACATGAACTACAAACATTCCTGGACAGCAGATGTACTGATTTTAAACAATTACACATTCCATTCTTAACAGTCAGTGAAGTTCACAGTTATCTCTTAACCTTAAAAAACAACAATACAGCTGGGCTTGATGATATTAGTAATAAGATCTTATGTTATGCTGCACCTGTCATTTCACCTACACTAACATATATTTACAACCAGTGCATAGCAAAATGCTATTTCCCTGAGGCTTTTAAAACTGCTAAGGTGTATCCTCGCTTTAAATCTGGCTCATCCAACAATCTTACCAACTATAGACCAATATCAATATTATCGTCATTATCAAAACCACTCGAAAAACACATACACAGAATAACTCTACGACACATGCAAGAGAACAATTTACTCATAGACAGTCAGTCAGGCTTTAGACCCAATCATTCCTGCCACACAGCTCTTACCAAAATGACAGAAAACTGGTTAGTAAACATAAATGAAGACAGACTATGTGGTGCCATCTTTGTCGACTTTAAAAAGGCATTTGATATGATTGACCACGATATTCTTGTAAGAAAAATAAAGACTTATAGACTGCACCCTGACCTAATAAAATTAATTGCATCGTTTCTTTCAGACAGACAACAGGTAGTATTCTTCAACAATTCTCTATCAAATTCTGCTAAAGTTGACACTGGTGTTCCGCAAGGTTCTATTCTAGGACCGTTGCTCTTTGCTATCTATATCAATGATCTTCCACTTCATCTTAAACACTCTTCTTGTGACCTTTTTGCCGATGATTGCACAGTCTACACCAGTGACTACGATTGTGTTAATCTAGAATCAACTCTTCAGGTCGAGTTTACAATTTAATTGGATGGAGGATGGAGCAAAAATAATGGCATGATTATAAACACCGATAAAACAAAATCATGCTCATAACAACGAGACAGAAACTACAAAATGCAACAAAAACAACACTTCGGCTCTGTACAGAAACATCACAGATAGAAAACGTTAGTGAGCACAAAACACTAGGTCTTATTATTGACCAACATCTGACCTGGAACTCTCATGTGCAATGTCTAACAAAACTCATCGCACAAAAAGTATACCAATTAGCTAAAATTAAGCACTTCATAGATCAAGACACTAGGAAGACATACTACATAGCTCATATACAAACACATTTAGACTATTGCTCAACAGTTTGGGATGGTTGCTCAGTGTCAAATACAAAGAGGCTTTGCTCTCTCCAAAAGCGAGCAGTAAAGCTCATTAGTGACAAAGATCAAGCACAAACAACTAATCATCACAAACGTATCAAAATACTACCCCTTAAGAACAGGTTCCTCTTCAACAAAGCCAAGTTAGTACATCAGATTCTTTCACGGCATGCCCCGCTTTATCTATGGAACCTGTTTAAATTTAGCCCAAAGTGAAGCCAACGTTTGAACAACATATGTCTTCCAAAACCTAAACTTGATCTTTACAAGAAAAGCTTTAGTTATTCTGCTGCTCATCTTTGGAATACCCTCCCATCCTATATAAAAAATATAAATTATACTCCTTCCTACAACTACAAGCTTTCCCAGTATCTATTTGATATCGACTACATGCCTCCATGAATTATAAAACTTAAAAGTTATCTTAAGCTGCTCTTACAGACACCGAATACAATTGTTTTCTGTATAGTCCCGAAAATTTTGTTTAGTAGATAGTCATTTATAATGTATGTAGTTACTTCTATACTGAGTGAATGTTTAAGAGTGAAACGTAAATGTTATATTTTATTTTATGTCTCTCAGCTTCAATGTTAGTTATGTTTGTTATATGAACAGCATATTTGTAGAATGTCTGGAATAGAGTGAAAGATGTATGATAAAGGGCAGAATGTCAGACGGGCCTGCGTGCCTAATTCTTAACCCTTTTGAAATAAAGATCAATCAATCAATCCTTCTATTTTTCCTGTTGTTATAATATTTTCAATGCCCCCTCTTCTCATTGCATGTCCTATGAAAGTACATTGTCTCTCTCTTATCTTTCTGACAAGGTTTTTTGTCTCTCCAGCTCTTCTCATACATTCTTCATTAGTTATTTTTGCTGTCCAGGGGATTCGCAACATTCTTCTAATAAACCACATTTCTGCTGCTTCCAATGATTTTTGTGCAGACTTGCCTATTGTCCACGATTCACTTCCATATAACAAGATAGGTTCAATATAGCATTTTAGGACTCGTTTTCTAACATTCATTGATAAAGATGTGTTAGCTAATATGTTTCTCATTCTCTGAAATGCAGTCTTTGCTTGGCCTATTCTGTTCCTAATTTCTGTTTTGCATTTCCCATCTGAAGTTATTACTGCTCCAAGGTATTTGAATTTCTACACCTGCTTTAGAATGGTTCCCTGTGCCAGACAAAAATCGGTCTTATTATGTATAGGGAATAAGTGTAAAAGTGAATCTAAGAAATTATTTCCATGTTATAAGTATACATATTATACATTCAAATAGCTGTAAATCTATGAAGATTTCATAAACGCAGAATGTTTTAGGAAAAAAGAAGTAATGTGATGTTTTTAGACAATAATTATGTCCTACTTCCTATCGGATAGGTCTAGATTGACACTAGTTATCTGAGATGTCTAGATTGACTTGTTGATGTCATATTGTGATTATATGTGCCAAAAATCGCTAAAATAATGTCTGAAATAACCTTCTGACTACTTCTCCACTTGTCTAATATGTCTAGATCTACTTAGGATACATTCAAGAACAGTGCTTTAGTTGCAGGGGGACATGTTTGCCTCCAAAGTCACACAAAAAAAGCTGAAAACTTTGATCAAAAACTTTGAATTTGATTGCCATTTGATCCCTTTGTCAATAACGCTTTGCAAAAAGAATGCTGGGTAAATGTGACATGTACACATAATATACGTTCTAAAAAGTCAACCAATTTTACACCGAAACAAACCAGAGACCTATCCAAAGGCCCAAGGTATGAGCATGGAAACCGAATGTGGCCCGTCACAAGGCCAATGTCAGGGAAAGAGTTAAACATTTCACAGTAAAAATAAGAAAAATAATGACCTTGAGTTTTTGTCATGGACCCTTTTGGCTGGTTTTGCAGACCTTCAGAGGTCAGCAGACCACCAGTTAGGAACCACCACATTGGCTGCCAGTAACTTCAAGCTGCTGCCAGTAACTTCAAGCTGCTGTGAGATCCTGTAGCATCTGCAACAGTCTGTATAACCATGACAGCACAGAACTGTGCTTTTTGTTTTGTATAAAATTCATATACATTATTCCATATTGTAAGTATTACACCTATTTTCTCCATTCACATATAGTTCTTACCACATTCAAATGACTCCCTCATCGTTTCGGGAGCAGCAGATCATCGGATCAGTGTTCATGACCTCAACAGAAAGGAGACAACTCATGTTTTCACATATCACCTTGGACGGGTCAAACGCATTGCAACTGCACCTAATATTCCTTTCATTTTCTGGAGTGCTGCGGAGGATGGTACCATTATGTATGAGAACATTTCTAATTGTGTTTGTATTGTGATTTTTTAAAAAAATGATCGTATAGATTTGTTTATTATAGAGTTTCGCAAACTTTATCCGCTCATGGCCCCCTCATTTTTGCACTAAAATTTTCACTGCAGTTACTTCCCATGTAATGTTACTGTCTCAAAAAAAAAAATGCCAGTTGTGACTCCATTGTTCCTTCTAATCAGAGGAATGTGATAAGCCATATGGCTTCTGTTGAGAAACTCTGGTTTAGTATATTGTTTAAAGCAAGCTACTGGTAGTTGTGTCTTAAGGTATATGGGTTTGTAGCCACATTTATAGAATGTATGTTTCATATTTCTCTTGTCTTTTTTTGTATTAAGTGCATGTGTTTTTAAAGTCTCACTACACTTTCTGTGTAAAAATGAAGAAAATGATGTCATAAAAAATGTGCTGCACAGTCGGTTGAGAAGAAAAATACAGTGAATGGTTGTCATCTGCTGGAGTAATTTTTTGCACTCAAACAGAATGGTGTTATCAATGGAAGAAAGAATTTTTTTGGTTGAGCAAGTGTTTCGAAATGGCTGTCGATACACACGGATGGTTGTTCAAAGATTTATAGCAAAATTTCCTGATAAACAACCTCCTCATCACACTACAGTTAGAAATTTGTTGAATAAGTTTTGTGATACAGGATCTGTGGAAGATGCTCTGTGATCTGGTAGGCCTGCTGTGTCTGAAGAAAAATGTCTAGATAACCAAGACAGAATCCTGAAAAGTCCATGCAAGTCCTTAAGGAAAATGTCACAAGAAGTGAACGTATCACTGAGCACAGTGCACAAAATTCTTAAACATCTGTTAAATTTTCATCCATACAAGATTTCTGTTGTGTCTGAACTAAAATAATGTGACAGTCAATCCAGAGTCAACTACTCCACGTGGTTTGAAGCATTTTTTGCTGAAGAAGATGAGTCAGTTCTCGATTTAACATTCTTCTCTGATAAGGCATGGTTTCATCTATCTGAATATGTTAATAGCCAAAATAATCATATTTGGAGCAGTGTTAATCCCAATGCATTTCATGAAGAGCGGCTACATGATGCAAAAATTGGGGTATGGTGTGCCGCCAGTAGAAAACGTTTAATTGGACCAATTTTCTTCAACAACACTATAAATGCCGACTAGTACCTTACTGACATTCTGAAATCTTTTTTAGAACAGCTGAATGAATGTGAACTTGAAGAAGTGAGGTTCCAGCAAGATGGTGCAACTGCACACACAGCTAGAGCAACACACGGTTTTTTGGAAGAAATTTTCGCAAATCGCATAATATCTCGAGGAATTTGGCCTGCTCACTCTCCAGATCTAAATCCATTAGATTATTATCTATGGGGTTTCTTGAAAGGAAATGTTTACAAAAATAATGTACAAACAATTGAGGACCTGAAAGATGCAATCAGAATTACCATTCAAGAAATAACAACAATCATGTCTTGAAGCCCGTGGTGAACATTTCCAACACCTAATATAATGAATATTTCAGTGGTACAATCCAGCTAACCCAAAACAGCGTTGTATCATTGCAGTCACTGTTGTAACTAATTAAATGACTTTTTTGAGCACATTTTGTGATGATGTCATTTACTTCATTTTTCAGGTTTTTTTTTCATAGAAAGTGTAGTGAGACTTAAAAACACCCAGTGTGTATGTATATATATATATATATATATTTTTTTTTTTTTTAATGAGAAAAAGGGCATTGGAAATATTGTGACAAATGGAAAAATAGAGGGAAGAAGAGCAGAGAGAAATAATACTGGATAGTTTGATGAGATGGTGTGAGATGAGATCACAAACTGAACTGATACCTTGCATGAGGGATCGGGTACTATTAAGAAACATAATAGCCAATGCCAGTCAGCACAGCACCTGATGGTGATGATGATGATATTGTGGGAACTGGTATAGTTGGTTAGGATCATCCACAAAAGTTCCAGTCTCTTCATTAAATGTATCCATACCATACACTGGTTGATGACTGTGCTTTGATTTTCAGTTCTTCTTGTGCTTTAACATGATATTTGCATCTGGTATACCCCCTTAATATGACATTTGTATCTTGTATTGCCATATGTTACTCTCAGTGCTTCTATCTTATGAAGAAATATTTTGCCATTGTGATTGTGTAAAAGTCATATGTCTTAATGGCATCCATAAGCGTGTTAGCAGTATCTGCCCGGTGAAGAAACTATTGTAAGATGATATAATCCATTAGTCCCCCCCTCTCTTTTTTTTTTAGGCAAAAAACTACATTGTAACACTGTACAGAACTCCTTAATATGTTCTTGCCTGCCATCCTTTCCCTCATATGTCCTCGTTCTTTCTTCTGTTAGTAATTTTTCATGCGTTTCATCTTATGTGACCTCAAGAGTGTTCTGATTTCTTGATATTTTGTTTGATTAACTTTTCTTATAGTTTCTTATTTTTGAAGAAAATGGAAGGATATTGAAGATGATGAAAATACTTTTGTCCTAGTACTGAATGTTTTTTTTTTTTCTGTATTATAATACAACTTCAGGCAATTTGATCTACGCTGTACTCCCACCACAACAACAGCACCTACCAACATCCTCATTAACTTGAATGCCCACATAGGCCAATATGCAGAGGCAAAATGTCTGGCAATTAACCCTTTGAGGCCAGAGATGTTGGCAGTTGGAGCTAATGACCCTTATGTTAGGGTGTATGACCGCAGGATGCTAAGTTGTAGCAGTATGCGGATACCTGGAGACAGTGTGAGCAGGTATTCTGATGGTTGCTGTCAGTAAATGTTGTGAATGTTTTAATATCAAGACTTTTAAATATAATATGGAAGTCCATCACTGAATTGAAAAAGGAGCTGGCAAAGTAATTTTTAGCTCATAAAACATGTTCTTTTTTTTGCATTTTTCTATATAGTTCATCTGTTAATTCAAATAGCTTTTATGTACAGTAAAAATTATCACAGTATTATAGTTTAATAATTTTAAAGTTGTTATTGTTTGGATTTTAACATGTTAAAAACTTATCACAGTTTAGAACTTAGTTTCTAAAGATTGATTAAAATTTAGAATTTAGCATGTAAAGTTTACTGCGATTTAAAATTTGATACGTAAATGTGTCTTACAATTGAAAATTTAATTGTGATTTTCATGCCACGTCAGGTATGCCTGGGACCATCCTCATCTTGAAAATGTAGAAGGAGAGAACTATTCTCTGCCTCCTGGATGTGCTCAGTATTACATTGCAGGTAAAGTATGTCAAGGATAGCCAGCGAGATAGAGAAAGGAAATGCAAGGGGATAACAATTAGGGCTCACACTAAGGTTACCAGAAAAAAAAAAGGCTCTGTTATCTATCTTTAACCCAGATCACACTTGAAAACCCCACAGAAACTTGGAGAACTGGTGAAAGGACAAGTGGCAGCGGGGAACCTAGAACGAGTGGGGTAGGTGACATATAGGGCTGTATAGATGGAAGATGCCTGCTCATATATCCTCCACAAATACTGGAGAATAGAGGGTTGATTGTTAAACAATACTTTGCTGTCCATTATGATCCTCATGCTGTCAGATTAGCTAACTGAAAAGTATTTCAGGAGACAGATTTCAGTTATCAGATTCATGATACCATTTAGAATGAGACTTCATGAAAACTGGTGGTGCACTGAGTCTCAAAATTAAAAATAATCATTACGAACAAAAATGGTCAGATTTCTTTTAACTCTTTCCATGCCACAGGAAGAAAAGCGGACGTTCAGTTGCTTACCAGAGTAAAAGCGCGGGTCTTGTTCTGTAAGGGGGCATAGTTGTAGAATGGAATGGAAAACAGTATTTCCATGTACTTCCGTATACTTAATATGTTTCAAAGTATAGCTAAATGAATGAAAATTTCATAAATTCAGAGTTTTTAGGAAAAAAAGAAGTAATGTGATGTTTTTAGACACTGATTGTGGCCAGCTCACCATCGGTGAGGTCTAGATCTGCCCTACTTACCACTACTTACTATCTGAGATGTGTAGATCTACTTGTCGATCTCGTATTGTGATTCTGTGTTGCATTCTCGCTGAATGAATGTCTGAACTAACCTCCTAACTACTTCTCCAGTCGTCTGAATATGTTTAGGTCTACTTGGAATACATTCAAGAGCAGTGGGGTGGCCATAGGCTATGTCCATACCCCTATCTACATCGTCAAAAATTGAAAATTTTCCATGCTTCTCGTCCTTTTTCTCGCTCGGCATTGCTCATAACTAGGCACTCTTTCGCCATTGTGAAAAGTGTCACCGGAATCGCGGATGAAATATGTACAATTTAAATGTTACATCAGTTGTTTTATTGAAACAAACAATGATCATTATAATGACATTGGTAAGCAACAGAAAACCAGAAGCATCATTATAATGACCAAAGGCACGGAAAGAGTTAATTCTTTTTTTTTTTCTGAACCATATTACAAAATAAAATGGGTTTTAAAAAGTGCTTTATACATGTCATCATGTGGATTTGCCAGTGTTAACTTTTTTTTTTTTTTTAGTTCTATATATATATATTTTTTAGTGCTTTGAAAATTGTCACATTTTTTAAAGTGCCCTTTTTTTCAAGCTGAGCAAATGTGCTTCATTATTAGGAGATGTGTGTGAATACTGAAAATTAAGATATGATAATGATTTCAGGGTGATATGAATGATGAAATAGTTTGGAGAAAAGATTCATAAAGTAATTTTAGATAATAAAATTATGTGAGAAAGGGGGGGGGGGGGATTTTTATCTTTTAGACTACCATGATCTCTTGAACGGGTTATTTTTTTTTTTTCAATGTAAAAAAATCTATCTTGTGGTTGTGTTCCATAATTGGATGTTTGTAATTTTTAACTGCTTTAAAAGCAAAAATCACATTATTTCACTGTAAAACTAAGCAGCTGTGATGGATGTAACCAAAAATGTTTGTGTACAGTAGGTGTTGTTCAGTTGTCAAGTTAAATATGGGAATCACCTTAGCAGCTGATTAATCTAAACAACTGCTTCTCTACCACCGTGAGGATTATGAAAAAAAAAGAAATTTGCTACTGTCTTTAAACTCTCATGACAGTTTTTCTTGGTATTATTGCATGGCGCTGCTCATTCATTTATTTGCATGTCCCTTGCGGAACTTTGCCTCCCTAACAGCACTCCTGTAGACCTCTCGGTTATGAGCAAGATGGCCTGCTGCTGGTGTATCCAGTTGCAGATCATCATCGATGTCTTGCAGCCATCTTTGCCTTGGTCTTCCTCTCTTTCTTTTTCCCATTATGTACTCTTCCAAGATGGTCTTCCTATCTTTCTTTCTCCCATTATGTACCTTTCCAAGATGGTCTTCCTCTCTTTCTTTCTTCCATTATGTACCCTCCCAAGATGGTCTTTCTTTCTCCCAGTATGTACCTTTCCAAGATGGTCTTCCTCTCTTTCTTTCTTCCATTATGTACCCTCCCAAGATGGCACTGCTACAGGGTAGATATTTTTTGCTCTCCCTGATGGCCACTGATTTCTGTGAATTTTCATTACTCTTGGAATCTTGAAGTTTGCTAGTTCACAGTTGACCCCTGTCCCTTCTCTTACATTATAAAATCATGTTTCTTGCAGATTGACTTCTATCAGACAGCAGTCTCAGAAATTCTCATAGGTTCCAGCTTGTATTTTTTTTTTCAGTTCTCAATTTTATGGGATAATTAATTTTCATTGTCTTCTGAAAAATGTGCACAAGTGGCTGCTTATGTAGTATTGGACCTAAGGTCAAAGGTACAAAGGCAGCTGAATCTGTGGCAGTATTATTTTCAAATTTCCATTGTTTGAGATTTTTTTCTGAATGTTAATTCCCAATACATACAGGTTGTGCCCCACACCAAAGTGATGCAGTTTGTGTACTCCAATCTGAAAAGATACATTTTGAAGCCAAATTTACTTATATGATAATCTAGCCTCATTGTTAGTGTCATTTATAATTGTGTTTCACAGGTCATTTGCCCCAGAAGCAACAAGACTACAAGAAACGCTACAGGACATTAGCCTCCACTTATCTCACATTTGGACCTGATGGTTCAGAACTTCTTGTGAATCTTGGTGGTGAGCAGATCTACCTGTTTGACGTCTGCAAGAAACTCCACCCGCGGAGGTTTGATCTGTCTATTCTCAGCTCGAATGGCATTGTTAAAGGTTTGTATGTTTATCTTTTTTGTAAAGTGAAACTAGTTGCTGTTAACCAAAGGTCGTATGAACACTTTACCTGGACTGCATGCTGTTCTGTAATTTATCCTGGTCAACTTGTGTAATATCCCAGTCAACTTCTGTAAAATATATGCCAGTCAACTTCTCCCAGCCACCTTCTGTATAATATATGCCAGTCAACTTCTGTAATATATCCCAACCAACTTTTGTAATGTATCCCAGCGAACTTCTGTAATATATTCCAACCAGCTTCTGTATAATATATGCCAGTCAACTTCTGTAATATATCCCAGCCAGCTTTTGTACAGCATAACCCAGCCAAATTTTGTAATATATCCCACTCTGCTGCTGCTGCTTCTGAGCATGGTAATGAGATGTAGAATTTAGTTTGTCAAAATACTTTCAAGTTAGCTATTTTATCCTACCACATTACATTCATTATTTTGTGCATGCAGCATAATAGAAGCTCATAAACCTTTTCCTGTGTCAATAAGGAGTCTTTATTTTATATTCATACAAGGTATAAGGCAATGTTAAATGTCAAATTTTGAACTCCAGAGGCTTTCTTAATAAGTCTTGCCTTGTTCTTATAGTCTGTCAAATGTAGTGCTGCCTTTCTTATAGTCTGTCAAATGTAGTGCTGCCTTTCTTATAGTCTACCAAATCTAGTGCAGCCTTTCTTATAGTCTGCCAAATGTAGTGCTGCCTTTCTTATGCACATAAAAATTTATTCACTATAGAAATGATAGTATGTCAAACGTTGTTGAACATTTGTGTCCATTTCTACAGATGGATGACTGGGGCATCTCCAGTCAGATTTGAACATTGACCTTCACAATGACCAGTGAGTTCACTAACCGCATCACACCAGAGATGTGCATCATCTCATAGTAACTTTTCATCGTAGATCTTTTCATAAGACCTACTTTTCCAGTGTAAATGTACATCACTGTTCTTTCATGTGGGTAGAATCTTTATAAACCATTTAATCGCCCAACACTTTATCCATTTTACAAGTCTTCTCTTTCTGTTGACATTATATCTTCATTTTTTTTTTCAGAGAGAAAAAAAAAAAAAAAGAATTTTGTAATTACTTTCATTTTTCAGAGTCCATACCACTTAGTAATGGATTTAGCATTCACGCAAATGGCACAAATGGTGTTTGCAAGCCTACATTGTCCACAACATCAGGGTCTTCCACAGTAAAGGCATCTCATTCAGCATCTTCATCTTCAGGCCAGTCTGCATCAGCAGCAGCATCAGACAAAATCACTGATCATTCTGGAGATCACCCAAATAAAAGGTGACAAAGAAGTTTTTAGGTGTCATGTAGTCAGCCATTTTTAATTGTTTATGCAGTTACTACTCAAGTTTTCTTCTCTTTTTCTTCATCATTTGCCCTGAAAAAAGGGCATTTATCTCATTGTGTTGCAGTTATATACCTTTTAACCCAACACATCCAGTTTAAGCTTGACGCGTTTTTAGGACAAGGTTCAATCTTTCCACTGCGATCCCTGTTCACTTGGCCAGACTGCTGTCTTTCCAGGGGCATCACTGGGAGGTAGAATAAGGTATTAGTTGACTGTGGTTTGCCAGTCTTGATACAAGGAGTCATCTGTGGGTCTCTGACCACTGCCTTATTCAACTAGAGTGCTGCATCTTTGCCCGCTCAAGTTTTCAGGTAGTGATATTTAAAATAAAAAAAAAAAAAGAAATCTTTGTGTGGAACTGAGAAGTGATTGATTGACTCTTCTGATGCCGGGGGGAAAAAAACGCGTGCATTACTTTGGTACCGACGCGAACATTACATTTTCGAGCGGGTGTTGGAGTCCCTTTCTAAAAGTCATTGTTATACTAATTCTGTGTTCAACATATGTGTATTATATATCAAAATAAGTAGAAATAAATGACAATTCTATAAATGAAGTTATTTATCATAAAAAAATGGGTGTGAAAAGATGGAATGAATGAATGAGTGATCTTTATTTTTAAAGGGTAAAGAATTGGACACACAGGCCCGTCTTACATTCTGCCCTTCATCACTCCATCTTTCATTCTTCCCACACACTCAATTTAATACAAGTATACAAATTACATTAGGAAAAAAACATATCAAAAGAGTGTAAGATTAAACTATAACAGAAACACTTTTGAGCACTAAAGAAAAAATTGTTTGGCTGAGAAATAAAATTATGTTCTAGTTACTGTCACTGTATCATAAATCCAGTGTGAAAAATACATAAAATACATGTTTTTGACATCCAATAAATCCAGGAGTCAAGACCAACACAACACATTTTCCAACAATATTTGGGAATTTTTTTGGAATACCACTGCCATCAAAACTGCTAGTAGGGATTCTATCTCTTCATTTACCTGTGTTGCTCTCCAATTCGAAATTGGTTCTGAATTTGTCAGATAAAATGTCAGAAACAACCTCCTAGCCATGTCTGCAGTCCATCTAACAGGTCTACCATTGCCAGAAACACATACTGTATGATTTGTTGAGATGGTGGGTGTGTCCATTATGCCTAACGGTCTAAAAAAACACTTTTAAAAATACACTAATGCTGCTTAAAACTGAAATTGCTGCCCGTAACACATGTAGTAAAAAGAACTTTATTAAATTTTCAACTGAGAAGAGCTCTGATTGGTTAAATAAAAATTTACATCAAGTTTTCAATGAAACTATACATCGCAACCCTTAAGGGATATTAGGCACACACTTGATCAACTGGAAGCAGCCCAAAAGAGGATACTATACATCTGAAGAGTTAATATTTCCCATGATTCTAATCTTAACTGACAGCAATAGGATTACAAGTCCATAAAATAGTTTGCAATGTTTGCCTTCCCTGTCTCTGCATGGAGTAATAACTGCAGATAAACTTCCTTCAGATTTATCTTTAGACATTTGTTGTATTTCACTCTTATCTTTTTTTTCTCAGTTTTAACCATTAATTTTTTTTTTTAAATAGTTAATCAGGGAATCTCAGAAGATCTTCAGTTATATTGTCTGCCTTGATTAGTTCTATATTTAAAGATGCCTTTTTTGTGTTTTGTTAGTGAGTGTAGTAGCCATTTTTAATCTCTTTCTCATAATGTTGTCATTTATTTTATTCATTCAGTCTCAGTGATTTTCCATTTTTGTTGTCATCTGGTCTAGTTAAATTTGAAAAGTTCTTACTAGCAAATGCTTTCAGAGCTCCCTGGAATGGCTTTCCTTTATTAGAGAAGCTGTTGCATATTTTCCCCACTCCACACAGTTGTGATGATCAGTTACTTTTAATTGCAGCGTTAATAGTTTTTATTTTGTCTAGATCTTCTGTGTTTATTTTTTTGTTAATTATTTACTTATTTTCACACAAGGGCAACTTAAAAAAAGAGTAACCACAAAACAAAGGATAGAACCATTATAAATATGTGAAAGACTTAACAAAACAGCTGAGAAATGCATAAATGCCTTTGAATGTAAATGCTACAGAAGAGTTCTTCAAATATCATGGACACAAAAAAGAACAAATATATCTATACTACAAGAACTTAATGTTGAATAAGGCTGGCTAATAAAGAAGATTAAAGAGAGAAAACTTAAATATTTTGGACACATTAAATGTCATGATAATCTAGAGAAGACCGTCTTGGAAGGGTACATAATGGGAAAAAGAAAGAGAGGAAGACCAAGGCGAAGATGGCTGCAAGACATCGTTGATGATCTGCAAATGGATGCATCAGCAGCAGGCCATCTTGCTCACAACCGAGAGGCCTACAGGAGTGCTGTTTGATAGGCAAAGTTCTGCGGGGGACATGCAAATGAATGAAATGAAAGACTTACTCCCTCATGAGTCTTTTTTCTATATTTTTCAGTGTTTACATCCTTTGATGTGTGGTTACTTTTTGCCTTTACCTATATATTAGTCTTACATTTATTACTCTTGTATACAGCAGCTGCTCCAACATACAGTATATATTCTTTTCAAGCTTCGGTCTATTGAAACACTGTGTACTTTCACATTAGCCTTTTGATTATGGACTATGAATTCTTGTTGTATATTTTGTCATCAGACACAAGGGAGAGTCAAAACAGCTGAGTCCACTTGTTGAAAGTCTGAAGAAGCATGCAAATACTCTGTTTGAGCAGGAGGAATACAAGCGTGCCATTGATGTGTACAACCAGGCCATAGCCCACTGCAATAATGCAGCGGTGTTGTACGGCAACAGGGCTGCGGCCTATTTGAAAAGAAAATGGTAGGTCGTGTTTTTCTGTGTGGTTATCATTGGGCGTTTTCTGTGTGGTTGCCAGTGAGTGTTTTCTATGTGGTTGTCAGTAAGTGTTTTCTCTGTGGTTGCCAGTATGTGTTTTCTCTGGTTATCAGTAAGTGTGTTCTCTGTGGTTATCAGTGAGTGTTTTCTCTATGATTGTCAGTGTTTTCTCTATGATTGTCAGTGTTTTCTCTGTGATTGTCGTTCAGTGTTCTCTGTGTGGCTGTCAGTTAGTGTTCGCTGTGTGTGTTTTCTCTGTGATTGTCAGTGTTTTCTCTGTGGTTGTCAGTGAGTGTTCTCTATGTAGTTATCAGTGAATGTTTTCTGTGTGGTTATCAGTGTTTTCTCTGTGATTGACAGTGAGCATTTGCTGTATGGTTCCTAGTCAGTGTTTGGTTTATAGTGCACCAAAACTATAGAAAACAAGATGAATTCCTTCCAGACTAAATGTTTACTTAAGATGAGACAAATGTTTTGGCCAAATACCATAAGAAATAACACCTTGATTGCAGAAATGCAGATGAAACCATCGACTTCAATTATTGAGGAAAGACAATGGCGATGGCTGGGGCATGTACTCCAAATGACTTGTAACTCATTACCAAAAATAGCACTGAAATGGATACCTCAGGGGAACAGGAGTAAGGGTAGGCCAAAGGAGACAACAGAGAGGATGTTGAGCGATAGAGGACTCATATGGGTAAAGCAAAAAAAAAAAAAATAGGCGAAGGACAGATGCGATTGTGGAAAACCCTTGTGGAAGCACCATGTGCCTTGAGCACCTAAAGGTTCAGAGAGAGAGAATCAATGAGTATGTTCTCTGTGGCTACTGGTTACTCATATAACAGCAATAAAATATGCAGATTGAATCAGATTTCTTTACTTTCAAAAACAGACCCTCTGTGAGTGTTATCAGACCTATGCATTCAAATTTGACCATCTGATCTGGATCTGATACAGAAAGTATCAACTGCCACCAGAATCCAGAGAACACTTTAGACCTCATCCTGACAACAGAGCTTCTGGTTTACCTTGACCTAGAACTTGATATCTATAGAAGAAACGCTCTTTTCCTTTATATATAGTTTTAATTAACCATTGAAAACGATGTTTCCTGGTGCTTTATTTAGGGATGGAGACCTCTATGCAGCATTAAGAGACTGTTACCAAGCATTAACACTTGATCCATATCATATGAAAGCACATTTCCGATTGGCTCGCTGCCTTCATGAACTCTCCTGGAGTCAGGAAGCATTTGAATGCCTGAACCTCTTCAAGCTTCGTTTTCCAGATTATGCTAGAAGTCACGCCTGTGAGACCTTGGACAGAGATATAAAGGCAGCCATATTCTCACAAACAGAAGGTTTGTAATTTGCCTTGAAGTTTACATCTTCCATACATTGTTTTGTTGAGGTTTGTTTATCAAAATTAGCTCATCAGTGCTAGTTTAATAACAGTTCCCAAAGTATTAGATGCCTTTTGCTCATCATTATTAACATGTTTCTTGCATATTCTTAGAATTCAGCCAATGGTCATTATTATAAAGTGGTGCATTGAAATCTTTTATCCTGTTGTTTTCTATACTTTCTTCATTATTTTTTTTGCATGAATTTTAGTACAGTAGCTAAGACTTATGGAATATGACCCTCACAGATGCAGAAGAGCACAAAGAAGGTCGTGGTGAGGAGAGCACCCGTCATACAAGTACCCGGCAGGAGTCACAGCAAGAGAAGGAGCTTCAGAAAAATGCTTGTGACTACACGATGAGATTTTGTGGTCACTGTAACACGACCACAGACATAAAGGAGGCAAACTTCTTTGGCAGGTATGTGTTCTGATTTGTTGAATATCCCGCTGCTTGACCATGTAAACTGGAGCCCTGGTTATTATCATCGTCATCATCATTACTGTCACTGGGGGTGTGAGCATGCTAGTAAATATTGACCTGTTTGAAAGGCTGTTTGTGGCTTGTGACCTGTTGATCTAGTGCAGTGGTTCCCAGATTTTTTTTCAGACTGTCACTTCTTTGTCTCCCAGGTCACATCCCTAGCACTCCAAGTACTCCCCCCCCCCCCCCCCCCCACAATTGGATCCAGTGCTCCATGCTGTTCAGTTTCCCCTTATGGTGTCTCATGACTGATTTTTCCTATATTTAATCTGTAGAATTGAGAACTGTAAGAACAATGGCACATTTATGTCACAAATCCAGTCTTTTCACGCTTGCATTTCTTCTCATATATTCAGAAATTGTTTTTATTCAGATATAAATTCCAGCATCTTATTTTTATTCATTTTCAGCAATGGCCAGTATGTGGTGGCAGGATCTGATGATGGTTCATTCTTCATATGGGACAAGAACACCAGTAACATTATACGAGTGCTTCACGGTGATGAGTCTATTGTGAACTGCCTGCAGCCGCACCCAAACACATGTCTTCTAGCCACAAGTGGCATTGATCCAGTTGTTCGATTGTGGAGTCCAAGACCAGAAGTAAGTGTACAAAATGGGGGAAAAAACGATTACAGAAAAAGTGAAGAGTTATGAGTTTTTAACAGCTTTTCTAAAGATATGGGTTTCATATTTTGACATTTTTTACAAAGAAAAGCAAAAAAAAAAATTATGTATATTATAAACTACTGCCACATCATCATTATCCTGCCCTACCCCATTGAAGATTGGCAGTAATGGGTCTCCATTACATTGTTACTGTATAATGTTACTGTTATTCTTGCAAAGTAAAATATATATGATGAATATTATATATATATATATCTGAACCTTAAGTGCCTAGGGCACATGGGGCTTCCGCAAGGGTTTTTCACAAATGCCCGTCCTTTGCCTTTTTTTCCACTCTTGCCCAGGTGAGTCTTATATTGCTCAACATCCTCTCTGTTGTTCTTCTCCATGTCTCTTTTGGTCTACCCTTCATTCTTTTTACCTGTGGTGTCCATCTTAGTGCTATTTCTGGTAGTGAGTTGTCAGTCATTTGGAGCACATGTCCCAACTGTCGCCAGCGTCTTTCCTCAATAATTGCTGTTGTTGGCTTCATCTGCATTTTTGCCAACAAGATGTTATTTCTTATGGTGTTTGGCAAAAATATTTTTTTAATTCTTCGTAAACATTTAGTCTGGAAAGAATTCAACTTGTTTTCTATGGTTTTGGTGATTTTCCAGCATTCACTTCCATAGAGTAGCACACTTAGAACATTACTCTTAAATAATATGATTTTCATCTTCATGCTTAGTTTTTTTTTATTTCCATATAGTCTGCAGCATTGCAAAAGCAATTGCTCTGGTAAGTCTGCTGTTGATGTCTTCTCATTTGAAAGAACGATATATAATATATATATATATATATATATATACTCACCTAAAACTTAAACTTGAGAATAAAGAGAGGGAACTGTTATCAAGACCATTGAAACAGAGTTGGTCAAGGGTCTCTCTGACCATCATGTGGTGCTCTGGTAACATACTGCTGTCATACAGCGGCATGGATAATGTGGAATAGGCCAGCATATTCTTCATGTTGGTGGATCTTTTTAGTGATGCACCCTGAGAATTAAATAAAGCTGTTGGAGCGCTCACCTCATGCAGTG
Organism: Achatina immaculata; assembly: GCA_009760885.1. Lineage (NCBI taxonomy): Eukaryota > Metazoa > Mollusca > Gastropoda > Stylommatophora > Achatinidae > Lissachatina > Lissachatina immaculata. The sequence goes on from CM019692.1 coordinate 48,677,309, forward strand.
TGATGTCCGTGTTACAACTTTCTTCACCTTGGCTCCACTTCTAAGATCTTTTAATCACTTATAGGGGGTTAAAATGAGTGATAGAGGGTTAGCAAGGTACCAACAAGAAAATAAAGCTATGTTTACTAAGAGCTTACATATTCCCAGTGATAACGTACAAATGAAATGTTATAGAACGGCACTTAGACTATCATCGATAGAAAGAAAATCAAATAAAGAGATATTAATGGATTAGGTGTCACAGGAAACTGGCTCGTGAGCACCATCAAAATTAGAAAGCTGGGACACTTTACCCACATCAAGAGATACATTGGTTTGGAGAGATTGACAGTAGAAGCCATAGTGCCCAGCAGAAGAGAGAAGGGATAATCTCGCTGCAGGTGGACTCAAGACATCACAGAGTGTCTGAATATGCAGTCATGAGATACTGGTCAACTTCCACAAGACCACATTGCCATTCAGGGAGGCAGTGGAAGGGACAGTGTTCTGGAAAGGACACATCACAAGAAGAAGATAAAGGGTTAGTGTCATTGTACTTAAGGCAAAGTCTACAAGTGCTCAGATATTCTTTGAGTGAGGATCCAGGCATGCTGTCAGTAGCACATATGAAAATCCTGGTGAATAGAAGTGGCAGTAGACTGGGACAGAACTCACGGGTTTCTGTCAGAGACAGCATTGATCACAACGCACACAATAGATAGCTGCATTTCTAATTCTGAAATGAAATAAGTAATCTATGCTTGACTAGTTTTATTTATTTCAGCAAATTTTACTTCTGTACACTTGATTTGGACAGTCATGGTGTTTTTTTCATGTTATTTAAAAATTTATGCAAGATTCTTCAGTGACAGTTCCTGCATTACTAATTTATTGCTATCTCAAACTTTGACTTTTGACTTTTCAATCCCCGGGTTTATGAGTTTTCACTCTTTTTCCCATGTTCCAGATAGTGAAGTGTACAGGTTACTCTCTCAGAGTAATCATAGTTTATTTTGTTTTCATAAAAATGGGAGGTTATGAAATAACAGAGATTAGATATGCTGATGACACAGTATTACTGTCCACAATACAAAAAAGGAATGGAAAAAACTAATCATGTCAGTCCGTAAGAATAGTGAAGAGCAAAACCTCTATCTTAATGCAAAGAAAACTAAATTGATGACAACTGACGAAACAAATAAGGCAGCTGAAATATTTATCAATGTGGAAAAATTGGAAGAGATGGAGTTTTGATTATCTTGGGTCATTACTAATAATGGAGATACAATGAGGGAAATTAAAAGTAGGACATCTACCACTCTTCAAAAAGTAAAACAACTAAAGAAGCTGTGCAGAGGAACAGACAGAGCTGCAAAAATACGATTTTTAAGTGCATGCATCTTTCCCATCATAACATATGCCTGTGAGACCTGGACACTTAACAAAACAGCTGAGAAACACATAAATGCCTTTGAATGTAAATGCTACAGAAGAGTTCTTCAAATATCATAGACACAAAAAAGAACAAATATATCCATACTACAAGAACTTAATATTGAAGAAGGCTGGCTAGTAAAGAGGATTGAAGAGAGAAAACTTGAATATTTTGGACACATTAAGTGTCATGATAATTTAGAGAAGGCTATCTAGGAAGGGTACCTAATGGGAAAAAGAAAGAGAGGAAGACCAAGACGAAGATGGCTGCAAGACATCGTTGATAATCTGCAGATGAGTGCATCAGCAGCTTACAACTGAGAAGCCTACAGGAGAGCTGTTAGGGAGGAAAGTTCCGCAAGGTACATGCAAATGACTGACTGACTGAGGTATTTTTGTGAAGACTTGTATTAAAGCATTGGTGTCTTTAATCTTGACAATAACAGATACCTGTAATCTTTTTGTGTACCTGTAATAATCTTGTCTAGCATGCTGGAAATGAAGCTTGCTTACAGCAGAGTGAAAGAGCATATTGTTATATGTCTAGCTTAAAAAAATAAAAGCTTGTAAGATTTGTTATTGTTTTTTTAAGTTTTTGTTCCTGCTTCTGCTTTGTAGGATGGAAGCCAGAATGACAGACAAGTTAATAACAGCGACGATGCAGCCTTGGCCAATCAGAAAAGAATGAATGCCGATCCGCTGGAGGTCATGTTGATGAACATGGGATATCGGATTTCTGGATTTCAAGATGTAGATGAAGAAGAAGGGACTCAAGCTGATGGACCAGCTCACTGTAGAACAGCTTAACTCTAAATATGCATGACCTCCTGACTTTGGAAATTGATGTGGTAGAGTACAACTTGACATTCAGAATGTCACTTCAGAGGTTGATATAGCAGAGCATAATCTGACATTCAGAATGTCATTTTTGTGCACATATGCAGAGGAATCAGTAAGTCATATAAAGATACACAGAAGGAACACCAACAGCAAAATAGCTTCAGAACTTCATGCTAGTTTCTGTTTTCTCTGCCAGCCTTTTCTTAGCTAATAATGATGCTTCATGCTAGTTTCTGTTTTCTCTGCCAGCCTTTTCTTAACTAAAAATAATGCTTCATGCTAGTTTCTGTTTTCTCTACCAGCCTTGTCTTCACTAAAAATGATTCTTCATGCTAGTTTCTGTTTTCTCTACCAGCCTTGTCTTCACTAAAAATGATTCTTCATGCTAGTTTCTGTTTTCTCTACCAGCCTTGACTTCACTAAAAATGATTCTTCATGCTAGTTTCTGTTTTCTCTACCAGCCTTGTCTTTCCTAATAGTGGACATCTGCCTTTCTTTACAAGGAGTCATCTCTACATTCAGAGGCGTTCATGCTTTTTGCATGAATCATTTCAAGTACAAACATTCTGTATGTTGGATGATGAATGTGTATGTTCAGTTTCCACCTGCAGCGAGATCTTTACTGTATACTCATATGTAAGAAATCTAAGAGGGGTGGCGACTGCAGTAAAACTGGTTCTTATAATAAAGGTAGATAGAGGCGTATGATACAGTTTTACAAGGTGGCAGAGGGAGTGAGTAAAGTGAGAAAAAAACGAATAGAAAGTATGAGAGCGAGATGAGAATGTATACATGAAAAACATACAACATCCGATATTCCGCCCTCTGCCACCTTGTAAAACTGCACCATACATCTATGTCTACCTTTCTTATAAGAAGTCTAGTCCTCACTGCCATAGAAATCAAGGAACAGTATAAAACTGCACCGTACACCTATGTCTACCTTTATTATAAGAAGTCTAGTCCTCACTGCCATAGAAATCAAGGAACTAAGCTGCTAAGATGAACACAGCTTTTGGAGGAGGGAGAAAGACGATGTGGGACACGGCCCTAGATGTTGTTTTTTGTGCTGAACAGTTGATTTCTTTACTAGAGAGCCCCAGAAGTTACTTGTTTGAAGGGAAAAAAAAAGGGGCATTTCTTAATGGTTAAGTCTGCCCACAAGCATCACTTTTGTTTTACAGTCAGCATACGTTATGATCCATCAGTATCAGTCACATAATAAAATATGACATTTGATTGGCTGTGGCACCTCACGTGCCTCAGGACAGCCATTTCAAGTTTATATCAGCATCAGTACTAATTTATAACTTTTGGTACCAAGTCTTTAAATAAATCTAATTTTTCACAAGACTTGGAATTTCATTGTTCCCACACACGTACAAGTTTAAGGATGTTTGTCTCTTGATCTTAAATGAACAGGGGCAGATTAATCTCCAACCTGGACCATGAGCTAAACTTAGTAAGGTCCCCTCCAACTATACTGTTCATCTCCTAATATAAAATTCATAAAACAGTAATCTGTTTTGGGAGGTTTTTTTTTTTCTTGATGTGGGCCCCCTGCCCTTTTGGGCCCCCAGCCTTTAAGCTTGTTCAGCATAATGGATAGTACGTTACAGTTTTTCTTTTAAATTTTAACTCCCCCTCCCCCCCAAACCAAATAAGTGCCACTGTATAAAGTTGCACCATCACTTGTTCTTTGAGTGCAGAAGCAGCATTGAACTGCTGAAAATGGTCATAATGAGCATTTCCCATATTTAGGCTTTGATCTGGCCATGTTGGCTTTTGGTGTTGCATACTAAAAACTCATTTGTCACAACCACTAGTTGTGTATTTATTGATGACTTACTGGTTTCTTCACTTAACATTTATATGCATTGAAGAAGTGGCAAGAGATACCATGAGAAAAATTTTAAAAAAAAAAAAAAAAGCATGCATCTGTATTAGAAACCTCTGCTCTAAATATTGTTGTCAGTGCAAAAAGCCTCTGTGAAGTTAACATCACAGCTATTTGAAATAAGCGTGGCAGAATTGCTTGAATGAAGATATTTAAGAAAGTCGGATTAATGTACAGTGCTTCATCTCGAGTTAAATTCTCTTCAGCTATTTTTTTTCTGGATTTTGTCCCTGGGAAACAGTAACAAGTCAGTATGTTTCAGTTTAAGACATCGATTCTTGAATGGAAATGCCGCAGTGAATCAAAGTTAACGGAAGTGGCCAAAATATCCAAATGACAGTGTGTGCTGACATTAGCTTAAGGCTGATGGGGAGTGTGATATCATGTATTATTTTATAAATATTTGTTTTATTTAATATAGTAAAGCATGGTTTAAGAACTTTGAGGACTGTGCAGTTGTTTTTTTTTTTTTTTTTTCATTTTTTCACTCGGTCTTGAGTGAAAAGCCTACCTGGCACAAGGGAAAAAAATAGTGAGAATTTGTAAACCCTGGTATCAGGAAAGTTGAAAGGTTGTGGGATGACTTAGAGTCATGAGTCACTTGTGGGATGACGGAATCATGAGTCACTTGATTTGATAGGTTTTTTTTTCAGCTGTGTTCCATGGTTAGTGTTCTGTTTTCTCATAACCAGAAAGTTCCCTGCTTTCTGTAGACATTACGCCAGCCACTGTCATTCTCTTGCAACTTTTCTTTCTCCCATGTTTCTTATTTCATTTTGTTTGCATTTTTTTAAGGTCCTCTATCCTGTTTATTGACCCTTGTGAATGAAAGAAGGAAACAGAGAGCTGATAAGGAAAGATGTACAAAGATTACTTTGAGAATGCAAGAGGAAATGAAAGTAAGAATTGATGTGACAGAGAAAAGAGGATAGTTGAAGATAATAAAGGAGAACTGACTTAAGTATAATGTTATTCATGACTGGGGTATACCCTTTGATTTATCTTATAATTTTGCTGATAAAACTCCCTTAACGCACTGTTTTGTCAGATTTTCATCAAAGTTGTGCAGTTGTTCTTCTTTTATGAGGTATTGCAAGTTGTGAATATTGATCTATTTTCAGTTACTCCTTGCATCTGACATAAAGAAAACAACTGATTACAGTTATGCCAGTTAACAGTGATACATAATAATAATTTTTTTTTAAAAGAGAAAATGTTTTTGAAGTCACAAATTAACTATTTTAAGCTATATTATCCTAGCACATATATAAAGCTAGCAGTATCAGAATATTGGCTGTATGAATTTATCTGCCAGTATATCTGCAGAGCATTTTATTACGTCTTTTTTGTATGTGGTCTAAATACTGGTGATGTAAAGGAAAACTTAGTATATTAATGACCAAGGAAATAACAGGTGAAAGTTGGTCTTAGAGTATTGAGGCACCCGTAAGTATTAGCCAACAGCAATATTGGAAAATGAAGCACTTTTTTGTGAGTTGTGAGCTTGTCTTAGATATGCAGGTCAGTAAGCTTCCAAGCTTGCGGCAAAAGCAAGTGCTGGACTGCAAGAAAAAAAAAGCATGGATATTGGAAAACACATGGAAGTACATAAATGAAAGACGGGCAGCCAAATTAGCCATGTTGAATGTAAAGACAGATCTTGGGGAAAAGATTTGGCAAAAGCAACATACAAAGAAATAGACAATAAAGTAAAAAGTTCAGCTAGAAGGAATAAAAGAGAATACATAGAAAATATGGCAAAAGAGGCAGAGAAAGCAGCTAAAACAGGATACAGCAAAACTTTGTATAACATACAAAAGAGGCTAACAGATACTATTACATCTAAAGAAAGACCAGTCTTTATCCAAACTGGAATCCTGTTAACATCAAGTAAAGACAAAAAGCAAAGATGGGCTGAACACTTTTAAGAAATGCTTAATCAACCACACCCAAGGGAATTGATAAACCTTGAAACTGACTTACCAGCCCCACAACTAAATGTCAACCTAAATGAAATTACATGCATGAAGTTGAAACAGCAGTGAATTTAATGGCTAACAACCAAGCTGCAGGTGAAGATGAAATAACACCCGAGATGTTAAAAGCTATCAATAGTGACAACATGAGACAACTACAGAGAATGTTTAATAAAATTTGGAAAGAAGAAAAGGTCCCTTCTAAATGGAAAAGAGGAATTATTGATAAAATACCACTAAAAAAGGCAACCTTAGCGACTGCAATAACTGGAGAGGAGTAACCTTACTATTAGTTGTGTCAAAAGTATTTTGCAAAGTCATTCTGAACAGACTTAAAGATATAGTAGATACTGCAATGAGAGAAGAACAAGCAGGATTTCAAAAAGGGAGAAGCTGTCTCAATCAGATCTTTACTTTAAGAATAATACATGAAGAACATATTGAAAATAAAAAATCATTAATCCTGAACTTCATAGACTTTAAAAAGGCATTTGATAGCATACACAGAGATTCATTGTGGAGAATTTTAGACTGTATGGAATACCATCTAAAATTGTCAACATCATTAAGGATCTCTACAATGGATATGTTTGTACAGTCAACACAGAAGATGGAATGAGCGAATAGTTCCAGATTGAAACAGGCATGTGACAAGAACGTATACTATCTCCCTTGCTTTTTGGAATTGCCATAGACTTCATAATGAAAAAATGCTGCACAGATAACACAGGTATTGATGGGATACATGGGACCCAACTAGAATATCTTGATTTTGCTGATGACATAACTCTTATCAGTGACAGTGTGAATTCCATGCAAGAAAAAACAGATACCCTGTCTTCACTGGCTAGCAAAAAAGGACTTAAAATTAATAGGGAAAAAAAAATAATGAAACTTCCCATTAATCAAAAATTAAAATCTAATTATATAAGGGACAGCTGTTGAAGAAGTCAACCAATTTGCAAAAGCAGCATTGACCTTCAAGAATCTTGGGAATATATGGCACTCAAAAGTTATAAACACAAAAACCAAGTTAAGACTATTCAATTCAAATGTAATATCCACCCTCATTTATGCATGCGAAAGCTGGAAAACAACTAAAGAAACAGACAAGAAGCTACTCTTATGAAAACAAGTGCCTAAGGAAAATACTCTGGAACGATCCCAAAACAAGCTATAAAGTGAAACACAACAGGCCGAAGAAAAAGATGTCGACCACATTAAACCCTAAAGAGGACATTGTTAAGAGAGGCCAGTTTAGTAGGCATAAAATCCCTTGATGGGGTTGAAAAACTCACTGAAAACAGGAAAAATTGGCGAACTACCTTGCGAGCCCTATGTAACATTTAATGGAACGGAAAGGATATAAGATAAGCTTCCATTTATCTGATCTGTATTCCATTCTTTCTCTAGGCAGGTGTAATGAAACATGTGAGTCACTGATTTGATGTGATTCACAGCGTTGGTGAATTTAGAAAGTGAAGTGAAAGACGCAAACATTTGATTCCCGTAACTCTCTTTTAAGACTTTTTATTTACATTGCTTTCTCCCTGTCTCACATGGCAGTGCCTTTCATGAAAGTTGAGAGAAAGCATGCCTGAAAGCTCTTAAAAAGTACAGCAAATTTAAATTTGCAGAAAGTCAAATCACAGTGTAAATCCAGTCATCTGTAACATGACTGATAGAAGGAACAACCATCAGTCAGCGTGGTTACTAGTATTTGGTCTCTTGAACATCTTCAATCATTCACTTGTTTTGTCTTGTCCTTTATCTCCCTGTAACTGTGAGCTGGTGTTCTTTGCAGCTGATGCTGTGAAGATGTTGAGGCACAACATCGTATCAGCGTGAGAGTGGGTTATGGCAGGTACTTTTTTCAGTCCCAGAGTGCAGCTAAAGGCAGGTGATGTGCAGTAGCACTGGTAATCCCTGCCCCATTAGCCAGCCTAGGCCTGTTAGTGGGGATACCATTGGAGAGGTGGGACAGGGTCTTGGTCTGCTGTGTGTCGCTAATTACCAAAGCAGACAGCGTCTTCACGTTCTCACTCATTTACATCAGATCTCTCAACTCTGCAGATCCCTTTTCTCCCTTCATAATTTGCCCATGCACTGAAGTTTGTGATGTTCTTCAGTCATCAAGGAAGGGAAGCTTCATTATCTAAGTGGTTAGTGTACCAATCCATCACAGTGAGCTCAATAAGTCAAGTGCAGCAGGTGCCCCAGTCACTTGATAATAGAAATGGATACCGGACTCCTCCTACTGCTGGGAGAGCAGAGGTGACCAGGCATGATGCTGACCACAGCATCCTCTAATGCGATGACTAGTCAAGAAAAATATGGATGCTAAGACCATGTCCCCTAATTACCAGTGTGGAGGGTGTGGAAGGGTAGGACCATCTTTACGTTCTTCAAAGCAAGACTGATGTCACTTCCAGGCCACGAGCTAAGGCAGTCATGAAGAGGAGGAGCTGTTCATCGTACAGAAACATCCACCACTTCTCACAGCTGAGGAGGTCCAAGAACAGCCAAATCAACACCAACCTGACATCAGCAGTGTGGCAAAGAGTTATTAAAATGAGGAATGATGAATAAATTCCTACCTGTTGCCAAGAGATGGAGGAAGGAAATTATAGAAGCCCTAATATTGCATTATACAAAACACTGAACCTTGTCAAGACATCTGTTTGTCTCCTCAACATCGAGAGGTATGTGAGGAAGGAAACAAGACTGATGCCAAGAAAGATGGTCATATCATGCCATAGAGGCAATTTGTGATATGATGTTAGTGCCTTTGACCTGATGGCACATTTGAAGATTGTTAGGTTGGCAACACACCTGGTGACCTTTATTTCTCCAACTTCAAGAAGAGTCTTTCCTTCATAGATATGAGGTCAGCTGAGTGAATGGGATGTCTCCATCTATCTCCAGCCCTTTTATAAATAACATTAGGAGTGGGAGATCTGCTGAACGTAAAAAAACAAATAGAAAAGCATGATCTCTTTTCTGCAGTGAGTTTCTAAGTTGTGCTAGATAACAGTCTAGCAAGGGGAAGTTTTGCTGGTCCGGCGCCATCAGCCTTAAACAGGATCAGTTGTAGTATCTCTGTGGCTAGGCACTCTTGTAGTATACTTTCTCCGATTTAGATTTGATCAAAATAAGAGTAACTTTTCCTGTTCAAGCAGATAAACACTCAAATTTAGGTGATAATTACAATGCAAATACAAATTTCATAGCCTGACAAATAATATATATTAGTGATGGCTGTTTTCAACAGTATGAGAGTTTGACAGCCAGATTTTTTAATTGTGATTTGTGTTGGTTTTTTTTTTTTTCAGTCATTTTATCAGGAATAAATTGAAATATCCACAATAAATGAAAGGATGTCACTCTTGATTTATAGTTTCAGTTTGGCTGTTTAGCTTTCACTTTGTTTGGCACTTGGTATTGTTTAATATATAAAGTACATCACTTAGTTTCCCCTTTTATTTTGTCAATTTAATATTAGTGGAAAAAAAATACAATCTAAGTTGCTTTGGTAACCATAGAATATCATTATAAGAATGTACTGGAGAAAGTTAAAAGATTGGTAGGTTAATATGGTAATGGTAGATTCAGTATTGTTTTCATTTTATTTTTGCCCCAGACTTGGAATCAAAATCTTAAACTGCCTGTCATATATCTTTTTCCTTTCAACACCTAGAAACTCAAGAGTTGTCCCATATTTATGAGATTTTTTTAAAAAATGTATTCAACATCTTCTTTCTCTCCTTTGTCTCTCAGTGCCGAAGATGCATGGGGCTGCTGGTGGTAAGAGATTTCCACTTTTGTTAGCCCCTCGCTATCTTCTTGGCCGTCTCTCGTGTCAGTTCTTTGTTTACAGTATTCTCTCTGCTGCACATCTCCATGTCTCTTTGGGTCATCTTATGCTTCTTTTACCCTGTAGAGTCCACATCAAAGCTGTATGTGGTAAGGATTCATCTGTCATTCTCATAATGTGGCCTCCATTGTCATCTTCTTCTTTCAATTACTGTTGACAGTGATGTCATGTCTGTCTGTCTGTCATAAGAAGAGATCATTACTTTTGGCATTTGGTTAGAACACTCCTTTAATCTTGGTTTGGAAGTCAAGTGTAAATGCAGTTGCTTGTATCATTTTCCATATAGTAAGACACTTTAAAACATTGCTTTTGAATATTCTGCATTTGGTTTTCTGGCTTTTGGGGGGGGGAACTCTTTTGAAAACAAATGCCTCAGACAAATGAGCAAGCAACATCCCGTCTCATGGATGATCAGAAAGATGGACATATGTAGGCCACGTGATGAGAAGAAACAATCAGAGAATACCAAAACAAGCTATCAAGTGGAGCACAACAGGCCGAAGAAAGAGAGGTCAACCATTTGAAACTCCAAAGAGGACATTGTTAAGTGAAGCCAGTTTAGTGGGCATAACATCCCTTGATGAAGTTGGAAAAACTCACCAAAAACAAGAAAACTTGGCAAACAACTATGCGAGCCTAATGTGATGATTAACAGCACTGGAAGGATGTAAGATTAAGGTATTGGTTGAATGCAGCATAAGCTTGACTGGCTTTTATTATTCTTATTTCAGTTTAGTTTCTACTGTCATCATCTGTTGTTGGTGTGCTGCCAAGGTATGTGAATTCCTTGATTTTTTTTTCAACTGGCAAATGATTTTAACATATATTTCACTTAAAGTACTGACCAAACATATCTCTTTTTGTGGGCAGTTATTTTCAGAGGCATTGTAAAGCAAACATTTTACTAAGAGATCAAGAGAACAGGTGATACCGCTAGGAGAACCATTGGCTTGTGAAAAAAATTTCAGAAATCCTGTGCAGGGTGACCAAGTTGATGGTGCATTGTGGGTGACCAAGTTGTTGGTGCTAGGCAGTTGCTTGTCCAGCTGCAGTCACAGTCATTCTCTTACCATTTTTTAATTCTCTCATTGTTCTGTCTACTATTTTTCAAAGAAAATCATATTTACTTTGCTCATTCACTTTACTGTAATCATAATCAGAGACCGGCATCCCCGCACTCCAGGCATTCCTATATGTGCTCCACCTTTCGTTCCAACTCCTACTGAAGTGTGCACCTGCTGATGGAGCCAGTCGCACCTTACTATGTGAAAGCCTAATTATTTTCCAGCTTGCTAAAACTGCACTCTTGTTGGCAATTTATCACTATTAGTATGACTCATAATTTTATGACGTTTGCTTTGTACTGATATCTTGTATGCTTAAATGGATGAAGTCTGCCTCTTGAGCATTTATTCAGATTCTGATTGCTTTAAAATACTATTTACAATATCCAGGGTAGCAGAAGTAACCAAAAATAGTTACCAAATCTCATTAAATGCCCATTTCAATTACTGGCATATAATGAAAGTGTCAGCCTTGTGCAGCGCAACATATTTTACGTAACAAAGCTTACTTTTAATTTTCAGACAACATTAACTGAAATCATTTATTTAACTATTTTCTAACTGCAGCTTATTCCCGTAATATGAGGAATGCCAGCTAACTGAAAGTCTAAACAGCCAAAAATAATTTTACATTTGATTTCAGGTGCAGTTATTATCATGTGACAATTTTTATTTTACTTTTTTTTTTCATTTAAAAAAAAAAAAAGCTTTGCCATATGAATCAAGTTGTAAGCAAATTAGAAAAGTAAATTCATTGATCAGAAAATTCAGTTTTGTTAAGGCAGCAGATAAATACCAACTTTCTTTATCAGGTGAAAAAAACTATTCAGATGATGTGAACATTTTTATTTTGTGGGCTTGTGTGTTAGATTACATGTTTAGTTTTTTTTTTCATGTTCTGTCATGTTTAACATGTTTGATCATAATTCTGTGTAGTTTTTTTTTTTTTTGGCCCCTGATGTACAGTATAGTAACAAGATTCTGTTAACTTGTCTTCAACTTTTCTGTGAGTTTTCATTTGTTGTCATTTATGCCTCAGTTTCTCTCCATACATTAAGCTGTCATTTAGTTTTATATATACACATACATATATATATATTTCAGAGTGTTTTTTTAAAATTATTTAAATAAGTTTTGCAGAAACTGTTGTCTTATAGAAACAACCTATCTTGTCTCAACCATTCAATGTTGAAGGGGCAATAGATTTCTCGATATGTCTCAGCGATTTGTTTCACATAAAGGGGTATTTAAAATTTCTATTTTTTTTTTTTTCCTATCACGTACTTTCAGTGCGGGCAGCCTCTTCTGTTTCCTGCCATTCTTTGTAAGAATGTTTTCTCTAGCATTACCATCTAGTTGTAGTCACCATTTGACTTTTTGTTTCTGGATGTAGTGTAGTACTGGTGCTATGCCTGCTCTTGCCTGGATTGTCATTTCTGATTTTGTCTTGTTACATTTATTATTTCTCTTTAAACATCACATTTCTGTTGTGATGATTTTCCTTCTAATGTTAGCTTTTTTTTATTATCCATGTTGTATACTGACAGTACAGAATGAAACATTGGAAGGTTTAGAAATATTTATCTTGAATTACTGATTTCAGCAATGTTTTTTTTTTTTAATGAACAGAAATGAAACATTCTGTAAATGGCAAAGCGCTGAAAAATTAATATCTTGTTTGTAAAAATTTATTACAGAATATAAATGTTACAGAATGTAGTGTGTCATAAATGTGGCCGAGTTTCAGTGTCTGATGACTGTGCTAACTCTAGAATATTTGCTCCATTTATTGTAATGCTTCTCTTTTGAATTTCACACTAAAATATTTGTTAGAAGGTATAATTCGTGATGATTTATAACTATTTTAAAACATACGACTTTTGTAGTATAAAATGCTTTGTAAAAGTAGTATTAATATTCTCCCACCTCGCATAACTGCCTGTGTTTTTTACATGAATCATTATTGAAGTTTACAGTGCCAGTATGCTTTTTGTGTAATTATTATGTTAAATATGGCTGCAAATAGTCCAAATACACAATGCTTTTATTATTTTTATTCATTTTCAGGCCTGTGATTGTGATAATGATTTTGTGCTGTTTTTTCTTGCAGTGCATGTGCATGCTTTGTTTCTCCTAAACACTGTGACAGATTGTAGTATTACATAATAAGATGTTAGTGGGAAAATTGGGCGGTAGCAACTTAATCAAACCTCCAAGCACAGGTCTGGTCTGAGGGAGAGGAAATGAAAAAATATAAAGCCTGGAGGAGAAGGCAGACTTCATCAGGGTGATGGGGCTACCACTCAAGCCTGGAGGAGAAGGCAGACTTCATCAGGGTGATGGGGCTCCCACTCAAGCCTGGAGGAGAAGGCAGACTTCATCAGGGTGATGGGGCTACCACTCAAGCCTGGAGGAGAAGGCAGACTTCATCAGGGTGATGGGGCTACCACTCAAGCCTGGAGGAGAAGGCAGACTTCATCAGGGTGATGGGGCTACCACTCAAGCCTGGAGGAGAAGGCAGACTTCATCAGGGTGATGGAGCTCCCACTCAAGCCTGGAGGAGAAGGCAGACTTCATCAGGGTGATGGGGCTACCACTCAAGCCTGGAGGAGAAGGCAGACTTCATCAGGGTGATGGGGCTCCCACTCAAGCCTGGAGGAGAAGGCAGACTTCATCAGGGTGATGGGGCTACCACTCAAGCCTGGAGGAGAAGGCAGACTTCATCAGGGTGATGGGGCTACCACTCAAGCCTGGAGGAGAAAGCAGACTTCATCAGGGTGATGGAGCTCCCACTCAAGCCTGGAGGAGAAGGCAGACTTCATCAGGGTGATGGGGCTGAAGATTGACAAATACCAAAATGTGGAAGGAGGAGGAAGGATGCTGTTGACATTGAGCTAATTGCTTTTGATAGCTGATGCCATGCTGAAGAACTAGACCATTTTTTTTTCCTTCTTCTTTTTGAGCATAGGCTGTTTTGAGTTATGGAGTGTCTTTGAAGCAGTTTCTGGAGGGGGGGGGGGGGGGGGCTAAATTCAGGTTAAAATTTGACATGGTTTCAAGAATTATAATTCTTGAGGGAAAAAAAAACAGCAGGAAAATTTTATGGTAAATTATCTAGGTGAATGAACCATAACAGTTCAATCCAGCTGTAAAAATGAGTACTAGCCCCATCATGTTTGGGAAAGCTGGTAATGATATCGTGAAATGTCTGCCATTTATTATAATGCACCATACATGAGGCTGTTTGGGTTCCAAGTAAATTACTGTATTGCATGAATGGATAGCACTCAGCAAACTGACCCTTTGGAAGATGAATGTAGTTCCTGCTCAGAACAGCTTGTCCTTGTTTGAAAGTAATCTTGTTTACTGGTGCATGAGTTGCCTTGTTTGAGCGCACATTTTATTATTCCACAGGTTGCCCTTTTTATCTTTTATCCACAACTGATTACACAAAAATAAACTTTGGAAAGATCCATTTTATGACTGAGAAATGCTGCTAAAATTACATTAAATTCTTGACTGTAACAGAAAATGCATCTCACCAGCATTTTTTTTTTGTGTACGTTGTGTTCTGATATATGGGGTTATACTAAATTTGACATAACTCCATACTTTTTTTTTTTTTTATTTAGTCTTCAAAAAGGGCATTCTATTATTTGAGGAAAATAATGCACTGACAGAAACTGATATTTATAATGAAGGGGTTTGGTAAGTTAAAAGGTAACAAGTTTGTTGATTGCATTGTGTAGCATGGCTATAAAGCACATATTTGTTGTATACAATGAGACGATTTTCATTAATAAACTACAACTGCTTGTAACTTTAATATACTTTATATAAATAATTTTGTTTTGTATCTTTACCCGTACTCTCCTAACTCTTTATGGGTTTTCATTGTTACATTTCTTTAACGTCATTTTGTTTCAAACTTGTGCCAAAATCTTCATTTCCCCCCTAAAATATCGCTGAATTAGTTTGGTTCTACTGATGCTCAATGCATGCAGCACTGAGGAGACTTGAAAGATGAATGAATGACTGAATAGGACTCTTTACCCACAACTCTGCCAGTGTAAATAATAAAGTCAGATTGTGTGTTCCCCTTTTATCCCATGTTTACTTTAATTGGTTTCTACTGTATCCTTATTTTTCTTCATTTCATAGATAAATAACTATACCCTTGATTGGTTTATACTGTATCCTTATTTTTCTTCATTTCATAGATAAATAACTATACCCTTGATTGGTTTATACTGTATCCCTATTTTTCTTCATTTCATAGATAAATAACTATGCCCTTAATTGGTTTCTACTGTATCCCTATTTTTCTTCATTTCATAGATAAATAACTATGTCCTTAATTGGTTTCTACTGTATCCCTATTTTTCTTCATTTCATAGATAAATAACTATGCCCTTAATTGGTTTCTACTGTATCCCTATTTTTCTTCATTTCATAGATAAATAACTATGCCCTTAATTGGTTTCTACTGTATCCCTATTTTTCTTCATTTCATAGATAAATAACTATGCCCTACAGTTTCTGACCTGAACATTTTCATCTACAATCTACACTGATAAATATGATTCCTGTGAACATAATTGACCCTGTTCCCAACATTAAACTCTACAACTTATTCAGTATGTCTATATGTAGTACAGATGAATTAAGATGTATAATACAGTTACATTGTTTCATAACATATGCAAATATTGTACACATGAGCAGATATGTTCAAATGTATACTATTGTAAAATACATGCACTGTAATAGTTGCCATGGCAGAAGCTTATGTTTGAGGCATTCTTTGCAGAGCTATTAAGCTTGTATATCATTTGTAAATTCATTTTGTGAAGTCATTTTTTTTTCAGGGTTTTTTGTTTTTTTTTAAAGATTAAACCAGATTGGAAAATGTTCACCACTTGTGTCAAAGTAAACATTTGTTTAAACATGGCAGGAAAATTTTGATTGATTGTATCAAAATGAACAACTGTCTTTTTTAAACCATGCTGGAAAATGTTGAGTGACTGTGGTCAAACGAACAGTTGTTTTATTCAAACCAGGCATGAAAATGATAACTGAATGTATCAAAGTCAATAACTGTTTTGTTTAGACCATGTTTGACAGTGATCAACTGACTGTACCAAAGTGAACTGTTGTTTTGTTTAGACCATGCTGGAAAATGTTAACTGATTGTGTCAGAGTGAACTGTTGTTTTGTTTAGACCATGCTGGAAAATGTTAACTGATTGTGTCAGAGTGAACTGTTAAAACAACAGTTCACTCTGACACAATCAGTTAACATAGTTTAGACTATGCTGGAAAATGTTAACTGATTGTGTCAGAGTGAACAGTTGTTGTGTTCAAACCATGCAGGATAATGTTAACTGTGTCAAAGTAAACAGGTTATTTTGTTTAAAAGATGCTGGAAAATGTCAGAGTGAACTGTTGTTTTGTTTAACTCTTTCCGTGCCTCAGGAAGAAATGCGGATGTTCAGCTGGGTGCCAGATTAAAAGCATGGGTCTTGATATGTATAGGGGCATATTAGTAAAATGTGAATGAAACAGTTTTTCCGTGTGAAAAGTGTACTTATTATGTTTCAAAATAACTAAATATGTATGATTTCACACATGCAGAGTTTTTTAGGAAAAAAGAAGTAATGTGATGTTTTGAGACAATGATTGTGTCCAACTTACCAACAGATAGGTCTAAAGGTACACTACGTACCATCTGAGATGCGTAGATCTACCTGTTGATGTTGTATTGTGATTCAGTGTTGCATTATCGCTAAAATAATGTCTGAAATAACCTTCTAACTGCTTCTCCAGTCGTCTAATATGTCTAGATCTACTTGGGATACATTCAAGAACAGTGGTCTGGTCACAGGGCATGTCCATACCCCTATCTACATCACCAAAAATTGAAATTTCTCGCAGAAAACTTCAATTTTCTCCCTCGTAACTAAGCACTCTTCTGCCATTTTGAAAAAGGTCACGGGGCATGCGCACTAAATGTTTACAATCTAAACATTCCACCAGGTTTTTAATTAAACAAACCAAACATCACTAGAGCGACTAAAGGCACCACGTGAGAAACTGGAACTGTTGTCTAAGCAATGAAAGACCCAGGATGAGTTAAACCAAGCTGGGCAATGTGATTGTCAAAGTCAAAGGTCATTGTATTATCTTACATTTCTTAACCTTTCAATAAAGATATGATTCAGCAGCAGTAAAAAAACACGAACACAAGTCAGAAAAACATTCCAAATACCATCTTTTTTTATAACAGTTAATTTCCTTATTTACCAAAATAATGTACTTAAAACATCAATTATCTGTCCATGTTGTGCCCCTTGATATATTATAAGGCAGGCGAAGAATTCCATGACACCTAGTCTTTGATTTCCCTTATTTCTATCTTATTCCTTGCATTCTGGAGTGTCCAAAAGGTTCATCTCCATGCTCTTCCCAGTCTACCTTGCTTAAATCCCCCCCATGGAATCCAGCCTAATACTTACTGTGGTCATCTTTTTTTTCACATGTCCAGTCATTTGCTTTATCTCAAGGTTTAGATGATTTGTTCTAATAGTACAATCTTGAATTCTCATGCTCCTTTCTCAGTCTTCCCAAGTTAGTCCCAATATTCACAATATCTCTGAGCTTTTTTTTTTCTGTTTTAAACAGAGAAAATGTGAAAACTTAAGTTCAATTTAAAACACAAATGCTCCATTTCAGATTAGCCTCATTTTTGTTTTAAACAGACAACAGTAAAGAAAATAATATGAAAACAGGTTTTCCTTCTCTGATCATAGCAAATAACACTGAAAAAATGATTTTTTTTAAAACAAATGTACAGGGAAATTTTTTTTTAATGAAAGAAAAAAAAAAGTGGCTTAACGGTAAGGGAATCCAAACCTTTAACATGACACAGTCAACAACAGAAATATGACAGCAATTTGCAGTCTTTTTCACATAGTTAATTTTCTAGACATGAAATGCTGTTTTTCCATTCTAAAACTTTTAATTCTACAGACTTCCCGTGTACTTTTCTTGCATCCAATTTTTTCATTCCAAGTTCTTTTACATCCAATCTATCCACCTCTCTTTTCTCCTGTACATCTTCTCTCTGCCTCTTTTTCTCACTATGAATCTCCTCATTTTTCTTTCTCCTGTGCAGAGCTCTTTCAGTAATTTTCGTATCCTGTGGTAGTTCCAAAATAATTTTCCATGTTTCACAAAGAACCCGGGAAAGAACTGTCCAAATCACGTGAAAACCTCTAGTCATCACCACGTTTACAGACCACAAAATATGGTAGTGGAGTGTGGAAAAACAAAAATCTTAACCTTTCAATAACTTACAAAAAAAATCTACTTCCACGGAGTTTATTACTGCTCTCATACTTAAGCAATATGACACTGACATTTTATTTACTTATCTCTACAATACCAGGATAACTGTTATGGAGGCAAAAGTTCCACAGTGGACATGCAAATGACCGATTCTACAATATCTTAGAGGGTGACATCATTTTCTGTAACTCACAGAAACACAAAATTAAGCATGCAAATGTAGCAGGAATACAGATTTTTTAAAATTAAAATTCACATGTAAATTCAGAACCACAAAGATTAGTAATAATAAGCCATAAACAGTATATAATGGCAAGGCAGACTTCAGACATAGACACCATAATGACAAATAAAAAAAAAAAAAAACAGTACAAGTTATTTATCAGACTCTGTCACAAGTATACAATTATCGATTCAAATACTCAATCACTGCCAATTTCTGGATGAATCATCAATTCTTTGAACCTAGTTTTGCTAAGTTTAAAATGAATGTCTTATCAGATGTCCTCATATTTGGTGATTATTTTTGCTTTGTTTGCCATTTTCACCAGCCAGTGTAGTCTTGAGAAGTCCTAGTTTTTTGCAGTCTATGAGTACTTGCATATATTTTTTACTGCAGCTTGTTTTCTCTTTTACATTCTTTTGTATATCTTAAGTTTCTCTTTAAAACATTTTTGTGTATCTTTATATGTGCATATTTGTCTTTATGGTCTTCTGTATATTTTTAAATGTGCATGTTTTGCCGTCACGGTTTTCTGTGCAACTTTGTCCTTAATTGTCTTTATGTGTATTCCTGTCTTTATGTGTGTTTAGCCTTCACCGAGTTTACAATTTCTCATGGCACTCCCAATAAATCCAGTGATGAAACTAAAAATGCTCAAAACACTGATCTACTGATCAAAGTCTCTTCAACTTTCAACTTTTATGTCACTATAGCCACACATTTTCATTTGGTCCCTCCTTCAATAGCAAATCAACACACAATATTTGACAAAATACCGGGCATGTCCTCATACCAATATTTTAACCCAAAGCTAGAGATATACATACACATAAAATATTTTAACCCAAAGCTAGAAATATACATACACATAAAATATTTTAACCCAAAGCCAGAGATATACACGCACATAAAATATAAATGTCAACGTCATTGGGATCAAGCAATCTGCTCTCATGCCCAAAATGATGATAAACTCGGGCTAAATGTAGCAATTTGTTCCATGTCCTGAAGCTTACAGAAACAATGACTAACTGTCAGGTTGCACTGCTGGCCTTTCTCTGTAAGCTCCACCAAAGGAACCCAAAAATACATCATATGTGAATGCATTATCACTGTTAATTTAAATCTCTGACATAAATCAACAGCTCAGCTACAGTCTACTAAAAAAAATCAAGGGAAGATACGCTAATAAGTTTCACTTTGCTAACTGACGTAAATACAACATATAATCACTCTACTGCTACAACGTGACTGGACAAACTAAGCTGCGACAACCTTGGCCGCTTTCTTTTGTGACAGATTGATCTTGTCTCCCATACTGAGAGCCATACCCTGAAAAATAAAGTGAAATTTAATATATATTTTTTAATAAATATGTTAATAAACTTACACAGAGTGTGATACATGAAAAAAAAATATCATGATTTTGAAAAATAATTGAAAACTGAAGAAGACTGCTTTTAATACAAAAAGCATCAGTTTTCTTGCTTGACAGATTTCACAAGCAGCTAACATCTACCTTTGATGAAAACAGTTATTGCTACAACTTTTTTTTTTCTTTTAGAAATAATTATTACTTTTTTTCTCTTTGGAAGTAAAGACACTTTAGAAAAATAAGTACAGGTCACATAATATCTGGCTGGACAAAACTGCAGACTTGTGCACATTTCATTTGTTGCTTCTCAATACATTCAGAAAAATGGATAAAGCCAAAAAAGTGAGTTAACACATCGCTTACCAAGTTCAATATAATTAAAAAGTTGTGTGTGTGCTTGTGTTAAGTATTTGTCCATAGCATAAATATATTACACTCCATGCTGGTTAGCACTGACCACCATGCTTTCTCCCATCTTCTATGATCCTTGGTGTTTCCAGTCATAGTTTACTTTCTTCAAAGCCACTTGTTCAGTCTGCTGAGACATTTTTCTCTTGATCTCCATCTCTTCCTTTTTCCCTTGAGTTTTCCTGTCACTCCCAACATTCAACTATATTATCTATAATATGTCCATAACCAAATTTTAAAGGAAAAATAAAAGAACAGTACAAATTTAAAATGGTGACTGAGCAACACATAAATGAAATCATTAGAAGAAAAAAAAAAGAACAAAAAATACAACAGATCCTTAGTAGTCACCTGACTCTTTGCCCTAATTCTCACATGGCCCTGTACTGAAGCATCTTTACCCAAGTGTAGTGGCTTCTCAATGCTTAGATTTGCCAAGACGTCCTCCCCAAAGATGGAACGGGCATACATATTGGCAGCCATAAACCCACAATCTCCTGACAGAGCCTTTGGTAAGAAAATACAGATACATAATCACTGATTATGATATGTTAATTTTTTTTTTTTTTGCTAACCATGAACACTTTTCCTACAATATGGCAGTCTGATACTTGAGGTTAAAAGCCATCACTCTTAATATCATGAAATAATTTTTGTATATGAAAATGTGAATTTATAAACCATATTTTTCCCCTGAAACCTGTGTTAAAAAGTGAATTAATGCTACAGTAACACTGAATATAACTCTGTTATGTTTCTCCAATCACCAGAAGGTATAAAATGGGCTAATTAAGCTCATAAAGCATTATATAAATAAGGGCATAGAGCAGAACCCTGAGAATCAAGGTAATGCACTGATAACTTTAAAGGTAAAAAGTTACAAAAGAAATAATAAGGATCCAGCCTGTGGGGAGGAACAGACAGAACTACAGAAATAAGATTTTTAAGGGCATGCATCTTTCCCATCGCAACATATGCCTGTGAGACCTGGACACTTAACAAAACAGCTGAGAAACAATGCCTTTTAATGTAAATGCTACAGAAGAGTTCTCCAAATATCGTGGACACAAAAAAGAACAAATATATCTATACTACAAGAGCTTGATATTGAAGAAGGCTGGCTAGTAAAGAGGATTAAAGAGAGAAAACTTAAATATTTTGGACACATTAAACATCATGATAATCTAGATAAGACCATCTTGGAAGGGTACTTAATGGGAAAAAGAAAGAGAGGAAGACCAAAACAAAGATGGCTGCAAGACATCGTTGATGATCTGCAAGTGGATGCAGCAGCGGCAGGCCATCTTGCTAACAACCGAGAGGCCTACAGGAGTGCTGTTTGGGAGGCAAAGTTCCGCAAGGGACATGCAAATGAATGAATGAAAGCCTGTTCTTGTACTATCTTTGTTAAGATCACAAATCTGAATATACTGTTGAATGTATGAATAAGAGGTTAGAAGTAATAGTTTTCATTTCATAATTAATATTCCTCTTTACATTTGTAATACTGGTACCATGCCGATAGTGAATCACTGTTCTGAATGAAAATTGAGAGATCAGGGCAGAATGTGAGATGAGCCTGCATGCCCAAAATTCTTCACCTTTTGAAAATAAAGCAATCATATCCACTGTATGAGAGCCTGTGGTAAAGACACAGGTAGTGCTGACCTCTTTTTACAAATGAGGTGTGCCACAAATGTCCACAAATGCTGTCAGTGACAAAACCTCTATGACAGCAACTACATTTGCTGATGTTTTCATACTTCAGTGTCGCAGACTTCACTGCAACAGAGCCCTGATTCTGCATGTCTTATCAAGTGTGATTAAGCATATCTGAAGGCTCCTACAATGAAGAGGCAACTCCACATCAGCTTATGCTCAAGTGATACAGGTCATCATCTAGCTGCAAGAAGACACTGACTGCTTTGCCACAATAAAACATCCCTTTCATTTGAAAATGAGAAAAAAAAGCTTCCTTAAACAAACAAAATTTTAGAAACCAATGTAGTGCTTTTCCTATAGCTACTCATGTTAGTGTGCTGCTTTTTTTTTTTTTTTTAAAGAAAAAAGTGGAGATCCTTCATGACCAAGTAATGACAGCACTGGCTTTTTTGTGACTAGACAGTTTCTCATTTCACCACAATAGAGAGATATTCCATTCTCAGTAGCTCTCTTCAGAATTATCATTATTTGAAAAAAAAAAACAAAAAAACAAAAGAGGGTAGGGGGATAGTTAACCTGATGGGTCACAAGCTGAGGTCTTGTTTAGGATGTAAAACAGAACATTAGCAAAGTTTCAACAGAAAAACAGCATAACATGTGTATCATAAAACATAAAGACATGCACAAACATTAGTTTTTTTTTCTCCTCTGAAAAGAAGGACAGTAAGACAATGAACAATCTCACAAAAATGGCAACGCAAAGGCTGGAAATGTTATTTTATATGAACATTTGTGTTTGAAAACCTAAGGAAAGCAGTGGTGAAAATAAAAATGTAAGCTCAACCAAATTCCCTTTACTAGGTGGAAATACTTGGCTCTTCACCTGCTTTCTGCTCAACAGACATGGATTGAATTCTGTGCCTTCTACCTATAATTCACAGGAAAATATCAATGATTTTATGCATCCAGTTATTCTGAACTGGTCTCTCATTGATCACAAACTTGACACCCACCCATATGTATGACAAGTAAAGGCAAATTTACTTTACAATGTGAGAGGACTTTCTTAAAAAAAATGTGCATTTGCCAGACAAAATTATAACCCTCAGCCTCTTGTTCTTACTGAAAGTAAAACAATCTATGATCCTGTATTTCCTCAACACATCTACTGCTACCTTCACTCATAAATCTTATGTGCTAATCTGCCCCTCCTGTTTTTAAGATCCTCACAAAGAATCAAATACTTCTCCAGATGTTCCTTCACTGGTATTATTACAAACCCTGCTTCTAATGTACTCTGCGTCAAACTTCTGATTCTTTTGAATTGCCTTTCCTTCATCCTTTTTGTGTTGATTTTACATTAAATGACCAAGTCTGTTGTGGGAAACAGCATGTTAGTACAAACAGCGAGTTCAGAGGTTTTCATTTCTTCACCATCGAAATGGATCTTACTCGTACTATTTGAGCACATTTACAGGTTCAGTTTGGTGCCTGCCGAGTCTTCATTTCAATTTCTGTCTGTGGCCATCCAAGCTTAATAAATAATCTGCCACTGCATGTGAACTAGAGCAGCTTATAAACAAGCCAGCCTGCTTTGGTCTTCAACATAACAGTGACATTAATCTATTTAACACATTAAAAAAATGCATATGTCCCATGAAAATTAATGCATTATAAACAGTAATGCTAATTTTTGTATATAGTGATATGTCACATTTACCGTGGACATAATCCGTCACTGCAGCATATGGCTCTTACCTTCTCTGGAGTCAAGCATTTCATATTAGTACATGACATCACATGCTCCAGGTACTCCCGCAAATCCACAATATTAGTGTTCACCGTGACTTTGTTCTCCCACTCAAACTCTGCCCACATCTGGCGAAACTCGGTGTCTGTGCAGGAGGCAGGCACTATGTAGTCCATTATGTCAATATGGATGTCGTTTAGTACCACACAGTTGCGGTCACTGACAGCACCACTCACATCATAGACTTATGAAAAAAAGCGAAAAAAAAGTATTAATATTTAGTCTTAAAAAAATACAAAGCACTTTAGACAAGAGAGAAAAAAAGTACCAATATTTAGTCTTCAAAAAATACAAAGCACTTTAGACAAGAGAGAAAAAAAAGTACCAATACTTAGTCTTCAAAAAATACAAAGCACTTTAGACAAGAGAGAAAAAAAAGTACCAATATTTAGTCTTCAAAAAATACAAAGCAATTTAGACAAGAGAGAGGTTCTAAGGACTGCTATTGCCGGAGGTGGGGTGGAGAATTCGATCTCCACTCCAACAGCCCGCGTCTCAAACAGCCTCTGGCAGTCAAGTCCAGCTCCTGGCCTTCCCGTTTCCCGTGGCAGAACTGTTTAAACTGACAGGAGAAGGGGCGAAGGGTAGATGAGTGACACGTTTGGTAGCTCATCTACTGCTGCTGGCGAGATTCTTCAGCTGCCGTGTGTGGAGCGGTGCTCCTCCTGGCCAATGAAGAAAGGTGAAAAGGGGTTGCCGCGCGGCACCACTGTGGAAAAAGTGGTAGAAAGGATAAGGCAAAGCAAACGGTCAAATCAAGGCACCTCTGGTCTGGAGGTCTGCCACGTCCTGAGTGCAGTCATATTGGGTGGAATGCATGAACCAGCTTAACCCAGAGGTTAAGACACTGATGGCGAGACTCTTCAAATGCCGCGTGTGGAGTGAAGCTCCTCCCGGTCAAGGAAGAAAATGCGGAAAAGAAATAAAGGTTGCTGTGCGGCTCCGATGTGAAAAGGTGAAGGAAAAGATAAAGTGAAATTTAATCGGTATGTCCAGTAGTATCTCTGCGAGAGCTACACATACCACAGCACCTCTGCTCTAGAGGCCAGCCACGTCCGAAACACACCTACACTGGTGAAATATGCCTAAACCGGCACACACCAGGGGTGAAACCTGATGGCCAGGCATGTCACACCACCTCCGCTCTAGAGGTAGGTCATGCCTGATATACACCCATACTGGTGAAATATGCCTAAACCGGCTAATACCAGGGGTGAAACTTGAAGGCTACGCATATCACGGTACCTCTGCTCTTGAGGTCGGTCATGTCTCAAACACGCCCATACTGGGAGAATATGCCTAAACAGGCTAAACCCAGGGGTGGAAGTCACTAGTGGCGAGGATTCATCCTCCTGAACAAAAGCTCCATCCTGGTCACAACTAGGAAGGGTAGCGGCCACGACCACAAAATGCTGATGTCAGAGACACTGGACCAGGGCAGTCTAGATAGGCAACCACCTCTCACCCGGCGGGGATGTATGCATATCCTAATTGCGCTGAGGTTTTCCGGTCAGAAAGTCCAACACTGGACTGGATGGGCAACCACCTCTCATCCGGCGATGATACATGGGTACCCTAAAACACGTCGAGGTTTTCCGGTGAGAAATTCCAACTCTGGCCTAGGTGGGCTGACACCTCTCAACCAGCGGGGATATGCTGATATCTAAAACACGTCGAGGTCTTCCGGTGAGACAGTCCAACTCTAGACTAAACTGGTGCAATGAAAACCATGTTGTCACGCAATCCCGCTTCCGGGACCCACCAAGAATACAGGCTCAAGCCCTGCGATACTCTGAACCCCATATGGTCCTCTTGGGAACTTAACGTGGACCACTGGTGTAAATTCAGTAAGATCGTGGGGCGGTCTTGGTGGTAGAAGCGAACGAAGAAGAAGAAGACAAGAGAGGAAAAAAAAAATACTAATATTTAGTCTTCAAAAAATACAAAGCACTTTAGACAAGAGAAAAAAAAATACTAATATTTAGTCTTCAAAAAATACAAAGCACTTTAGACAAGAGAGAAAAAAAAGTAGTCAGAGGTTGATTGTAACCCAAAGCAGGGACTCTTGTAGGATGAACAACTGTCTAGCTGTGAGAGAACATCAAATTAGCCACTTGGCTATCTTGCATGGGATAGTATGATATCCTCTTATGGCTAGACAACTGCTTGTCCTACCAGTCTGTGGTTTGAGTCAGTTTCTTTCTCACATCATCTTCTTCATTCACTCTGAAAATGGTGCTGGACGCACTGTATGACAGTTATCCACCTTTTGGCCCAATGCAACAGACTTTGGCTCGACCCATTTTTATGACTGGGGTTCATCTTCCCACTGCGATCCCTGTTTACTTGGCTAGACTGCAGTCTACTTCCAGGGGGGCACCACCAGGAAGTAGAATAGGATCTTGGCCGGCTATGGTTCTCTGGCCTTGATGCCACCAGTCAGCTCCATATCTACGGGTTGCTGACTGCTATTTCATACAGCTTTAGTTATGCATTTTTGCTCCCTCCCTCACACCTAGAACGCTTTGCATTTCTGGAAGGCTAACCAGACAAATTATGCTCTATCATGTTACTTATTTGATGAAATTTGAAGCCAATAATATTTATAGCTTCTCATGACATTAGTAGAACAAGTTAGAACCAATTTTTATGTAAACAATTTGTCTGGGGTCTGCAGTGCCACTTACTATCATCTTCCTCCTCAATTATTTACAAACAATCCTCTACTATTTAAAAGGCCCCAGGACCAACTAGCCTCTAAAAATGAGTACCAGAGAAATTTGGGAAGGTAAATGTGGCCAGGCATGATACTGACCACATCACACTTACAAATGCAATGGTCATGGAAATACGGGCCTAACACCGTATCCTCAATATGCATTAACGGCATGGAAATGGGGACTTTTACCTTTTTTTTACCTTTACTATATGCAAATTCTTCTACATCTCCTCTTATGGCTGTCCTGGTCAAGTGCCACATTAAACAAAAACTTATCTAAACTCACCAATGTTTCCAAAAATTATCCCATTCTCTGTTGAGGTGACCTTCACATTGGCCTTTATGTTACAGAAATCATGCGGGGCCAGCGTAAGAGGCTGAGGTTTCTCAACAAGTTTTAAGTCTCCTGTTTAGACAAGTCAAGAGAACTTTTACCATATTTATCACCAAATGCAACATATCTGGACTGAAACTTTAAATCATACTAACTTGTAGGTGACATGCCATAAAGTTAATGGTTGGATATGTCAGCATATTGCAACAAGTTTTTGTTTTGTTAGGGGCAGCTTTATTCAGTAATGAAGTATAAAGCTGCCCAGACAGAAATTTTTGTTTAACATATCACCTGTTAGTTATCACAAATCAACTGCTGTAGTCTCATATAAACCAAGTTAAGCTTATTCAATTCAAATATGATATCCACTCTCATTTATGCACGTGAAAACTGGAACTATAACAAACTTTCCAGCAATTATTGGTAAGGAATCTAGTAAACGCCCAGAAACAATATACAGCACTATAACAAACTTTTCATGTCCAGTGCCACTCTGAATACAATTATCTATCATTAAAACAACCAAAATAAATGCGTTTGTCCAAGGCCTCCATCCACAAGATCTACAAGTATACTGGATCAAGTTTACACATATATATTACACATAAATGAACAGAAACAATGCGCATCACTACACCAAACTTTTCTTGCCCCACGACAACAGCAGCCAGGCACTATATAATTATTTTAATGAGGATGTCACAGCAGTTATCCATCATTAAAACAACTGAGATGTTTGCACTTTCACAAGATCTACACCAGACGAAAAATAATTCACCACGTTTAGGCAAACATGAACCACAACAAAGCAAAACCTCCACAAAAATAAAGACAGAAGATTTTCAGCTGTCCAAATATCAGCATTCAAGTTCTACTCCTGCAAAGAAGAAAGACATTAAAGATATAAGTGTCAAGTTACCCAGTGTGGCCAGTTCAAGAGTGAGATTCTGCAGAGTGTCTGCCGTTTGGTTCACGATGAGAACATCCAACACAATGTCGTACTGGTTGACGTTAACATACGCCTCTGCATATACAGGGTCTGAGAAACCAGTCAGCTGAGACACCTAAGTAGAGTTACAGAAAGCATCAATTTAGTCAAGTGTAATACCGGTTGCATATTTTGCTTGCTAAACATATTTTCCCCCCCTTCTTCTTTATTATAAACTAATTTCCTACTTTTAGAAAAAAAACTGCACCATCCATCTTTATCCACTTTGTATCAGTACAACATAATTTTTTTATGTCCATTTTGATCAATGTATCAAATTTATGAACTTTCCTAATCAAACAAAATACACATGAATAATGGAGAAGACCAAGTTAAGCATGCAGATAATGCACAAAGGTTGGGGGAATGTGAGACAAAGTGGTTACCTTGTTCAGTTTTGAAGATCCTAGGGGATCTGTGTCTTTTTTAGAATTAACACCCAAAGCTTGGGACAAGGTCAGCTCAAACATGTTCTGACAAGAGAAAAAACAAAAACATTACATCTGTAATGTGACTTTAAAAAAATACATTTGCTCGACTCTTCAGTTTTACATGATTTGAGTCTGAAATCCTGACATTTTCATAAATGTTGTTAAATGCATATATAGCAAAATAATTAAGAAATAACTAAACTAATATTTGACTGTAATGACATTATAAAATGAGTCAGGCATTTGGAAAAGAAATATGAAACTGTGCATTATGGGATTTTGTAAACAGTGGCCAGTCAAAGCCATAGAGATCTAACAAAGTAAATTAGCAGTAGCAGAATAACAGAAATGTTTAGACATTGTAAATAAATCAGCAAAAGGGCCAAGAATTATGGTCTAGCATGCAGCTCTCTGATAGCAGGAGTCTTGGATCCACTCCTGGAAGCAAGAAACGCCAATATAGTGTGCTTCTGCCCATCCATTACCATGAGCCTCTTTCCAAAGTTCTTCCATGTAGCATCACCTGTCAAGAATTGTAATTTCACAGCTTCTGTGAGTTCCAATAACAATACAGTAGACGGAATCAGTCTTGATATTGTTACAAGATCTAAAGAACAAAAATAGCTGACTGAAGTAAGGACGCCCAAAATGGTCAATGATGGTTTGACAAACATTGCAAAGAAACACAAATAAGTTCAATATCAGGTACCAAGAAAACAAATTGAGATTCATGACGAATCCTCTAAGTGTACTACTCTATGGAAGTGAATGCTGGAAAATCACCAAAATCATAGAAAACAAGCATAATTCTTTACAGACTAAACGTTTATGAAGAATCAGAAAAATATTTTGGCCAAACACTGTAAGAAATAACATCTTGTTGCCAAAAATGCATTTGAAGCCACTGACAGCAATTATTGAGGAAAGATGCTGCCGATGTTGGGATATGTGCTATGGATGACTGATGACTCACTACCAAAAACAGCATTATGATGGACACCACAGGGGAACAGAAGTAAAGGTAGACCAAATGAGACATGGAGAAGAACAAGAAAGAAGATGTTAAGAAATAGAGGCCTCACTTTGGCAAAAGCGGGAAAAAAGGCAAAGGACAGGCATTTGTGGAAAACTTGCACAAGCCCATGTCCCTTGGGCACTTAAGGTTCAGAGAGAGAGAGAGAGAGAGATCTTTTAAATTTTGAAGCATTTTACTCTAACAACTTTCACATCATTTTTATATGTTGTGCTGGAATTTTATTCCATATTTAATTTGGGTAAAAAGTAAATTTAGACATTCAAAAGGAATAAGAGTTTTTCCCAAACAGTTTTCCAGCAATCTTAATTTTCAGTCTAAGCAATACCTAATGGTTTTCATCTCTCTGGTCCTGACAATCAGTGTATTACTCTTTTATTTAAAAAAAAAAAAAAAGTAAAAAAAAAAAGTGAGGGAGATTGTGACCAATTGAAAATGATCTCAGCCAAGCTGATCAAGTGACACAGGAAAAGAAAGTCACCCAATCTGATTAGAACTACCAAGGACAGCATACAATGAAAAAGCATGATGGTCCATATCTACTGGCATGCCTACAAGTACTGAATTTTTCTAATGAGCAAGCAAAGAAAGTCTCTCCTAACACATAAGTATCTTGTAAACACATAAAATACATGGTATCCTTAATTAAAGAATCTGACAGGCATGAGAAAATGATGAACCTGTCACAAAGAATCTTCACCTGGTTAAGCAAGTCACAGAAAAAATGATGAACCTGTCACAAAGAATCTTCATCTGGTTAAGCAAGTCACAGAAAAAATGATGAACCTGTCACAAAGAATCTTCACCTGGTTAAGCAAGTCACACAAAAAAAAAGAAGCTAAACCTGTCACACATAATCTTCACCCGGTTAAGCAAGTCACAGAAAAAATGATGAACCTGTCACAAAGACTCTTCACCTGGTTAAGCAAGTCACAGAAAAGAAAAAAAAACCACAATAATATAAAAACTAAACTGAAAGATGAAACAGCATAACAGCATCATGATGACTGTCCTGCCCTGCTATTTACATACCTCTCCAGCCCCTTGGTCACTTCGGTTGATTAGCTGGGCAAATGAGATCGGATCATCAGCATGAACTTTAACCACCTTGCGCTCAACAGCCTGAAAATAAAGTACATAAATTACTCAAGATGCAATGTTATAAATATATGAATGCTGGAAGACATGCTTCTGCACAGATCTTGATCCCCGATATTTTCCATCAGCTCGGTCAGTGACTTTTTATTGTGCCATAACATCCGACTGTCTGTGACCTTTTTTCTTCCTCTCTTGGCTTTCACCTGCTTCTCTTCCCATTTATCTATCCTGCTGTTACAAAGTTTTCAAGCCCTTCCCTTTTCATCATATGCCCAATGAATGATAACCGTCATTTGCTTAACTTCCAGGACATCTTATATATCTGGTAAATGCTCATATACAAAAGCAGATATCTTCTGAACAAAATGATTGTTAATCAATTTTAAAACATACAAGTAAAAAAACAAAACCCAGCCATTGGAGACTGACAACAATCTAAAACATACTGAACCACAAAACATCACTGACCTGAAACATAAATACGATCTTCACCCAGCTCCAAAAACTGGGCCAACTACAGTTCTAGCAATTATAAACATGTTGAAAGGGTATGCTGACGTAAGATGTGTCAAATGAGGCAAGTTTTCCTAAGCTTTTCTGAAGTATTAATATTTCACTTCATATTTACTTCTACTGTAAATAGTTTTTTTTTAGTTTTGATGATGTTATGGAATCTACTGTCATTATACTTTCATTTGCCAAATATAGCAGCCCAGGCCTGACAACATGGTGGTTGAGATTATAATATTTTATACTGTGCCACAGCCAGCAAGTGTTCCTTTTAACTAAAGTTTTTTAGATGTTATTTTTTCCTATTTACCTAGTTTAAAGACAGCTCTGATGTATACTGAGATGTAAGATCTATTTTAATTAGATCTAGTGCAGTTCTTTATTCTACTTCTGATTTTCAGGATTTACCCTGCTTAATCTAACCTGCAGTTATCTGTCCTGGGCATTTAGTGCTGTATGATTTCCAAGCATTCAAGATCAAACGCCTATACAAGATTCCAGATGATGAGATGTTTTAGTAGTACCTACAGATGTAAGAATGCTAGGTGTTCAGAAATGTGTTTAGAAGATGCTCCAAGTTCTACTGAAGCAATCCAGATTTATGGACTTTTGTGATTTAGGCGCCCTTGTATTTGATGAAAGCTGGACAATAATCTATTTCATGGTTCACTTGTTTCACATAAAGAGTCTCTGGCTAAACTGGAGACAGGACTGTCCTTTCAACAACACAACCTGTCCACCATTGGAACGATCCTTCATATTTCAAGTCTTTGTCTACTTATTATTTCTGTGGTTAAATGCAAAAGAATGAGCCTACTTTAGGTCACAGTGACACTGTAGGGACTGTAAGTCAAATGCCTCAATTTCCCTAAGAGAACTTGGACAACAGATATGACAAGATGGCCATGAAGGGACAACAGATCAAATATCTCAGCCTCCCTAACTCATAAGCTGCCTGTCCTCCTGCTACCTAATCAATCTACAAATTTTTGCCACCACGTGGACACAATGACAACACATTCCCAGTCAAAACCCGCCCCACTGCAATGGGGTGACATGTTGAATGAATGAAGACTGGGGAAAAAATCAGGTTACTTTCTTTTTAGTGTCACAGCTTACCTCCTGCTGTTGTTTCTCTTCCTCGATTTTAGCAGCCAGCATAAGAGACAATGAGCCTCTGCAGGCAGTGTTGAAAATTTCATTCATCAGTTCAGACTTCTCAGCTAAAACACGCAAGCATACCGCTATGCGGTCAACATCATCATCAGTGATTGGCTGCAGAAAATATTTTGGCACAATTTCAATTACAAAGCAACAATTTTAAAAAAAAAAAACAGTAATTATATAAACAATTATTTTTCTCAACTAGTCAATATTACCAAGAAAGATGGAAATCTCTTGCTACCAGCAACCCCATGTGTCTTGGGCACTGACAGGACAAGAAAGAGTCAATTTTATCTTATTTCTCCTGCTTTATCTCCCTGGAACTGGAATGTTCCTAGCAGTCTATGTCCTGAAAATGCCGTAACACAGTCATCAGGTTGGAATGGAAGAAGATTATGATGCCTTACTTGAAGATACAAAGCTGACCACAAAACATACTTCTCAACAGAACCCTAAGCCATGAGGGCCAAAGCAAGCCACTGTTCATTTCAGGGCTCGCTCTTGTCATGCCATAGCTACAGTAGTCCATTCAAAACTGTCTGGAGTTATTGTGAAAATCTGCAGTCAATTATGGAAACAAAATGAATCAAGAGCGTAAATAGTTTTTTCCACTCATTTCAAATGACATATAAACACAATATCTTTATTCTTTTAGTGTCTACTGTATTTACCTTTGCTGCAAGGCCTGACTTGCCAAGATGGATAATGGTTGCCATAATAAGCATTGCCTCGGCCACAAATGCCTGAAAATAAAGAAGCAAACAATTCATCTAACTGCAGGCATTTCTGGTCATGCAGCCAAGTGATGGAGTGTGCAAGTAACATATTTTTGCTGCGTGTGTCTACATTGTCCTCCTTCTTGAAATGTTCCATATCAACAATACACTACAGCTGTCGATACAGTCTGAAGAAACGAGCTATTGTTATACCAACCTTAACTCAGAATTTATGAATGGTAGTGGAAAGTAAAAATACACGCACCAATAATAAAAAACTGAAAAACCTAAGTAACAATTTAACTATATTATAATCAATCTGTATTTAATTAAATCTCATTTAATCCCCATATAGCAGAATCCCTCATTATAACCAGCATTTGCTAAATCCTAACCACTCATTATAACCAGCATTTGCTAAATCCTAACCACTCATTATGACCAACATTTGCTAAATCCTAAGCAATCATTATAAAAATTTTGCTAAATCATACTCACTCATTGTAATCCCCAGTTAGCTAAATCCTGGCCAAACATTATAATCAGTATTTAGCTAAATCTTAACCAAACACTGAATTCTCCATTAAGTTAAATCTTGACCAAACACTGAGATATCCATTAAGTTAAATCTTGACTAAACACTGAGTTCTCCATTAAGTTAAATCTTAACCAAACACTGAGTTCTCCATTAAGCTAAATCTTAACCAAACACTGAGTTCTCCATTAAGCTAAATCTTGACTAAACACTGAACTCTCCATCTGGCTAACTCTCCATCTGGCTAACT
Organism: Achatina immaculata; assembly: GCA_009760885.1. Classification (NCBI taxonomy): domain Eukaryota; kingdom Metazoa; phylum Mollusca; class Gastropoda; order Stylommatophora; family Achatinidae; genus Lissachatina; species Lissachatina immaculata. Next base: position 48,710,975 of record CM019692.1, read on the forward strand.
CTTATCCAATCTCTATAATTATTATTTCAGTAAACTAAATATGGTTTATTTTAGCACTCATTAATGCTTAAATGTTTCCAGACCATCCTACTGGTCCATATTGTCTTTATTTATCCTCATTTTGACATGTAAATTCTCAATACAGACAGATTCTACAGAAGCTACATACATTCTGTCTCTTCTTTTCAGCTGTAATTGCAATGAACTTGAGAGCAAGCTTGGTCAGGGAGGTTGAAAGGGCTGCACCAATGAAGAAATCACCATCCATCATGTCTTTTCTTAATGGAGGTCTGCTGAGCAAAACCATACATATTTATTAATCTTAAATCTAATAAAACTTGACACTAAAATACTTCTTTTATCATTCATTCATTTTCATGTCCCTTGCAGAACTTTGCCTCCCTAACAGCACTGCTGTAGGCCTCTTGGTTGTGAGCAAGATTGCCTGCTGCTGATACAGCCATTTGCAGATCATCAACGATGTCTAACAGCCATCTTCACCTTGGTCTTCCTCTCTTTCTTTTTCCCATTATGCCCCTTCCAAGACAGTTTTCTCTAGATTATCATGATGCTTAATGTGTCTCTCTTTACTCCTCTTTACTAGCCAGCCTTCTTCAATATTAAGTTCTTGTAGTATGGATATATTTGTTCTTTTTTTGTGTCCATGGTATTTTAAGAACTCTTCTGTAGCATTTACAATCTTTTATATGATGAAAAAAAAAACGAATAAACCTTCCATAACAAAGATAAAACCAAAAGGGCAAGTTCATGACAGAATTTTCATTTAACAAGGATCAGCTTCACAATTTTTGTTTAAATAGCTAACTTGTCTAAATAGCCATATCAAACAAGGGTATAATAAATTAATAAATTTTATTTCATTTTATTTATTTTGTTATTAATTAATAACTAAATAAACAAATAAAACGAAATTTTTAAAAAAAAATGATGAAAAATTAGATAATCTACAAGCAACTATAAAGAGTTAGTTCTCTGACAGAAAGATTATGGTGGAGCTAAAAAAAAGAAACAATTCCTCTCTGAAATAAAACTACTACACTTTTAAATATGACACATTTCTCAACTTCATGTCAAAAAAAAAAAATAATATAAATCTGCTGACTCACACTTCTTCTTTCTTGACTGCTGAACGAGTGCTGAAAGCACTTTGTGTGGCGTATGTGCCATCAGCGGTTACAAGTTTTTGTACTGAACCACCACCAACTTGTAGCTCTGTTTTGTAAATGATCAAAATGCACATCACCAACGAGCACGTCCAAAAGACTAATAAAACTAACTTCTATTTATCTGCAGCTGAGACAAATTTACCATGAACCATGTATCCTAAATGAACAATAAATTTCCACAAAGCGTTGACTTTTCAATCAAATTAGGCTTCTGGAAACACAGCGGTGACTTCACAATGGTGAAGCTGGCATGATGGATGAGTAATTTAGACCACAATTTTTCAAACAGTGTACCACGAGAGAGCTAGAGGTGTGCTGTCAAATTTTTACACCAAAAATTATTTTTTGTCAAATTACACATTTCTTGCTTGCTTATAAGATAAAACACTCATCAGGCAGAGAACCCACAGCAACTTAGTTATTAGTCCCAGTCCAGTGCGCGCTGAAATGGCCAGAGATCTGTACCTCCAAGGAATAATTAATGTACAAGTATACAAAACTAAGTATATAACTATACACGAAGCCACTGTGATAACAGAATGTATAAACTAGGAAAAAATAGTAACAGCTTTATTACTTAACAAGCACACAGTTGTGATGTTTCGGTTTGCACCTTAATCGTACAAAATCATACAGGACAAAGAAACAGAGAGAAGATAAAATACAAATTCACATGAATGCTATGTAAAAAATAAGAATGGAAAAAATAGAATAAAATAAAACGAATGGAGCACTTAACTATGACTTGTAAGAGACTGTGTTCAGAAGTGCGCATGGTGGAGCGTAGAGAATGTTTAAATGGAGACTTGTGATGTGTGATAGGCTGGTCGTAAATGAGGAGGGGGGAACTGTGGAAAGGGGAGAGAGTGATACACTGGTAATCTAGTTGGGAGAAGGTGGAATAGGTGATTATAGTTGGGGTAAAGGGGTTGTAATCTGATGCTGTGAGAAGGTTCTGAACTATGTGTAACAAGTGAGAAGGGAGTGGAACTTAGTGCAGAGGGAATATGACTGTGGAAGAAAGGAGTGTTAGGTATAGCTGAACTGTGAGTTCAAACCATGTGGTTTCATACTCCTGAATGTAGCAGTTCTCAAGCACTAGGTGTCATCTGTCATCAGCGTGATAGTGTTTGATGGCCATTACCAGAAAATCAGATTTGCCTCTGTGCTAGAACTGTGAGCTGGTGTTCTTTACAGCCAATGCTAAGGCGATGAGGCACAGCATCATGACGACTTGTCGGGGTGTCGTAATCAGTAGAGCAGCCACCTCACTGCGAACTGTTGAGACTCAGCCTTGGACCAGGAGATTTGTTCGCTAACAGACGGACAACTTTATCTCCGCAAATGGTCCTTCGTCTCGAGATCTCTGCGGGCGGCGGCGTTAGGGTTAGAAATTTGCAAATGAGGTTGCCGCGCAGCATCACTGCGGAAAAGGTGGTTGAAAGAATAAAGCGAAGCAAACAGTCAAATCACGGCACCTCTGGTCTGGAGGTCGGCCACGTCCTGAGTGCAGTCATATCGGGTGAAATGCATGAACTGGCTTGTCCCAGAGGTTAAGTCACTGCTGGCTTGACTTTTCAAATGCCGCGCGTGGAGTGAAGCTCCTCCCGGTTAAGGAAGTAAATGCGGAAATAAAGGTTGCTGTGCGGCGCCGATGGGAAAAGGTGGTGGAAAGTGAAGTTTAACCTGGTATGTCCAGTAGTATCGCTACGAGAGCTATACCACAGCACCTCTGCTCTAGAGGCCGCCTACGTCCGAAATACACCTACACTGGTGAAATATGCCTAAACCGGCACACACCAGGGGTGGAACTCGATGGCTAGACATGTCATGCCACCTCCGCTCTAGAGGTCGGTAACACCTGATAAACACCCATACTGGTGAATTTTGCCTAAACCGGCTCATACCAGGGGTGAATCTTGAAGGCTATGAATGTCACAGTACCTCTGCCCTAGAGGTCGGTCCCGTCCCAAACATGCCCATACTGGGAAATGCCTAAACCGGCTCAACCCAGGGGTAGAAGTCACTAGTGGCGAGGATTCGTCCTCCTGGACAAAAGCTCCATCCTGGTCACAACTAGGAAGGGTAGCGGCCACGACCGCAAAATGCTGAAGTCGGAGACACTGGACCAGGGAAGTCTAGATAGGCAACCACCTCTCACCCGGCGGGGATGTCTGCGTATCCTAATCACGCTGAGGTTTTCCGGTGAGAAAATCCAACCCTGGACTGGATGGGCAACCACCTCTCACCCGGCGGCGATACACGGGTATCTCAAAACACGTCGAGGTTTTCCGGTGAGAAAGTCCAACTCTGGCCTGGGTGGGCTAACGCCTCTCACCCAGCGGGGATGCACTGATATTCCAAACACGTCGAGGTCTTCCGGTGAGAAAGTCCAACCCTAGACCAAACTGGTGCAATGAAAACCACGGTGTCAAGCAATCCCACTTCCGAGACCCACCAAGAATACAGGCTAAAGCACTGTGATACTCTGAACCCCTTGTGGTCCTTCCGTGGAACTCGTGTGGTCTATTTTGGACCACACAGGGGACCACGGGACCTAACGAGGACCACATGCGTGAATTCAGTAGGTTCACAGTGCGGTTTTTGGTGGTAGAAGTGAACGAAGAAGAAGAAGAAGATGACGACTTGTGAGCATTGAGGGCTAATTTTTCAGTCCCTGCTAAAAAAGCAAGGGGCATGCAATCCTACTTTAGCAAACTCCACCACCATGAGGACTATTGCAATCCCTGCCCCATTAGCCAGGCTAGGCCTGTTACTGGAGGTACCAACAGAGAGGTGGGATAAGGTCTTGGTTATCTATGGTTCACCAACCCTGACTGCATATGCAGGGTTTCAATAACTGTTAACTTTCTGCAGCAGGACAATTATGACTGCCGACAATTAATATAACAATATAATAACCACTAAAATAATAAAATAACTAACCATTAACTCATCGCATGCCTCGGGTCACGTTTGTGCCTCTTCCGGTATACCCTCTCGCTATGGAGTCACGTTTGAGACCCATGCTTTGTTTCATAAAAAACCAGTGTAACTTTTTATTGTATACGTTTTATTTGCGCATGTCCATTGACCTTTCTTCGCCCTCTTTGAAGCGTGGTTAGCAATGAGTGTGAAATTTGTTGTTTTGACTGAGGATTTTCAATTTTTTGTGATGTGGATACCCATACGGACATGCCCTATGACCAGACCAGTATTCTTGAATGTACCCAGAGTAGATGTAGACATATTACACAGACTGGAGAAGTAGTTAGAAGATTATTTCATATATTATTTTAGTGAGCATGCCATATATCACAAGACAAGATCGTATAGATCTACAAGTAGATCTAGACTTAGCTGATGGTAAGTAGGACACAATCATCATGTTTTTTGTTGTTGTTGGTGCTAAAAATGTTCTCCTATTTTCACACCACTTCTTTTTTTCCTAAAAAAAAAACTCTGCATTTATGGAATCTTCATACATTTAGTTATTTTGATGCATAATAAGTATACTTTTAACATGGAAATAATTTATTACATTCACTTTTTCAATGATGCTCCAAAAATAACACAAGTGCACATTTTTTTTGGCACAAATGGAATGTCCACGTTTTTGTCTGAAGCATGCAATGAGTTAAACAGATCAATGCATATTTTAAACACATTTGCACACACTGAGATGTTTATGTGTTTTTGGTCGTGTACGTAGTCTTTCTCTAAGGTAAACATATATTCTAAACCTACCATCCTCCTTCACCTCTCCAGCAGCCTTCTTCATTTCATCATCAACAATTGGAATCTGTTGACAATATTATGTATAAACTATGTGTGAAATCTGCACAAACAAACAAGACAAAAATGCAATGATCTTATTAACAGAACAGTTAGTAATAATAAGAAGAGATAAATGAAACTATATGCTTTGCTTCTGCATTCATTCAAGTTACTTCAGATACTACCAGAACAAAAACAGAAAGAAAAAAAACATAATTGAAGACCTTTACTTCTAATGGTGTCATATTACATGAATTTTTATACACTAAGACATTCTTAATTAAAATTAACATGTCAACTAGAAGTAAAAAAAAAAATTATCAAGAGTTAATCTTGGTTGACTAGAACTTACATCACCCAAAGACTGTCTGATGAGAGTCATGACGCTCTGTATGTCATCAGAAGTGGTACAATATTCACCCAAGATCCACAGAGCCGCACGGTGAATTCTTGTAACAAAAGTTGAGAAATTGCAGAGCAAAATGATCCGTGGTAATTTTTATTAACTCTTTCACTACAAACTAACACTGGTAGCATTAGTAGATTTTGCATGGCTATGCTCAGAGTGATATTTAAGTGAAGTCTAAGTAAAATGAAGGGTAGAACATTTCTAACTCAACCCATATTTTTAAATTACAAACTGCCTTTCATTTGTTTTCTATCAAACTTTCTCATCAGAATTTATTTTGGCAGAGCTTGGAAATTAATTCAAGAATGAAAGAGTTAATGTAAACATTCAACTGATACTTACTCATCTAATTACCAATTACAAGTCAATTTACTTCACATAAAATTTGGATCAATTCTCTTCTATCCATGTAAAAGTCTGTTACCTTTATTTAAAAATTTGCTATCATGTTCTGCTATGGGTTGTCTCCTCTGCATGCATGAACTGATGTAAATCATGGTTACTTCACTAATTTGTCACAATCTTCTCTTCATATGGTGTTTTTCATGCCCCATTACTTTGCTTTGTTTTTTTATTTTCACATATGTCCAATTACATTTACAGTCAACTGTTCTTACTGCCTATTATGCTCTCTACCACAAAGTTTCAGTAAAAATTCTACCTGATAGTAAATATGTTAAACTTATTTATCAACTTTCCTGCAATTCAAGTGGTTTTATGTCTATACCGTGTTTGGGAGTGTTGAATAATGCACCACAGCAGCACACAAGGTCTAAATGAACAAACTTTTCGCATGAAAGTTTGAGCAACAATTTGCTTCTGCCTTATCTATGGTGGTAAAAATATTCCTTACTTCAAACGCAGTATCTCATTTGGAAAATTACAAAGCAAAACAATATAAATATCTAAGATTCTCATAACACAATTAAGTTGCTAACCAATAACAACAAAAAAAAAAAATTACTTCATTGCCTTGATGGTTCCAAATACATCAAGAAGTTTACTGATGACAAGTGGTCTCAGTTGATCAAAACGCTGAACTGCCTCACGCACAAACACCAGAACATCAGCAGCTGCAAGCTCATTGCTGTCGCCCAAGAATTCCATCAGCTGTTAAAAATACTTTACAATTAATCAGTTATTCCCATGAAACTGAACTACTAAGAAAAAAAAAAAAAATACTTTACAATTAATCAGTTTTTCCCATGAAACTGAACTACTAAGAAAAAAAAAAACAAAATACTTTACAATTAATCAGTTTTTCCCATGAAACTGAACTACTAAGAAAAAAAACCAAAATACTTTACACTTAATCAGTTATTCCCATGAATTTGAACTATTAAGAAAAAAAAAAAAAATTTTACAATTAATCTGTTAATCCCATGAATCTGAACTATTAAGAAAAAAAGATACTTTACAATTAATCAGTTATGTCCATAAATCTGAACTATTAAGAAAAAAAAATACTTTACAATTAATCAGTTATTCCCATGAATCTGAGCTATTAAGAAAAAAAACAAAATACTTTACAATCAATCAGTTACTCCCATGAATCTGAACTATTAAGAAAGAAAAAAATCTCAGCCCATTTTGCCATTTTCTAAAAATCTTGTTACTGGAGAATCTCATTTCCACTGGATCTAATTCGCGATCCTCCGGGTCATAGCTATGCCAAACATGACGACTGTTAATTTATTACAAATCCTGAGTAGCAGAGTCATTATGGTCATCCCCATCCATCTGGTTTCAAATCCTAATTCAGATTTATTTAATCAGTATCTCTCTTTTTTTTCCCTGCTCTTATTCCCCATTTCTTGATTGTCCCCAGTTTTGATGCCCCATTTCTCGTACTCTAGTTATAAAATTGGCTGTCCCTCAACGTAGCATGTTCATGAGTTTTGACTGTCCCTCAATGTAGCATGTTCATGAGTACAACTATTTCATCTCCTCTCTCTGGGTCAATGGACTTTCATCTGCATGCTCACTAGCACGAAGGCCAAGGTGGTGGGGACAAAATGGATGACCGCACATGTTCACAGATTACATTCTATATTTTCTCTGCACTTTCATGGGCAGAGGAAGATTAAAATCAGTTCCTCACTTTAAATCTTATCACCAAGCATGCTGCGGCACCTGCCACCCCTTCTCCTCCCTTCAAGTGAGATTTTTTCTGCATATTTATTCTGTCACATTCACTTGGACATGCAATGTTCATCGGCCATCTCTGCATACCCAACCTTCACCTCAAGGTGAACAGCCCTGAGAAATATTTTTTGTGTATTTAACTGTTGTTTTGTCTTTTCTGCAGATCTTGATAATTATCAAGCCATCTCGACAAAATATTGCTTTGATTTTGTTTGTCTCTCTCTGCCATTTCCTTTCCTTTTTTTTTCTCTCTCTCATCTCTCTCTCCCCTCTCTCCCTTTTATGTATGTAAATCTCTCTCTCTCTCTGAACCTTAAGTGCCAAGGGCACATGGGGCTTCCACAAGGGTTTTCCACAAATGCCTGTCCTTCGCCTTTTTTTCTGCTCTTGCCCAGGTGAGCCCTCTATTGCTTAACATCCTTTCTGTTGTTCTTCTATGTATGTAAATACTCTGCATAAATAATCTGAAGTAAATCATACTCAAGTTTATTCTCATCAATGGAAACATTCCTTGTTTACACTTCTTTCTTAAACCACATACTTACCACAGGAATGATGGTGGAGGCAACATCAGGGAACTTGACACTGCACTGGTGCAGGGTTCGAACCAGCAGCTGTCTGTATTTGCCAGTATCCTCATGCTCAACATTGTTTGTCTTTACCACTTCCTTCTTTAGAACAAGAACCATCTAGAACAAGAAGAGACACAGTTAATCATATTACTGACTAGTTTCAATAAGAAGCTATATGATTCAGGTTAAAAATTCAGAAAGGACTGACTATATAGGAAAATATTTCTTAAAGCCATGTCATTCATCAACATTCATTGGTCATGCTAAGGTATAAAACCATGGTAAAACTCTCCTACCAACCAGGACTTGAGAGGCTCTCACTATACCTTACTCCTTTTTTTTTTTTTTTTTACAAAAATACAGCATCAGTTCAACTTCTTGCATCTTTCAATCTTTCTTTAGCTTCCTCTCTTCAGAATTACAGACCTCTAAGGCTGATCAGTGCAAATGCATTTTGTCACCATTATCTCTTTTTTCATTGCTCTCCTGCTGTTTACTCCCAAGTTCTCTTAGATCTTCTTCTACACAGTCTTCTCATCACTACTTTTGTCAAAGTCCATCCTGTTTTAATTCCCCACTGTGGATGTCTTGTACTGTTTGGTCTCAGACATTTTTTTTATTTTTCTGGGTCCAGTACATTACTGACCTTTAACCCCTACTGTCTGATTTTAAAGTTTATGTTATTTAATATATTACAGTCTTGCAACATGACTCGAGCAATCTTAGTCTTCTGCCGACAAGTGTTGTCATCAGTAATGGAAGCTTAGTTTGTTGCAGTACCAGAAGAGTTGGTAACTGTCTTGCCTTTTGATGCTGATTTTTTTATTTTTAGAAGAGGAGGAGGAAGAACCTTGTTCCTCAAGTCCATACTTCAGATACATCCAGAGAGGTAAGCAGAAGTCAGAACTTTAGTTTCTCGTGTCATTTTTTACAATTATTTCCACAATATTTTAAATCTTACTACAGTAAAGTATTCAACCATTTAGTGCAGTATATGGTCAATGTGTTGTTAGGTTTTTAGAAACACATACAGAATTTAAATCATAACAGATTAAAAAAATGTTTAGGATCAAGAAAATGACCATAAATCTGACAGCTGCTAAAATACTAAACCTGCAAGAATTTAAGTACAAGATAAGTAACATTAGACAAATTAAAATGCTGCAACAGCTCAAACCACCTCAGAACTCTAAAGAAGAAATAGTAAACTGCACTGTGTTATATAAATTTGTAGTGACTTGCCTTATTCTTTTTCTATTAACTGTAAACTTTTCTCTCTAAAAATGTCCTCACCTCTTCAATGTTGCGAGATGTCACCAAATCCAGGGCAAGATTCAGAGTTTTTTTGCGTACTTCATGGTCAGGAGAGCTCAAAACCCTGAGAATATCCATCACAAGCTCCTGAAAACAAAGAACGTATAAGAATTGTACAACTGCCACAAATTACCAGACAATAACTAATGTTAACAATATGTTAAATTATTACAATGTATTAGACAAGAATTACTAAACTGTTACAAAGCAACAGACATGAATAACAAAGTACTAGACAAGAATAAAAAAACTTACAAAGTACTAGACAAGAATAACACAACTTACAAATTACTAGATAAGAATAACACAACTTACAACATACTAGACAAGAACTACAAAATTTATGAAGTACTAGATAAGAATTATAAAACTGTTACAAAGTACTCAACAAGAATTATAAAACTGTTACAAAATACAGAACAAGAATTATCACATGTTATGAAGTACATGACAAGCATAACAAAACTGTTACAAAGTACTGGACAAGAATTACAAAACTGTTACAGAGTACTAGAAGTTAAACAAACTGATGTGACATACTGCAGTTATATTGACTGCAGCGATACACTAAATAACTCTGCAGTTTTTAGATACTGTCAAACTACCACCTGGCTCAGCCTGAACGTACCAAGGCTTGTCAGTTTAGCTGCTTCCAATTACACAAGCTATACCAAGCTGTTGAGATTTCTCTCAGCCTGTTCTAATATTCCTCTCATTCCTTACAGCCAAAGTCATGAATGACTCTGAAGCCCACATATCACATCAGATGTGGAGTGGATTACAGTGACTCACCTGACAGCTCAGAGTTGACCCAAAAAATGACTACATCACTGGTTGGGGGGGAGGGGGTTACAGCAAGTACTACTCTAGTGACCACACTGAAGGAGAAGCTCAGTCTGTTACTTGCAGTGCGATAGAAAAGTGGGCCAGGTCTGGTTCACTGATTCCATAAGCTATGCCCTCATTTTAGTACAGTCATCCCATAAGGACTTTTTAAGATCTCCCTCTTTCCTTTTCCGATTGTGTACCCTTCCAAGACGGCCTTGTCTAGATTATCATGATGTTTAATGTGTCCAAAATATTTAAGTTTTCTCTCTTTAATCCTCTTTACTAGCCAGCCTTCTTCAATATTAAGCTCTTGTAGTATAGATATATTTGTTCTTTTTTGTGTCCATGATATTTGAAGAACTCTTCTGTAGCATTTACATTCAAATGCAGTTATGTGTTTTTCAGCTGTTTTGTTAAGTGTCCAGGTCTCACAGGCATATGTTGCAATGGGAAAGATGCATGCCATTAAAAATCTTATTTTTGTAGTTCTGTCTGTTCTCTTTAATACAACAAAACACCAAATTCTAAACAAAACAGTGCATTATACCATAAATTTCAAACAGAAAAGAGAATGTCATAAAATATACACCTCACAAAATACACACAAAAAAAACTTCATGTGAGTGAGTGGGGAGGGTGGGAGAGAAAGAAGTGGAAGAAAGAGACAGGGAGGGAGAGGCTGGGCATAAGGGGGATGGAGAGGGGCAGAGAGAGAGAGAGAGCTGCAGAAAAGGGAGGGTGAGAAAGAGATGCATGAGGAGAGAGAAGAGAGAGAGACAGAGGGAGGGAGGGAGAGAGGCATTGGAGGGGAGAGGGTCAGAGGGGGGAGGGAGGGATAGGCAGGAGGAGGGGGGGGAGAGGGTCTGAAGGGGGAGGGAGGGATAGGCAGGAGGAAGGGGGGAGAGAGAGGGTCTGAGGGGGGAAGGGAGGGATAGGCAGGAGGAAGGGGGGGGAGAGAGGGTCTGAGGGGGGAGGGAGGGATAGGCAGGAGGAAGGGGGAGGCTTAGGAGGAAGGGGGGAGAGAGAGGGTCTGAGGGGGGAGGGAGGGATAGACAGGAGGAAGGGGGAGGCTTAGGAGGAAGGGGGGAGAGAGAGAGGGTCTGAGGGGGGAGGGAGGGATAGACAGGAGGAAGGGGGAGGCTTAGGAGGAAGGGGGGAGAGAGGCATAAGGAGGGGGGAGAGAGAGAGAGAGAGAGAGGAAGGAGAGAGGCATACATGCTGTAAAAACTATAGCTAGAGAAAAAAACTGATTCACTAAACCCACATATTTCTTTCAGTATTTTTGGAAAACCAGATCTGTGGTTGTTGAAGTTTTCAAGCAGTTAACTTCTGTAACCAAACCAAGTAGCAGAGAAAACTATGGCTATAAGGTGATACCTGCAAGACTTTCTCATGAGCTGCTGGCTCCTTCAGAGCAATCAGTCTGTCCAGGACAATCAGCTTTACATTGTTATCACTCTCCTTCACAATCAGCTCAATGTAACAGGATGCAGCAGCCTAGAATAATAGTTTTTGTTGTTGTTGTTGTTATTCCAGTAATAAGAAAAAAGTTTCATAAGATCAAGACTTTTCACTTCTCTTCAGAATCCAAAGTGATTAATGTTTCTTTGTTTTCTCAAATATCATGCTGATTCATTATCTGCTTTCTTTGTATCTATGTCCCATCCACATTCTTAATGAGTTTTCTAGAGATTCTAACTTCTGTTCCAAATTATTTTTTTCAAATTTCATATTATGCAACAGAAAATGGTAGCAACTTAAAAGTGAATTTTTTTTTATACAGAATATCCATGTTTTTTTTTTTATTTTGATTTGCTTTTTTCCATGGAATTCTGACATTCAGCCCGGAAATAACTGTGACAAATAATAACATACTGTCACAGTTTTTCTCATTTCTCAGAGCATGCACACAAAAAAAATGAACCAGTGAGCTCCAATATCAGACTTCTCAGTACAATAACCATGGTAACAATAATTCGTATTTCATACATCAGACTCTTGTGATGCAGCTCGTTTCCAGGGAGAACTACAAATACAAATGCCAGGCTATGATTGGTTGGTCCTAACAACATCACTATAACATTGGTTTTTTTTTTTTTCCCTGATAACAAAATCTTTGTTCAAACCTCTTAAAACAAAATTTTTGTTGTAACTTCCTTGGTACTGAAATTCTTGCTTCAACCTTCTTTGATAATAAAATTCTTGCTTCAGCCTCGTTTGATAACAAAATTATTTCAACCTTCTTTAGTAACAAAACTGCTCAAAACCTCTAAATCTGATTTTAATTATTTATGCTCTCACCATACATTTTATCCTGAACTATCATTTCAAGGCTGAATAATCAAAAATTTAATATTTCAAGATGTAATGAGCCATCAATAAACATGAGCATAATCACCGATAATAGAAAATAAAGTTTCATGCCAGATGTGATATAAACATAGTTCAGCATGAAAGCTGTAATTCATGGCTAATAAAAACAAAAGCTGACTGACCATGCTCTTTTTTTCTGTTGACAAAATGGAGGTAATGATAAATTTTATGTTTAATTTCTAATTTACTTCACTATTTTTAATCACAAAATATACAAATTCTAACAATTTTTTTATCACACGTTGTCATCTACTTCTCCCTCACCTTGATCGCTGTTGGAGCGCTGGACAGAGTGACCAGTGTACCCGCAGCTTCGTACCTCACTGCAGGACTAGAAGAGTTTAGGAGATTGTAGATGCAGCGGATAAATCGAGCCCTTTCCCCAGGATTGGCATGACACACCTTGATAATATTTAAAGTAATAACCAATGGTCACACAAAAAACATTAAGTTTGTCTGTAACTGAATAACCTTCTAAAATTTATGCTCAACTGACTTATTTTCGCTTGGAACAGGCCACGCCAGGATGAGACATCACGTGTTTAACAAGCTAAAGACACAACTGCTGAATGCACCTGTGGTGCCAACTAAATAACAGTCCAGCACCTGTTACAGAGTGCTCTTTATTTGAAGAACCAAGACAGCATTTTCGCCCATGACCCGTACCAACACATGACAAGCTGTATCTTAACAAGCCAAGACAAATGGCAGCATTCTTCACAGATATCCAAGTTGACATCTGAAAACATTTGATGAAGAAAGAATAATAATTATTGTCCTTACAAGAAGTGTTCTGGGGCTGAGAAGTCATTTCACCTGTGGGCAGACTTCATAAATGAGTATTTAAAGAAAAAAGGGATGAATTAATTCCTTGCCATAGAAATTCACAACCAAAAAAAAAAAAAAGAGAAAAAAGAAAATCAAACTCAACAATCAACATTCACATTCTGAGTCAAGTGAACAAGGATATCACTAGATGCAAACTCAAACCTACCCGAATCATCACAAGTCATTAATAAATTTCACACCAAACCTAAATTTCTTTTTCCTCAAAAATTGTCTTGTCTAGCCCATATATAAAAGAGCATCATGCATCAAGAACCCCTAGTAATCAAACAAAAATACAGCAAATGAAAAAATCATGTTTTGGGTTACGTAAGCGATACACTGACATAAACTGTTACGAATGTAAAGTGTTTTTATTGTGATGCTATACATCAGTGGTTCCCAACTGGTGGTCTGTGGACCTCTGTGGGTCAGTGGAACCTGCAGTGGGAGTCTGTGACAAAAATTCAAGGTTTTTTTTTTTTTTTTAATTTTCACTGTGAAATGTTTAACAACCAATCTTTCAGCACATCCAACGTGAAAGAAACTTTTTTTTCACCATGTTTAGAAATAAGAAATGTTGGACCAAATGTAAAAGATGATTGGAACTAAAGAAGACATGATTTCTCTCACCACATTTTAGGTTGATTAGCAATCACACATTCTGTATTCTGTTCATTTGTCAGAACAAGCAGGAATGTTAACTGCTGCCTATTTTTTTTTTTAATCACATCACTGTCATTTTTAAAATTCACCAAGTATGTACTGTTTTTTTTTTTTCCAGAGTAGTGTAGCATTTACTCATTAAAGGTTACCCACATTTTCAACAACAAAAAATTATATGGGATTTAAAGCACACAGCTACCATACAGATATGAAACTTTTTCAAAGTATAGGGGTCTGTGGCCTGGATTTTTTAAACACCAGGGAGTCTCCTGTTAATTGGGAACCACTGCTACACAATATACACACACCTCAAAAAACACAAAACCAATACTGGAGAATCTAGTTTTCTAACTCTGAAAAAAAAAAAAAAAGTGACAAATTTACAAGCTAGAAAAATAACCACAACTTACTTTGTAAATCAGCTCTACAATGACAAGCTGCAGGATGTCTCCAAACGAAGTCACCTGGTCAATGCAGCTACTGAGGTAGTTCAAAGCTCTCTCCTATATCACAAATAAGATTAATATATAACTGGATTAGTCATTTTAAACTTCAATTTGTCCCCACTTCCCATTTTACAAATGGTTAATTTTTTCTGACTATCAATCAATCCAGTGACTTCTTATTGTAAATTTACAAATTTTTTCTAAAATATACAGTGCTTATTTAATGTAAACCCCCGTGTGGTACCCGGGATCTGCAAAGAATAGGACCACTGTACCCTACCATGCATGATCGTAAAAGGCGACTAAGGAGGGTTCAGCATAGGGCCAGCAACCCTATCTGGTAAAAAACAATCAGACTGCTACAGAAACAGAAGCAAGGGAAAAAGCAAATGCAGGTGGAAGGAGAAATGCGTATCAGGAAACTGAGCCCATGAAGGTTGTGGATGAAAGCCAGCCACTGGAAGTCCCCAGCCCGACTGCAGACCTCCTGGAACCTAAACAAAAGATGCAAATAGGCAGCTGGAATGTAAGAACACTAAACCAGACTGGAAAACTAGCACAAACCATCAAGGAAATGCACAGATACAAACTAGACATACTAGGAATACAAGAAGCAAGATGGACAGGACAAGGCAGAAGGAAATTAACAACACAGCACACAGAAGATACAATAATATGGTCAGGTAAAGAAGATCTTCATGAAGGAGGAGTAGCATTGATTATAACAAAAGAAGCATCAAGAGCATTGCTGAAATGGACCCCTATAAATGCATGTTCAACTCAAGATTCACGAAGCTGTCTATTATAGTTTGTTATGCACCAACAGAAGCAGCTGAAGAGGAATTAAAAGAAGATTTTTACAACAGCCTCCAAGCACAGTAGAAACAATACCCAAGCATGACATGCTACTCATCTTGGGCGACTTCAATGCAAAAGTAGGTGAAGGAAATGAAGATAGAAGAATAATCATGGGAAGAGAAGGAATCGGAGAAATAAATGAAAATGGAGAAAGACTGTGCAGTTTCTGTGAAGAAAACATGATGACCATCGGAGGGACAATTTTACAACACAAAAACATCCATAAGGTGACTTGGAGGTCACCAGATAAAACCACAGAAAACCAAATCGATCACATACTAATAAACAACAAGTGGAAACGGTCACTACAAGATGTGTGAGCAAGGAAAGGAGCAGATATAGGAAGTGATCACAACCTTCTGGTAGCAAAAATAAAACTAAAATTAAGGAAAGCCAGAATCGGAGAACACAGAAAGATACATTTTGATACAAGAAAACTGATAGACCAGCAAACAAGAAATGAATTCTCAATAATACTTAAGAACCGCTTCAGTGTCCTACAAGACGAAGCAGAAATGTCCATATTAGAGTTCAATAAAACACTACAGGAAACAGCAAAAGAGGTGCTGGGATATCGGAAAAGGAGAAAAGAGGAATGGATAAGTGAGACCACATGGGAAAAGATAGAGCAAAGAAAAGAAATCAAAAAAAAATTACTGAACACCAAATCACAACGGCTTAAAAAACGAGTTTTAAGTAATTATGCACAAAAAGACAAAGAAGTGAAGGAATCATGCCGTCAAGATAAACGTCAGTATTATGACAACTTAGCAGAGACAGCTGAGAAAGCAGCATATACAAATGACATGAAAACCATATATAAAATCACAAAGCAGATGACAGGTAACTTCAATACAAGATGTGAAAGTGCAGTAAGAACACAAAATGGACAACTGGTCAGTGGAGAAAGAGAAAAAATTGAAAGATGGAGGGAACACTTTAACACCCTACTAAACAGAACACAAGCAGCACAAGCAATAGATATACCTGAAGCAAAAGCGGAACTAAACATCAATACAGGACCAATAACAATAAATGAAGTAAAAGAGGCGATAAAGATGCTAAAATCAGACAGGGCACCAGGTGAAGATGAAGTGACTGCTGAGATGTTGAAAGCAGAAGAAACAGAAACACCAAAACAACTTTGCCGGATATTACAACAAATTGGGATTTAGAAAAAGCCCCAGAGGAGTGGAAAACTGGTCTTATAGTAAAACTACCAAAGAAGGGTGACCTCAGAGATTGCGGGAACTGGAGAGGCATTACCCTACTGCCACTCACTAGTAAAGTATTTTGCAGAATAATCATCAACAGAATTGTACCAACACTTGAGGAAAAACTTCGGAAAGAGCAGGCAGGATTTAGGAAAGGAAGATCATGCATAGACCATATATTTGTACTTAGACAAATATTAGAACAGGCAAATGAATGGCATAGCACAACATATGCATTATTCATAGATTTTGAGAAAGCCTTTGACAGTGTCAACAGAGATGCACTGTGGAAAATCCTAAGATGGCATGGCCTCCCCCATAAAATAGTTAATGTAATCAAAGCCCTATACGAGGGTTTTCAGTGCAAAGTTATCTGTGGAGAACATACCTCCAGCAGCTTTAGGGTACAAACAGGAGTGAAACAGGGATGTGTACTATCACCAACATTATTTATCTTGGCAGTAGACTGGTTAATGAAGGAGGCAACATCAGACAAACGCAGAGGATTACAATGGACCCTTAACACAGTGCTGGAGGACCTTGACTTTGCGGACGACATTTGTCTATTATCAAGCAGTCACAAAGATATGCAAGATAAAATAAACAAGTTAACCCAGAATGCAAACAACATAGGACTAAAGATCAACGTAGGAAAGACAAAGTTAATGAAGCAAAATGTGAACAACAGAAATGTACTCAGAGTAGATAACAAGTTAGTGGAGGAGGTCAACGAATTTGTATACCTTGGCAGCAGAGTAGTAGAAAATGGAGACAGCACAGAGGACATCAACAGCAGACTTACTAGAGCAAACAGGCTTTTGCAATGCTACAGAATATATGGAAATCAAATAAACTAAGCATAAATATGAAAATCAGGATATTTAAGAGTAATGTTCTAAGTGTACTACTCTATGGAAGTGAATGCTGGAAAATCACCAAAACCATAGAAAACAAGTTGAATTCTTTCCAGACTAAATGTTTACGTAGAATTAAAAAAATATTTTGGCCAAACACCATAAGAAATAACATCTTATTGGCAGAAATGCAGATGAAACCACTGACAACAATTATTGAGGAAAGACGCTGGCGATGGTTGGGACATGTGCTCCGAATGACTGACAACTCACTACCAAAAATAGCACTAAGATGGACACCACAGGGGAGCAGAAGTAAGGGTAGACCAAAAGAGACATGGAGAAGAACAACAGAAATGATGTTGAGCAATAGAGGGCTCACCTGGGCAAGAGCAGAAAAAAAGGCGAAAGACAGGCATTTGTGGAAAACCCTTGCGGAAGCCCCATGTGCCCTGGGCACTTAAGGTCCAGAGAGAGAGAGATTTAATGTAAAACTACTTATTTTAAAGTCAGTGTATAAATTCTAAGGTTATTTTTGTTTTAAAACATGCCCATCTACTGACAGTTAAGAGCTATATAAACCCTTACAAAATTCACTTTATGCCCATTTCACTCTCTGATGGCACCAATAGAAAGCAAGAACTACCCGTACATCCTTGTTTCATCAAGATACTGATATTCTAAAAATAAGGTTCCAAATCTGTAGCATTTAATTCTGCTGTTTCTCTAATCTTTTCGTGTCAGTTTTCTTTTTTTTTTTTTTCATATTTATTCTGAAATCGCCCTTATGACGCCTCTTCTTGGGTGGCTTTATCCTGTATCCACCACCCTGTCCTGTCTTTAACCACCGCTCATTGTGATCTTGCTTCTGTTTCCAATATTTATTACTATTCTATATAATGCAGTGGTTCTGAACTACTTTTTTTCACTCCTTGCATCCTTTACACCGTGTGTCAGAATGTCACTCCCCCTCTTTTCAAGATTGTTTAACTCAAATAAATTCTACAAGGCTCAGTGAACCTCACTTCCATGTTATAACTAAGTTGTTCCCTGGTTCCTGTCTGGCACTCTTTCATAGCTTTGTAACCAGAATATTTGCTGAAGCTGTGTCAAGTCTAGCTAGATTGTGTATCTTGATCTTTGACAAAACACTTGTACTGAGAATGTGGTGTTTCTTTGCTAAAGATAAACATCATTCACTGAAACATTGTGCACAATACTATTCAGACCCTGTCCCTTATCTGTACATTTTATTTAGTTTTTCCTATTTGTTTTGACTCTTTTCAGCATGGTCACTTCGTTACTGTCTGTGGTAAATTATAAAACCCCACAGGCCTGGAATGTCACATTACCTGGTCAGCGTGTATGAGCATCATAAAAGCGTTACGTTTGCAAGACATGTCCTGCTCACCCTCCAGAAAGTTATGGATTAGTTCTGGTGCATCTGGGATCAGGAAGTCAAAGTTCCTAAAGAGGCAGAATAAAAAAAAAGTAAGAAATAAGAACACAGCTTTCAGAAATAACACACAGGAGTGAAGACACTGTCTAATCCACAGCTGACTGACTATCAGGTTTGCCAATCCACAGCTGACCAAAACTCTTTCTTACTTCTCTACTTGTGACCCCAGTAGCAGGCTCTGTCTGGCAAACAGGGCAGGGATTGCTATACTCCCCACAGTAAGTGTCCATTGAATTTTTCTGCTTTTCAGCTCCCCTAAAGGTCTGCACTATGAGTCCGAAAAAAAAACCAGCACCATAACTCTCTCCCCATCCAACATGATCCTGTGCTTCAATAATCTCACTGCAATGGCAACAAGGATATCTGCAAGCAGTTCTAGGACAAAGAGCAACAAAACTGGAAAGTAAATAACACACATTAACTCTTCCCGTGCCACAGAAAAAAAACGCCGACGTTCCCATCCATGCTACACAAAAACTGAGGGTCTTGATATATATAGGGGGTATAGTTGTAGAAGTGAATGTACAAAGTATTTCCACTTTATACATATTATGCATGAAAATAGTTTGAATGTAAGAAGATTTCATAATGAAGAGTTTTTTTAGGAAAAAAGAAGTAGTGTGATGATTTTAGCTGATAACTGTGTAGTGCTTACCATCAGCAATGCCTAGATGTACAATGTTTACTATCGGCGAATTCCAGATCTACTTAAATTTTCGTCCGATCCCATCGTGTGGTGGCACTCTCACTAAAATAATGTCTGAAATAAGCTTCTAACTACTTCTCCAGTCCATTTTATAGGTCTAGATATATTTGGGGTACATTTAAGAACAGTGATCGGGTCATAGGACATGTCCTTATGCCTCCGAAATCACAATAAATATTGAAATTTCTCAGTTAAAAACATCGATTTCACTCGATTGTTCACCACGCTTTGGATTGAACTATGAAAGGTCACCAGACATGCGCAAATAAATTGTGTACAATAAAAAGTTACAATAGTTTTACGCTACAACGAAACAAATCATTATAACGTGGATGGCAGGCACTAGACTAACAGGAAGACTTCACTATAGTGTCGATGGCAGGGAAAGAGTTAACAACACTCTGACTCCACACTGGACACAACAGACTCAGAAGTCACCTTTACAACTAACAGGAGTCCTTATGGTACTAGCAAAATGACAACATGATCACTTGCCACAAAAAAAAAAAAAAAAGCTCTGCCCATGAAGATAAGAGAAAGATCAAATGGTTGATGCAAGTGCCTTTCTACAACAAGCTTACATAGAGACATGGATATCTTAAGTGAACCACTGCTTCCACTGCTAATATTAAAACTGATGTCATAAACAACCCCTCACACACACACAAATCAAAAATAATTAGTAGACCAACTAAAATTACTACATCAAATTTACAAAGCAAAATATTATCAAATGTAATAATTATAACAATTAAACGAACATCAGTACATGGTACTAACTTTTTAAAAGCAAAAACCACAACAGCTAACATCTGGATTGATTACCCCTACTTTCTAAGACCAAACCAACCACTTCTAGACCAATTAATGGAGTTCCTGGGTCTACAAATGACAGTGCTAGAGAGTTGGCACAGTAAAAAGACCTGGTCAAGACCTTGTCCATATCTCTACAGTACTTCCAGAAACAAGCTGTAGTGCTACTTCAACCCAGTTAGCAGAGTAGACATCAAGCTGCCTCTTCCCCCCCCCCATAGTGATGGAGCCTAGCAAAAAAAAAAAAAGCCTATTTCTTGCATCTGCTCTGAATCAAAGCCACTTTAGCCCACTACAATCTCATCCAACACTTAAAAACTCCAAGTTCTCCACCACAGACCTGACTACAAAGAACTCATGTTCACACACAAACAACAAGTTAAAAGCCACCTGTAAATGGTGTAAATCGCTAGCACTGCGTTCCGTCTCACATATGAATGACGATGTTCCAGACACTGTCTGATGGCTGGCATGAGTGGCTCCAGAAGCTCTGGCTCCTTCAGCTTGCACAGAAAACGAAGTGTGGAGCCTCTAATGAACTCATTTGGATGCTGAAGGTCCTGAGTAAAGAAATAACTGCCATACAACCACTGTTCTGGAAATGGATCAAGTAGTTTTTTTGGGGTTTTTTTTTACCAAATACTGCTCAATTTAGCCAGTTCGTGGGGAACAATGTTTCTTCTTACCTTATTTGTGGCCAGACTTAATCTTTATAAAATGCTCACAAGATGAATCACAGACAAAACTGACTGATTCTCCTACATGCAAATTGAGCATCAGCAACTTACTGGCCCAATTATCCTTCAACTGATTTCACTGGTTGCTTTTTACTAGTTTATATATATATAAACCAGTCACAGTTTATATATATAAACCAGTTACAGTAACCAATGACCTCCAAAACTTTTGGTTTTTATCTTTTATTATTATTTTTTCTTAATCAGGTTTAAAACTAATTTTCTGGTAACTGCTAGTTAACATGACTGCTAATCAGTTACTGATATTCAGCAGGGCAGACATTTTGTTTTGGGGGGGGGGGGGGTTGGTGATGTAAGCCAGCTCATAAATCTTGTCTTTTTTTTTGGAACCACACATGCAGTCTAGAAATCCTTTACAGTCCAACAATCACCTTCTCTCACTTCGTTAAAACAGCAGTGAAAAAGGACTGGATACATAGTGCCAGCTTTAATTCAAGCAGCAGAAAAATAAGTTCCAAGAATAAGAACAGAACAATCAAATGTTTTGTTAGTATTAGTAAACTACAAGAGCTTAATATTGAAGAAGGCTGGCTAGTAAAGAGGATTAAAGAGAGAAAACTTAAAGATTTTGGACACATTAAACTTCATAATAATTTAGAGAAGACCTTATTGGAAGGATACATAATGGGAAAAAGAAAAAGAGGAAGACCAAAACGAAGATGGCTGCAAGACATCGTTGACGATCTGGAAATGGATGCAACAGCAGCAGGCCATCTTGCTCACAACCGAGAGGCCTACAGGAGTGCTGTTTGGGAGGCAAAGTTCCGCAAGGGACATGCAAATGAATGAATGAATGAATTTTAGTATTAGTTCTGCTAAGTTTCTTCATCTTCCTTAGCAGTTCACAATTCTTTACAAATGCTTTAACACAGTGGTTCCTAGCACCATGGGCCCCCTTTTCCAGCCTGAGAACAGCCATGGGCCCCCTTTTCCAGCCTGAGAACAGCCATGGGTCTCATTTTCAAACCTGAGAACAGCCATGGGCCCCCTTTTCCAGCCTGAGAACAGCCATGGGCCCTCTTTTCCAGCCTAAGAACAGCCATGGGCCCTCTTTTCCAGCCTGAGAACAGCCATGGAGCCCCTTTTTCAGCCTGAGGACAGCCATGGGCCCCTTACTAAAAATAAACCAATAAATAGTATCTGAATAATGCTAAGATTTTTTTAAAATCAAGTCAATCTATCTGCTGGTCTGTGGACCCTCAGAAATCCTCCTGTGGAGCCTCTGGACCCAAAGTTAAGAATTACTGCTTTAATATGTTTCTCTATTACCGAATTCAAATGAACTGCTTTCTTCTAACCTCTTAAAATACCTCCTTGTTAGTGACTTAATGTTTTTCAATCAAACGCGCGCGTGTGTGTGTGTGTGTGTGTGAGAGCACGCGCGCGCAAATGACTGCAGTTCTCTCTGGCTTCTAACTCATTCTGCATTCTTAATTAAAACATTCTGAATGTGGTTCGCATGACATCTTCATGCAAGTTGCTAGAACATTACAAACCTTCCTGTAAGCATCACACACTAATATGAACTCCTGCAACAGTTTCCCTTCTGGCGTGTACTTCGGAACAACCTCCCAGAAAACAAGCAAAAGCTTCTTGATGGTATGGTCCTGCATTGGCATCACAAATCTTATGATGATCATGAGCAGTGATGGCATCTTCTCTCCATTTAAGATCATCTGAATGACCTTTTTGAGAGCATCAATTTTAGTACGAGCATCACCTTTTTCTGTTAAAAAAAAAACAACATAATTTTCAAAAAAGGGGCCTTATTAGCCTCTTTAACACAAAATACCAAATTGTTTTCATACTTTCTGTTAATTTTCAAAAATAAATTTTTAAAAGTAATCCTGCTTCCATGTTATCCCAGATTATTATTCCCATGTATTTCACTAATGTGATGAGGAAATAACTGTGATAATATTACATTAATCAAAACAAAACTGTTTAATCTTCACCATACCACTACAAGTGTGACTTTAAAGATAACTCTCACTTTAAAAGGTCTGTGCATCATTACTTTTTTTTTTCAACTTTTACAGAAATGATATTTTCTTTAACTCAATTCTTGTTAGAGAATTTTTTCCCCCAAAGAATAAGCTAATAAATGTCATTTTCAGTGTTCCAGGTTTAACTACTGCAGTAAGACAGAAGAACATAGCTAATATAATGGGAGTGACCATAACTGTATTAAAGAGACGACAGCATCATCACAGCCAGTAAAACATATGTGAAAACATGTGCTAGACATAATACCATGATGCACTACTAGCCATGACCATATCTATTTGCAAATCTCCCAGTAATAGGTCGCACAACCTGCCTTACAGTGAGCCTAATGACCAAAAGTGGAATCCTTGACTCCAAGTCTGTTCAGGAATTTTAAAAAGTCATCACAGATAACTCATTCACCTAATCTAAAATCATGTCTGAGTTACAAGATCTTCACTCAGGTATCAGATGATGTAATGTCTGTGTAACAGGATCTTCACTAATGTATCAGATGACATTATGCCTGTGTAGCAAGACCTTAATTAGAGTATCAGATGCCAAAAGCCTCGAGCCGGTTGTCACAGGCACATACCACAACATTACTGCCACACACAAATAATACTTGACAAAACTGTACCCAAGTCTTGTTTCAGCTGGATCTCAGTTGGTGGCTCTGCATCCATCGGTACATTGATCAGTGTATAACACGGCTGCTCCGCAATTGAAGTCATCGTGGCGATTTTGCGCTCGCAGCTGGCAGATCTATATCTGAAAATAACGTGTGACTAAATGAAAAATATTTTACATAAGAAAAGTAAAACACTGGGCCAATAATAAATGTATTCCAATCTTTCAATATGTGATGCGCACAGATAATTCGTAGTCAAATCCAATAACACATAAGCGTATCAATCTTTTTCTAAGTCAGTTTAATTTAATTTAATTGCTCGTTATAAGGATTTGCTGTTGAGATTCCGGTTTGTCCCTTGCCTGTAGGCCTCTCCTGCTCAGCCTTTATGTAAATAAACACTAAAATCAAATAATCTTGAAAACTCTATCATTTTAAACCTATTGCTCTCTATACATAAAACAATTTATACTGTGAACGCTTACTACCAACTTACGTAAACGCTGCAACAATCCTTTTTTTTTAATACAAATAATGTAACACCAGGTTCTGCCCGGTGATGTGTAGCTTGCAACTGCCAAGTCGATATTTCCGGTTCAGCCCAAACTGTGGCTATTCACCTTTCGGTACGGATACAAAATCCGTGCTGTTTATCCTTTCTAGCAAAGACATCGACTGTAGAAACTTGCATGGTCGAACTTCCTGATCATTACTTCTATATATGTAACCCCTGTTGGCTCTTGTCTGTCTACTCAATGCATTGCATGATAGTTTTGCTTCTTTTTTTTTGTCACTTACGTGTTTGTTTCCGCCATGAAAAAAAAAATAGAGGAGCAATCGTCGAGAGCTGAACAAACTATCGACATGTACTCTGCATTATATAAATCACAGTCATCATGAAGTCAACTTTGTGTACTTGAAGAAGCAATACAAAAATGACATTCACAGTTAAATGTCTTCTTGTTCTTTTTTTCAGTGAAAATATATAGAAACATAGTATGAAGTCATTTGTAGCCTATGCCACATTTTACACATAAAAGGGATGGCGACTGCAGTAAAACTGGTTAATATAAATAAGGTAGATAGAGGTGTATGGTGCAGTTTTACAAAGTGAGGGAGGAAGTGAGCAAGGTGAGAAAAAAACGAATATAAAGTATGAGAATGTATAAATGAAAAACATACAACATCCGATATTTCGGCGTGAGCCTTATTCGAGGATACATACAAAACGAAATACAAACATATATAACTTATCTGAAGAGTCTTGCTCCCAGTGAAGCAGAAATGTGTGTGGAAGAACGAGGAGGAGAAAAAAAAACCACGCTGCCTACAGACAAAAGATTCCCGATATAGCCAATCATAGCGAAGAAGCGGAGAGAGAGGAGGAGAACAAATGGGAGAAAGGGGTTGTGGGAAGGCAATAGAAACATGATAGCCGCTAGAGGTATCGGGGGGGGGGAGGGAGGGAGAGAAAAGGGGACGCGGAGAGATAATGAATGAAGAACTTAAACACCTACAGAGAGGAAATGTGGAACTGGTGAATAGGACAAGACCAATATGTTGGCAGAGAAGGAAATAGGATGGTAATAGGGAGGGGTAGCATAGAGAAAGAAAGTAGAGTATAAAAAAGGCCAGTGGAAAAATAAAGAAGTCACAGAAAGCTGAAGACATTGTTAATTCCAGCTGGGTGGAGACAGCCAGTCTGGAAAATAAGGCGCTGTTCTAGGACCCTCCGAGATCGTACATCTGCGGAACAAGAGCGGATCGCACTAACCGAAATGTCCTGTTTGCCCCTGTGGTTACCAAGGCAAAAATGTTTAGCCACAGGTGTCCAGGCCCTCTTAGAAATATCATTGAGATGCTGGCGAAATCGATCTCCTAACCGTAAGCCAGTTTCCCCTCCGCAACGTTTGCACATGATAACATAAATGACATTACGTGAAGTACAGGTGAAACCCTCCTGTACTGATAACGTGGATTTAGGGAAAGAGATCTGGCTGGCCTCGACAACAAACGGACAAGTGTTACATCTACGGCGTCCACAACGTCTTGTACCATAAAAAGTGTCATCTGTCTTAAGATGACTACGAATTAAAAGGTCCATGAGGTTCTTGTCGTTTTGTATGTATCCTCGAATAAGGCTCACGCCGAAATATCGGATGTTGTATGTTTTTCATTGATACATTCTCATACTTTCGTTTTTTTTTTTCTCACCTTGCTCACTTCCTCCCTCACTTTGTAAAACTGCACCATACACCTCTATCTACCACATTTTACACATAAGTGACACCAACCTAAAACTGGGTGATCTTCATGAGTGATTATTACCATTATTATCATCATCGTCGTCATGATGTCTATAAACCCACAGACACGCCATTAATAGAAGATTCAATTGTCCTGGTTGGTAACAACTGTGCATTTATTTTCTGGAAAGATTTAAAGATTTAATTCTTTGTTTTATATCTCAGAATTCGATGCGTCTTTGTTGAATTGAGGTGCCGAAAGGTGATGATTGGTTACGCGTACAGGACCGCCCACAGGTAACAAAAAGGTCATATTATACAGAAGGGCCACGAATGTAAAGAGTGGGCACAGGGAGCAGCTGAACTTTGGATTCAAGATCTCATCCAGCATCACTGTGGTTCTTCCGATATGGTAATATATACAGATAGCTCAGTGTCTCTGAACAGCAGATGTGACTGGGGTTTTGCTGCCTACGCAATGGAAGATTAGTGGCACAGGGTTCTGGGGCTTTTGAAGTCACCACATCAAGCATGCGAATGAAAATTGAGGCTATGTCGGCGGCAACGGAATGGCTAGTTGCCCCATGATGTAGTTCATGGCGTCATTGTGACCGAGTGGTAGAATATACTTCATACGATTGAGAAAAAAATGGTTCGAAAAGAATGGGTTCATCTGCCAAGCCAGTCAACTGTGACGAGCCTAACGCGGCTTTATTGTCCAGGGCATGAGGGAGTACGTGGCAGTGAAGTGGCAGATAGGCTTGCTGGACAGGCTAAAATAAATGGCAGGCTGAGAAGGCTGACATTGCAAAACGCCGGATTGGAAAGATTGCGGGAAAATAGAGAGCTAAAATGAAAGAACAATGTAATTGTGAAGCGATTGCTGGAGCTATGACAAATTAAGGGTGCTGGTAAGAAATATGGACTGTGTGGCAGAAAACGCATAGTAAAGAACCAACACTTGATGGGAACTATTAGCAAACACACTCTTGAGTGGATGCTACGGCATGCGGCGGAGCATATATGAGACTATCCTGACTGCAGTGTCGCCGGAGTCTGATTCTGAACCTTTCGATGTGCCTTTATCTGTTCCGAAGCACTAATCTTTTTTTACGGAGATATGGTCGTTGGTCCTATGCTCCAACCCCCAACCTGGTGGATCAGGGTGCAAGTTGCGTCTGACACTTTTCTGCGCAGACCTTCCCAGCTTGATTGAAACTGCCAGGAGTAGATCTCTCGCTGGAAAATTATATATGTATAAGAGATGAAGGAAACAAGACCAAGGAGGTAGAACAAGACAGAGATGGAAAGACAAGATAGAAGAGAATATAAAGGAAATTGATGTCACCAACTGGAGAGAGAAGATTAGGAAATTTATCTGAAGCAATGGCTATGAAAGCTAAGAAGAAATCTCACAAATACGTATGAATACCTGTCGTTTTTGCTGACAGTGCTGCAGATGCTTGCCAGACAAGCTCTTTCTTAGATTATGTAAAATTATATATGCATATTTTACATAATCCTTAGACAAATAAACAACAGAACTTTACAATATTGAAGAATAATTATTATATTTAAGTAATTAAATAAAACTACAGATCTAAGATACAATAGTTTCAACAGTGACAGTATCTGCCACTTTTAAAATCTCAACATTTTGGCTTTATATGACTGGCCCAGGCAGATTACCGCGCTAATTCATTTCTAGCCCAGAGAAAGTTGATAAGTCGGGGGAGTACATAGAAAAATTTATAAACATTAACTGAATGTTTTACGAAATGCTGCTTTCGTATTGTTTTCTTTTTTTTCCTTTAACTCTACCTACATCTTGTAATCATTTGAAAACATGTCTGAATGTAGCAGTTTTCGTTTGCTAGCAATGGTCTTCACCGAAACATGAATGGCACAATCGCTATTTTGGCTTTTAGTAAACAGTTGTTATATCTTTTAACGTTCGCGATCGTCTTGTTTGTTCCACGATTGTGAACACGCCACGTGTCATTTTATACAGAGCAATGGGCAGCGGAAAAAAGTCTAACGGTGCCTTACTTATTTTGGGCAGGGATGTTTACGTTTTGAAGAGAGACGCTGCACAGCTGATAAGTCATGTAAGTAGATCAGAATCTCGTGGTTTACTCCCATTGTCTTTGCGCTTGCGTTTTCCCGTCTTCAGCTTTGGCACTTATTTCCTTCTTATATGATGCAGCATACAGAGTTACTGTGTGACATAGTCTGCCAGGTCTTCCCGTCCTCATGGCTAGTGGGGGGGGGGGGGGGGACCCATGAAATCCATGCAGATATAATTATATATCAGGCATGATACACCTTATGGTCTTATTACCTCCAGAAATTCACCTTATAATGTACATCAAGGAGACAGATGTCGAGTAACTTGCCACATACCCAGCTCATCTTAATTTCATGTTTGTGAGTGCTGTTATCATGGACTGAAAGTTTGTAAAATGTAGGATTTCAAACCTGTTCTGTTTTTTTTAATGTCATAACAATTTTGCATAAATCTGCAGAACATAAGTAGTGTATATTGTTAAATAAGAAAAAAAAAACACAAAAGATCCTAAAGGAGTTTCCATTTGTAGGAAGTTGTACAAAATTTGAATACAGGAAGATGTGTTCTATTCAAGTTGATGAAGTATACTGTCCAAAAAAAAAGAAACACATAGCTTATATAAGCTTCATTTTTTATATGTTATGACAAAAAAATTTTTTCCCGGGTATCTCAAACCAAAAGTTATCAAATCAAAAGTTATAAGCACAAAAACCAAGTTAAGACTATTCAATTCAAATGTAATATCCACCCTCATTTATGCATGCGAAAGCTGGAAAACAACTAAAGAAATAGAAAAGAAATTAGACTCTTTTGAAAACAAATGCCTAAGGAAAATACTCGGCATCAAGTGGAATGAATTCAAGAACAATGCAGAGATAAGACAGATGACTGAACAACAACCAGTCTCATGGGTGATCAGGAAAAGGAGATGGACATATGTTGGTCACTTGATGAGAAGAAATGATCAGAGAAACACAAAACAAGCTATCAAGTGGAACACAACAGGCCGAAGAAAAAGGGGCAGACCACGTGAAACTCTGAAGAGGACATTATTAAGAGAGGCCAAATTAACAGGCATAAAATCCTTTGATGATGTTGAAAGACTCGCCGAAGACAGGAAAAATTGGCGAACTACTTTGTGAGCCCTATGTGACGTTTAACGGCACTGGAAGGATATAAGATATTAGATCTCAAACCAAACCAAAAATTGTCACAAAGATATCGGCCCCATGATTTAGCTTGCATTTTGCTATTCTCGTGTATAGTCAGAACACAGTAGCTGCCCTTGCTAATCACACTTTTTTTTTTTTTTACCATAACTCACTTTGTGTTTATGGAAAGTTGTGATTTTTGTGGTGAGCACAACTCACTTCCCATGCAAATGAAACCCTATAAAAGGATGAGGTTACACAAATTCAGTTAATTTTCAAGCAGACAATTATAGCATGTCTGTCCCAAAATTTATGAAACATTGCTATTGGTTGCCTGCAAGCAGGCAAAAGTCAAAGTCAGGTTGCCAGGCATTTAAACGTGCAGCAGAGTACCATCAGTCGACTTTGGCACCATTTCCAAGCCATTGGCTCAGTTGAAAACCGGCACTGCAGTGGACGACCCAGGACAACAGCAGTTGATGATCACTTTATTCTGGTTCATCACCTCAGAAACAGGTTTACAACAGTTTCCTCAAGTGCTCAGTCATTGCTTGCAGAATGTTATTTGTCTGATCAAACTGTCTGGAATAGACTGCATGAAGCTGGACTGGTGGCACGATGATCTCACCGAGGTCCTGTCTTAACGAGACGCCATCGCCAAAATCAACTTGTTTGGCCCAACCAGCATCGGCCCTGGACAACTGACAATCAGTGGAGACATGTCTGGTTTAGTGATGAATTTTCCTTTTTGTTGCATTATGTGATATGCAGAGAAGGGTCCACCATAGGCCAAATGAACGTTTTGCCCAAAATTGTGTTAATGAAACTCCACCGCACTGTGGTGGAGGTGTAATGGTATGGGGAATGATCAGTTTCAACGGAAGGAGTCCACTGGTGTAGTTTGAAGGGGGCTTGAATGCGCGGTGATACGTCAGTGAAATTCTTCGACCCCATGTCCTTCCATTTTTGACTGCACAAAGATCTGCATTTCAGCAGGACAACGCCAGACCCCATTCTGCACGGTTCATCACAAAGTTCCTGACTGCCAACAACATTCTCACCCATCTCTGGCCATCCCTGTCTCCAGACATGAATCTGATCGAGCACCTGTGGGATGAGCTGCAAAGACGTGTTTGTCGCCGAAACGTTTCTCCAGCCAAACGTCATGATCTGTGGCAGGCACTCCAGGAAGAGTGGGCAGCCATCCCACAGGTGCACATCAGACATCTGATCGCACCTATGCCCAGGAGATGCCAGTCGCTGATCGATACAAGCGGAGGCCACACACCATATTAATGTGAGAACCACTGGGACTAACAAATTCTCGTCACACAGATGCAAGAAACTGTCAAGTGAGTGTTTAAACCACTAGGTATTATTGTGTGCAATTTGAAAACTTTATTCATTCAATTTAAAAAACTATGCAATATCAAAGTTATTGCTAAAATTGGGTCATCAGTAGTTATGCATTTCTTTTTTTGACCAGTATAGTTAATTAATGTGCAGAATGTTTGTTATAAAACTCATTTGGCTCATTGGATAGTGTGTTGTCCTCTCGTGGTTGTGTCTGCTTGTCTTACTGGAGTCCATGGTTAAATTCATGGTCATTCTATTAGTCTTTCTTTTATGTCTAAAAGTGCTTTGCAGTTTTCAAAGGCTAACCACATACACACTGTGCTCTATCACTTTACTGTGCAAAGCCTTGCTGTTTCTTATTTGACAAATTTATACAAAACCAATAAAAGTTTATCAATAATTTTTCATGTTGAATAGATTTAGTACTACTGGTTTAGCATAGTATTTTGGGTTGTTATGCTGTTTTTGAAATTCCTTGTATAACTGAAACCTCGTCTCTAATAAAGCACAGTTAATTTTCAGGTTATGATCAAGGCTCCTTGCTCCGTTATAACTGCGTCACTCTGCACTCACATTAGCAATGCAAGACAGATTTTTTCAGTCATCACAACACAAGATAACCAGATTTGGCAAGTGCCTGTACCACAGTTAATACAGGATGATATTCCAAGGTAAAAAAAAAAAAAGTTATTGGATTTTTGTGCAATAATCTGTAATAAAGCTAGACATTCATGACCCTAAAATATTTGTTTATGAATGGCCTTTTTATGTTAACTAATCTTGACAGACTACAGAATCATCAGTTGTAGCTCACACTATCCATTCAGTTCAAATGAAGTGAATATCCACGACGGCAGTGGAATGATGAAATCTGTAATTCATGAATGTCTGATCTTTACACAGTCAAATCTGGCCAGAGAATCTGGATTAGAGACAAGCTAAGGAGTAGCCAAAAGAATTTTTGAGGAGGCTGCCGACTTTATTATCCCACCTGGGCTCCAGATCTTCTTCTCTCTCCCTGAAACTGCTACAAGCTGTTGCTCTTTGCAGCGCAAGTGATGAAGATGAGGCACACCACCGTGTCAGCTTGGGAGCAGGTTTCTGTTTCTCCAGCCCTTGAGTGGAGATAAAAAGCAAGGGGTGTGCAGTACTTCTTTAGCAGACTCCATCGCCTTGGGGACTATGGTGACCCCTGCTTTGTTAGCCAGGGCAGGCCTGTTACTGGGGAAACCAACTGAGAGGTGGGATAGATCTTGGTCAGCTACAGTCTGCCAGCTCTTATACTAGCATGCCAAGTATGAGTTGCTGACTGCCAAAACAGACAGCATCTTTGCCCAGATGTAGCATGAGTACATACAGAATACGAAAGAGACAAGAAGTCGTTTTAACACATAAATTAACAAAACCAGAAAAAAAACAGTTTCATATAAAAACCTTTCTAGACTTATGTGTAAATGTTAAATACTCATTTTTTAAAAATTTTTGGTTTGCTCTTGTTATTATTTAATTTTTCTTATCTTACATTAAAATAGAGAAACTGATGAGAAAGTGGAAGGACAAACAGAATCTCTGATGGACTCTGAAGATATATTTGGAGAACTTCTGAGAGAAAGTCAGAATTATGAAAATTGCCATGATGGCCGTCCTGATTGCTGTTCATTCAAATCTCAGGACACTCACAATATTTCAGTGAAATTAGAGCATCTTTTGCATTCTGTGGATGGTACAGTAATTGATGTGGAAACTTCAGATGGCTTGATGGCTCTTCTTGTGGATAAATTAGGGAAAGCTGAAGTGCATATATTTAAACAATGTCCAGAGCAATGCTCTGATGTAAAGGGAAAAGTGCATGGAATCAAACTCCTGGAGAGCTTCACAACTGGTTTAAGATCATCTTGTTTTTCAAGTGAGTAAATTGATAGAGTTTATAAATGCAGTGCTGGGTGGGTCGATTTTCGGTCAAAGTCAAAGATGGGTTAACTGCTGTTTATAATACTTTGATATGTCTTGTATTATATTTTATGTTTATTTACTTATTTTGTGTGAAACTCTTGATTTTTAACAAAAACAGTGCATATTAAAGATGTATCTTCAACAGATTTTTGCCCTAAAATAAGCATATTGCTCCCAGTTGTAGTTTAAAAATGGCCAAAAGCTTCTGTCAGAAAAGTTAATTATAAATATTTCCTCTCAATTTGAGCTTAATCCATTGTCAATTGTTCTTGATGTGTAGTTCCTCTTTTAATAAAAAATTTAGCTTTGTGCAGCATTAAGGCCCCAGATGTGATGGTATATGGGTATTCATATTTATAGCTCATCTTCTTCATCATATGCATTTTCTATCTATATATGCAGTCCTGTCTCTTGGATAAATTTCACTGTGTTTTCATAGTTCGTGTATGAAACCATAGAGCTTAACTTCATGAGTGGTTTCACTGGGCCAGTAATTGCTTCTCAGTGTCTCATATTAGGTGCAGTTTTAGAGGATATTTGTTGCTCAAAAACATTTATTTCTGTCCATAATTACCATATAAAGGTATTAAAAATTAAATAGTGTTTTTGATATTATGGTTTCTTCCACCATAGACTTTGATATAGTTCCATATTCACTGAACTGATTTTGATGTGATTTGCTGTTTTCCAATCATGCATTGACAGCAGAATTTTATTTATTTTCAGAAACTAGTCTCCTCTTTATTTGATCTTGATAGTTACATGCTTTATAGAATATCACACATGGTTTTTATGATTTCACATTGATAACTTTTATACAAAATTCACAGTACAAGCTTGGTGAAACACAGCTGTATTGGTACTTTTTACAAATCATAAAGAAATTTTGATTTGTCATTTTAAATGTTTGTATCAGTGAGGTTTGTTTTACTTTACTTCTTCTTCTTCGTTCACTTCTACCACCAAAAACCGCACTGTGAACCTACTGAATTCATGCCTGTGGTCCTCGTTAGGTCCCGTGGTCCCCTGTGTGGTCAAAAATAGACCACACGAGATCCACGAGAGGACTACAAGGGGTTCAGAGTATCACAGTGCTTTAGCCAGTATTCTTGGTGGGTCTTGGAAGCAGGATTGCGTGACACGGTGGTTTTCATTGCACCAGTTTAGTCTAGGGTTGCACTTTCTCACCAGAAGACCTCGACGTGTTTAGGATATCAGTGCATCCCCGCTGGGTGAGAGGCAGTAGCCCACCCAGGCCAGAGTTGGACTTTCTCACCGGAAAACCTCGACGTGTTTTGAGATACCCGTGTATCACCGCCGGGTGAGAGGTGGTTGCCCATCCAGTCCAGGGTTGGACTTTCTCACCGGAAAACCTCAGCGTGATTAGGATACGCAAACATCCCCGCCGGGTGAGAGGTGGTTGCCTATCTAGACTTCCCTGGTCCAGTGTCTCCGACTTCAGCATTTTGCGGTCGTGGCCGCAACCCTTCCTAGTTGTGACCAGGATGGAGCTTTTGTCTAGGAGGACGAATCCTCGCCACTAGTGACTTTTAGCCCTGGGTTGAGCCGGTTTAGGCATTATCCCAGTATGGGCGTGTTTGGGACGGGACTGACCTCTAGGGCAGAGGTACTGTGACATGCATAGCCTTCAAGATTCACCCCTGGTATGAGCCGGTTTAGGCAAAATTCACCAGTATAGGTGTTTATCAGGCGTTACCGACTTCTAGAGTGGAGGTGGCATGACATGTCTAGCCATCAAGTTCCACCCCTGGTGTGTGCCAGTTTAGGCATATTTCACCAGTGTAGGTGTATTTCGGACGTGGGCGGCCTCTAGAGCAGAGGTGCCGTGGTATAGCTCTCGTAGCGATACTACTGGACATACCGGTTAAACTTCCTTTTCCCATCGGCTCCGCACAGCAACCTTTATTTCTTTTCCGCATTTACTTCCTTAACCGGGAGGAGCTTCACTCCACGCGCGGCATTTGAAGAGTCTCGCCAGCAGTGTCTTAACTTCTGGGACAAGCCGGTTCATGCATTTCACCCGATATGACTGCACTCAGGACGTGGCCGACCTCCAGACCAGAGGTGCCTTGATTTGACTGTTTGCTTTGCTTTATCCTTTCTACCGCCTTTTCCACAGTGATGCTGCGCGGCAACCTCATTTGCAAATTTCTTCATTGGCCGGGAGGAGCACCGCTCCACGCACAGCAGCTGAAGATCTTGCCAACAACGGTTTTACTTTACTTTCTATCACAGTGTTATCAGGGTTAAATTTGATTTAATCTGGTAGTTTATATTTACTATATAATGTCAAAGAAGTTTATATTTTTTTGCATAATATCGAAGAACATATGTAGGAGATGATAATAATAGGTAGGCACTGTCATTACACAGTAGCCAGATCAGCAAAAATTTCACTGGTGTTTTTATATATTTTTCAGATAAGTGTGTTTTGTTTTTTTTTAAACCAGATAATTCTGCACAGAAAACAAAATGCCTCTTCTTTATAAAATCAGAACGGAAAGGAAGTGTTGACAACCCCTGTGCCTCATCAGTTTCAGAATCACTGGAGCTCTCATCAGCATCAATATGCTTGCCAGTTAAGCTTTTTACCAGAGTGTTTGGGAAAGAAGTAGCTTGTCTGAATTCATCAGTCTTAATTGTATGCACAGACGATGGTTGCATCTATTCATATGAAGTCAAATCAGCAAAATCTGTGCTTCAAAGGAGCCTCACTCTAGTTTGTCAGTTGGATTCTAGCATTGTAGGAATCTCATCAATATATATACCACCATTCAGTGTCAGTGGAGAATCTAAGATTCAGGATATTGTGTCTGCCTTGGCTTCAAGTGTGAGAGATGATCTTGATAGCCTCAGCACTTCCCAAGGCAGCAGAATTTGTCTTATTATTTTCAGTTCCACAGGTATGTATTTTTTAATGGCATTTCTGTCATCTTCAGTACAGGTAGGGTAACTAGGTTGAATGTATTGTAGGCACCATTTGTTACCCATTTTATTGAAGCCTACTTGATTGGTTTTTTTTTTCTAACCTTAAAAAAAGTTCCATTCATAAACAAGTGAAGAATTAAGGTGTCACCACTTGATAGCTTAGCTCTTTCTTAGGTTAAGAAAACTGGTCTCAAATTCACTTTTTTGTTTCCTAACACAAAGTCAGGCACTCAACATCTCAGTTGGTTAACTTATACAGAATGTGACACCTGAGGAAAAAAGGCATCAGTACCCATTACTGATGAGATTTCAATAGTTAACTCATTGAACGTAAACAATAGATTAACTTCTGGAGGAAATTTGAGAAATTATATTAATTTATTTCATGTCAGTTTACCAATTTCAGTGATCATGTTAACTGACAATACTGGTAAATTACTGATTTTAAAAAGAGAGAGAGAGAGAGAGAAAAATTGAAACTTTTGGAGGTTTACCGTTATCAGTTTATATTGTGCATAAAGGTAAAAAAACATTTTGGTAACAACATTAATTCCCACTAATGTTTGTAAAGTGTGTTTAGTTTTACATTTTTAAAAAAACTGTAAGATACCAGATGTTGTATTGACAAAACTGGTGTTTTGGGAAGCACGTCATGCAAGGTGAAAAACAGGTATAGTTGTACTGGTTTCAAAAAATCTTAGCATGGTATTTGTATTAAAAAAATCAACAGTCACTACATCTATCCAAATTGTAATCTTACTCTCAGACTTACAAGACATATCAACCTTGCTAGGGACAATAACAGTTGTTAAGGTTTGTTGAAGATTGGTTGGTAGACATTGAATTATATTTCTAGGGTTATTAAAGAAAAGATGGGCTCATTGAACTTACAAAGTTTGGAGTTACTTGACCCTCCTAGTATAAGAGCTGGGGATAGTTATATGTAAAGTTACACCTTCCAACCACTGCATAAAGCGCATAATGACAATTAGGGAAAAGTGCAAGAATCATCTCGACAAAGACTTAACCAGAAAAACATGGTGAAGTTATAATGTATTCTAAAGCAGTTAGTGACCTATGATGCTGGGAGTGGTTGAACAGACAGGGACATAGTTTCTCAGGCCAGAGCGAGGGATTCCACTCCAAGTGGTGCCATCCACTTGAGGGCTGTGCTATAAAAAATTGTTCTTGGCACACTGTGCTAATTAAATTTGCGACAAAACATGGAGTGTCTGCCTGCACTATGAGATGCACTAAACTGCTGCACTGTAAAAAAAAAATGGTAGTCATTGGATGGAAAGACAACAAAACTTGTGAAACTCAGTTCTGTGAATGTGCATTGGATGAAAAGACAACAAAACATGTGAAACTTAGTTCTGTGAATGTGCATTGGATGAAAAGACAACAAAACATGTGAAACTCAGTTCTGTGAATGTGGGTCTTTACCCAGAATAACACAGAGTGAACCAGGGTAAAAAAAAGGTTACTTATAATTTAAGAAATATGTTAAAAGGAAATAGGACAACACATGGACTTCCAGTTTAAAATGGTGGATAAGTGGACCGTTAATTTTCAAGTACGAGGAAGTCTCCCAATGACACCATGAAAATCATTTAAAGAAGTCATGCAGAGATGCTGATATGCGTGGCAAAATCTTTAAAAACCTCAGTGTCAAGAAGGAGTGCACGTAGAAATCAAAGAGCAAATTACTAAGCACTCCAACCCATATGACTCTATAATATATAGAGATGGATTGGTCACGCACGGACAATGGAGCAGATGGGAATTCGTGGTCTATCGCAATGGATGCCCCATCATCAGCTTGTCCAGAGCCTTCACCACAACCACATCCAGCATGAGGATGGAGATTGAAGCAACCACTTGAGCCATAAACTGACTTGCAAACTAGCAAGCATCACAAGCCGTAATTATCAGACTCACAATGCATGCTTTAAAAAAAATGAAAACCAGGTGATGCGTCGCAAGTGGTTGACCAAAATAAGAGTCACAAATCTGCCTGATATGGATTTATTGCCCAGGACATGCCTGTATCAAGGGCAATGAAATGGGAGATCAACTGGCAAACAAAGCAACAACCCTGGGCAACCTACAAATGAGCAAAGTAGACACTATAACAGTCAGCCTATCAAAGTTACAGGGAGATGAAGAAAAGAATTTTGAATGCATCACCTATCAACAAAGATTATGCAAAAGGGGAATAACAAAGAGCGGTAGGAGACATTCAGAACTTTGCGGAAAAAAATCGAACTATATTCAATCAGTGTGCCATTGATTATCACCCAACACAACACCAGGGGTGGAACTTGATGGCTAGACATGTCATACCACCTCTGCTCTAGAGGTCGGTAACGCCTGATATACACCCATACTGGTGAATTATGCCTAAACCGGCTCACACCAGGGTGAATCTTGAAGGCTACGCATATCACAGTACCTCTGCTCTAGAGGTTGGTCACGTCCCAAACACACCCATGCTGGGATAATATGCCTAAACCGGCTCAACCAGGGGTGGAAGTCACTAGTGGCGAGGATTCGTCCTCCTGGACAAAAGCTCCATCCTGGTCACAACTAGAAAGGGTAGCGGCTACGACCACAAAATGCTGAAGTCGGAGACACTGGACCAGGGCAGTCTAGATAGGCAACCACCTCTCACCCGGCAGGGATGTTTGCGTATCCTAATCATGCTGAGGTTTTCCGGTGAGAAAGTCCAACTCTGGACTGGATGGGCAACCACCTCTCACCTGGCGGTGATACACGGGTATCTCAAAACACGTCGAGGTTTTCCGGTGGGAAGGTCCAACTCTGGCCTGGGAAAACCTCAACGTGTTTTGGATATTATTATATCTCCACCGGGTGAAAGGCGGTTGCCTATCCAGTCCAGAGTTGGACTTTCTCACTGGAAAACCTCAACGTAATTTGGATATAATATATCCCCGCTGGGTGAGAGGTAGTTGCATATCCAGTCCAGAGTTGGACTTTCTCACCGGAAAACCTCAATGTAATCTGGATATAATATATCCCCGCAGGGTGAGAGGTAATTGCCTATCTAGACTGCACTGGTCAAGTGTCTCCAACCTCAGCATTTTGTGGTCGTGGCCACTACCCTTCCTGGTGGTGACCAGGACGGAGCTTTTGTCCAGGAGGATGAATTCTCGCCACTAGTAAGTTTCACCCCTGGGTTAAGCCAGTTTAGGTGTATTATCGCAGTATGGGTGTATATAGGACATGATCGGCCTCTAGAGCGGAGATACTGTGATGTGTGTAACCATCAAGTTTCACCCCTGGGTTAAGTCGGTTTAGGCATATTGCCCCAGTATGAGTGTATACAGGACGTGGCCAGCCTCTAGAGCAGAGGCGCCATGATATGAGTAGCCCTCACCGTGAGTCTACTGGCCATACCGATTAAACGTCACTTAATCCTTTCCATCACCTTTTTTCACAGTGGTACTGCGCAGCAACCCTGATCACATTTTTCTTCGTTGGCCGGGAGGAATTTCACCCCACGCATGGCAACCAAAGAATCTCGCCAGCAGAGTCTTAGTTTAAACCCTGGGTCAAGCCGGTTTAGGCATTTGAGCCAGTATGGGTGTACATAGTATGTGGCTGACCTCTAGAGCAGAGGTGCCGTGATGTGAGTAGCTCTGACCGCGAGACTACTGGCTACTTCACTTAATCCTTTCCGTAACCTTTTCCACTACGGCGCCGCGCTGCAACCCTAATCATATTTTTCTTGATTGGCTGGGAGGAGTTTCACCCCATGCACAGCAACTGAAGAATCTTGCCAGCAGGAGCTTTCCTTCTCCTAGATGAGCTACCAACCAAGACTAACGAGTCTCGTCTACTCGAAAGTGTCTGGTTTTCAGGCACCAAATATTCACCTTTCACCCTTTCTCCTGTCAGTTTAAACAGTTCCGCCAGGAGCTGGACTTGGACTGTCAGAGGCTATTTGAGACGCACGCCTTGGAGACATTTAATTGGAGTGGAGAGTGTATCCCTCACCCCACCTCTGGCTATTACAGTCTTTAGAACCTAGGAATAAACCATACAGCATCCTCCACAAATGTTGGCTGCAGGCCACAAGCTGATCAGCAGTGTGTTCTCTATAAACACTGTAAATAAAATCAGTGAAGAGAATTTGGTTGCCACTTTTGGTGAGGAAATGAATAAAATTATGTAAGTGAAAATAAGATAGTGAAGAATGTTAATTACATTGTGTTACTGGGTTGTTTTTTTTAAAAAATAAATGTAATGCTTGAAGCCACTCTTCCCAGAAATGTATGCTATAATTCCCACTGCTTATTATTTACTACAGGCAGGAGTGTTGAATCATGTGAATTTAAAATTTCACAAAACCTGGAATGTGATCATTTCTGTCTGGTACCTGAAACACAGACATTGTTGAGAAAAGCCAGGATTGCTAAGTTCTTGCATTTTGCTTCAGATGATGGGACTGCAGGTGATGGAAGTTTAGTTTATAAATGTTTACTTTTATGACAGTTCAGAGTTTTCTGTTTTGTTTTAATGAAAGTAAATGAATGTTAGATGTAATTCAACTTTATTTATAGAATAATTATTTAATATTATATATAGATCAATCTGACATACTGGTGTTATGGAAAATCATAGTGAAGAACATCTAATATCCATACGGAGACACAATCATCTTGACATCTGGCACAGTTCAAGATGATGATGATAGTGTAAACAAAGTGATGGCTGAATGAGAATAGCATTCTGTAGCTTGTCTTGAACAGAGAAAAAGCAGTATCTCAAATTATGAATGTCTTTATTTAGATTTTTTTTTTATGTTAACTAGCAGGTATTCAATCCCATTGTTTTGATGCCATTTAAGACATTGTCACTTAAAACTTTATCCATGGAGTAGCAGCTGTCGTGAATTTCAGTTTCTCTACCCACAAGTTTCCAGAAAAAAATCTTATACCAGTTTCAGAAAATAGCAATGATAATTTGGAGCATTTATTCATTTTAGCATTGCGATGGAAATATTTGTGTAATAATGTCACGCTGCAGTGTACATTTATTCCTCTCAAAAGTGCATGCTCTGTCATTGAGAAGACAAATTCAAGGGCACAAAAACCTAATATTTTCCACTTTCTTGGTACAGTATCTTTCATTATTTCCTTTTTTTTTTTTTATTTACAGAAATGCTTGCAGTATGCAGAATTACCTTGTAAACTCTGATTCTCTTCTTCAGACATTCTCAAAGTTAACTTGGATATCCCTGAAGAATGCATTAGTTCATCTTAGGCTCTCACACAGCCAGGTCTGGGTTAATACTGGTGATGGCTTTGTGTGCCTTCTTCATTACTCGTCTGCAGGGCAATCCTGCAAAAGATCTTGAGCTGTAATCTTTCTGGAGTCACAAGTGTCATTCATTTGCATGTCCCTTGCGGAACTTTGCCTCCCTAACAGCTCTCCTGTAGGCTTCTCGGTTGCAAGCAAGATGCCATGCTGCTGATCCATCCACAAGTGTACTCTTCAGCCTGTTGTCTGCATGACATTTCAAACTGTTGAAGCTTGTGTAGTCTGAAGATTTTGACTTGTTCTCTCTGTCAAGAACATGAATAGGCACCATTGCTCTGGCATCCTGCATGCATTCTTTCCCACTTGCTTTAATATTTGGCTTTATCAGTGTTGTAACTTCGTTATATGTTTTTTTGTTAATGGGACTTCTCTGTCTTTCTTTGCTAATGAATCAGTCTCTTCATTCTCAGTGATATTGCAATGAACTTTCACATTAGAGTAGATGTAAATATAACTTATATCTTTTGTTTGCAGACAACATAATCACTGGCATCACAGATAGCTTAGATCTAGTGCCCATCTGTACACATCGGAAAGAAACCAGACCAGATTCCAAAGCAGAAGCCTCCCACTCACTGACAGATATGCTTCGTAGTATTGAACAGAGCTCTTCAACTTTCAAATCAATAAAGAAGGACTCGGAACATATAGACTCATTTCTGTTACAAATGAATATATTTGCTAGCCTTATTCAGCAAGCAAAAGCACAGCAGATATCTTCAAGCACAAAAGTATGTAGCCAGACCACAACTGACCTCATTCCCCCAGTTATCACGTGTGTTTGCAATGTCATCTCAGTTGAAAATATCTACAGAAGAAACTGGAATTTAAAAGTCATTTTGAGGAACACAAGTACTGTGTCTTTATCAGGGGACTGGATTGTTGTGGTGTCATTTTGTGATGCAAAAGAAGATTTATGTTACCTTAGAGATGAAAGCTACAGACAGAATTATAGTGTTCCATTGTCCAGTGGTCTTAAATTTAAGTCGAGCATAGATATATGCATACCTTTGGATGGGTTGGTAACAGTGCATCAAGTTCCACATGTAGATATCAAAGTGTCTTTGGTGCTTAATTTCATGGATACCGGTCCAGGAATGGAAAACACACCACAGTTTTTGCATCAGAAGAGCTTGAAAATTGGTATCCACAAGCAGAAATTTGACATCTTGCACTTCCTTCTCAGAACTAATGAGTGCAGTGAAAA
Organism: Achatina immaculata; assembly: GCA_009760885.1. Taxonomy (NCBI): domain Eukaryota; kingdom Metazoa; phylum Mollusca; class Gastropoda; order Stylommatophora; family Achatinidae; genus Lissachatina; species Lissachatina immaculata. The sequence goes on from CM019692.1 coordinate 48,753,072, forward strand.
CCGAGACCTTGACGGCGAAAATTTTCTGTCTTGTGGAGAAAGAAAAATTAGCAGACATTGGTTTAGCAATGAGCTTGCTAAAATGGCTGATGTACGAGTTGCAGAAAAAGTAAAGGGAAATCCAAAACGAGACAAGTCAAATATTTTGAACCTGAAAGTTGCCATTTCCAAACTTCAGTGTGAGTACAAGTGCTTTTTATACACAGTTTTCAGCTCCCTTCTCATACATGAATTACATAAAACAGTGAAATTTATCCAAGAGACAGGACTGCAGATATAGACAGACAAATGCGAACAAAGAAGAAGAAGAAGACGCTCCCTTCTTTTTCATAACCTATCCTATCCTCTGTCTTACAGCCTTTCTGTACAAAATGTAGATATTCTTCAGTGACATTTTTTACTGTTTTTTTTTTTTTCCCTGTGTGCTGTAATATGTCAGACTGCTCATACACAATATCAGTGAACTGTAATTAACAGAGAACAACACAGTTTTCATGAAAGAGTGTGGGACATTAAGCTGAAACACATAACAGAGTATACTCCCCTTACAATTCAGATTTATACAGCTGCATCTATATTTAAGCCCAGCTTCTCGTCTATAGCAAAGACTACATGTGATTGTGTCAAGCAGCTACAGAATAAATACCGTGTTTTTTTAGCACATCATTGGTGCAGATGAGCACGGTTAGCATTTTAAATAAATAAGAGCTACTATTCATTTAAAAAATTATTTATGTAAAATAAAATGTTCTTGTCAGTAAAATAAATTTTTATCAACATTTATGTATAGTGAGATATGTGTTATTAACTCTTCCCGTGCCATTGGTCGATTTTTCGACCCTTCCGGTTTCCCGATGCTTGCCAATGGTCGGTATTTTGACTCTTGGTTTGTTTTAATAAAACAACCGGTGTAACATTTAGATTATACATATTTCGTCCGCATTTCCGGTGACACTTTTCAAAATGGTGAAAGAGTGCTTAGTTACGAGCGATGCCGAGCAAGAAAAAGGAAGAGAAACAGAAAATTTTCAATAGAGGGCTCACCTGGGCAAGAGCAGAAAAAAAGGCGAAGGACAGGCATTTGTGGAAAACCCTTGCGGAAGCCCCATGTGCCCTGGGCACTTAAGGTTCAGAGAGAGAGAGAGAGAGAGATAGGGGTATGGACATGGCCTGTGACCACCCTACTGCTCTTGAATGTATCCCAAGTAGATCTAGGCATATTAGACGACTGGAGAAGTAGTTAGGAGGTTATTTCAGATATTAATTTAGCAAGAATGCAACATAGAATCACAATACGAGATTGACAAGTAGATCTAGACATCTCAGATGGTAAGTAGTGTAGATCTAGACCTAGCCGATGGTGAGCTGGGCACAATCATTGTCTAAAAACATCACATTACTTCTTTTTTCCTAAAAAAAACTCTGCATTTATGAAATTTTCATACATTTAGTTATACTTTGAAACATAATAAGTACACGGAAGTACATGTAAATACTGTTTTCCATTCCATTTTACAACTATACCCCCTAACATATCAAGACCCACGCTTTTACTCTAGCACCTAACTGAACGTCCGCGTTTCTTCCTGTAGCACAGGAAGAGTTAACTCTTTCCGTGCGGCAGAAGAAACACGGATGTGTCGTGGCGTGCGGGAGTAAAACGCAGGTCTTGAACTGTAAGGGGGTATAGTTGTAAAATGGAATGGAAAACAGTATTTCCATGTACTTCCGTATACGTAATATGTGTCAAAGTGTAGCTAAATGAATGAAAATTTCATAAATGCAGAGTTTTTAGGAAAAAAGAAGTAATGTGATGTTTTTAGACACTGATTGTGGCCAGCTCACCATCGGCTAGGTCTAGATTCGCGCTACTTACCCTACTTACCATCTAAGATGTGTAGATCTACTTGTCGATCTCATATTGTGACTCCGTATTGCATTTTTGCTCAATGAATGTCTGAAATAACCTCCTAACTACTTCTCCAGTCGTCTAAATCTACTTAGAAAACATTCAAGAGCAGCGGTGTGGCCATAGGCTATGTCCATGCCCCTATCTACATTGTCAAAAATTGAAAAATTTCCATGCTTCACGTCCTTGTTCTCGCTCAGCATCGCTCGTAACTAGGCACGCATTCTCCATTTTGAAAGTGTCACCGGAATCGCGGATGAAATATGTACAATGTAAATGTTGCGCCGCTTGTTTTAATGGAACAAACAATGTCGAATTTTCAACCATACGCACGCTGGGGACCACCGGAAGTGTCGAAAATTCGACCATAGACACAGAAAGAGTTAATTGTCATATGTTTGTTAGATGTCGTAAAATGAATTGTTATGTATTTGCTAGGTTTTACAATCATTTATTCTATTAGGCCAAGAGCACAGACTTGGTAGTCCATCAGAAGTACTGCTGTTCTTGTTGAAAAACAGCAGCATCCATGGAGACAAAACACTGGGGCCATATGTCCAGTGTGAGGACCCCAATGGACAACATATCACAATAATTTGTTCTTCAGCTGCTAACAGTGAGGTTCACATTATTCATTCACAGAGGACATTCCTTTTTTTGTAACTCTGAAAGGAGAGGATGTTGATGTCCTACTTCAAACAAGAGCAGCCATTAAGTCTAGACTCAAGGTATGCACACATGATTTTCAAGAGGATCATATGATAATCCATTTACTTTAAAAAGCCTACAGTCTGTCACTTTATTTTTGTAGTAATCATTCATTTCAATCATTCAGTAATCAATTGGCAGGAGAAGACTAAGAACAGATAGGAATTGAAACAAGTCTTGTCTGCAGCAGTGAGCTGCAATGGCTCTGAAAGCTGAATGAATGAATCATTCTTCCTTTTTGTTGTTCAAGCCCTGCGTCACACTGATTCGAGAGTTCTGTTGCTCATATGAAGTCTACAGTTTTCTCCAGATTTCTGCTGGCAGCACCATACCATCAGTTTGGATCCAGACACCATGTCAGGTTGTCCTGATCTTGTCATGACCTGTTGTGGTACTGTCCTTTTTTGTGGGGGGGGGGGGGGTGGAGCTGGTGTCTTTAGTCTAGTTATAGGAATAACTCATATAAAATAGAAAATTCAATAATAGAGTGAAGCAGCTTTTCACATCATCAGAGGAAGTGCCAGCCACACTTGAAAAGGGGGGGGGGGAAGGACAGTGTCTACTTAGAGACATGTAGTGACAGTTTTCAGCCACAGCTCCAAAGTATAAGTTTGGAATAGAAATAGACAATAATGCTAAACTGGACAATGAGTATTCATCTGTGCTTTGTGTTTGCAGAACTTGACAAGGGCTATAAATGATTTTTGTTGTAGTATTCTGAAAATTTGTTTGCACATTTTGTTTAAGAGCTTAAAATTGGGAAGAAATTTTATGAACTAATGGATCAAATGTCACTCTGTATTTTATTACTTACTGTAATGTCTTTCGTTCTGACAATAGTTACCTCCTCCTACTGAATAAACCCAAGAAGCCAAGTTCTGTGGCTGTATACAGAAACTAGACAAAAATATATCTAGGGGACAGAACTGCAGATGTAGACTAAACATTTATAAAAGAATAAACTTACCCTCAGAAGCAGACACATTTTAACATTGATTTTATTTCAACAGTTCTTTTTTACAATAGTCTTTACACATAATTGCATCATTTTTTTCCCTGCTACCATCAGTTTTACCCTTATGGGAAGTTTTTTGTTTTGTTACAAGATTAGTAGCACCTTTTGCATACAGCATATTCGTGCACAGGACATACATAGAAAGTATCTTTTAGTTTCTAATCTTGCAAAATGTACCTCATAAAGATTTTTTAAAAATTATTTTTTAAGGTTCACAGCCAAGAATCTTCTAGATTACAGTCCAAGACTTGCACAGAGCTTAGGAGACAGCTGATGCTTTTTGAGGTATAATAGTAAAGTAATAAAAATGCCATAATGACACTTTTCCTGAAAAACAAATACATCTCATTTGAAACAAAAAGAGCATTGTACAACACAGTTTTCCTCTCATCTCTATGCTCTCAGTGTCAAACATGGACACTAACAGCCAAGAACAAAAGAAAAATCATGACAAGTGAAATGTTTAAGGAGAATACTAAGTGTCTCAAGAAGAGACCAGATAAGAAATGACACCATCAGGGCAAAGGCTGGAGTAACACCAGTATTACACTACATGTAGAAACAGCAAGTCAAATGGTTTGGTCACGTTAAACTTCTACCACCAGACAGCATTAACACAAAAAGCATTCACATTAAAATTTATAGGTAACAGAGGAAGAGGCCACCAACATAAGAGATGGAGGGAGGAAATTACAGAAACTTGAAATGTCTCATTATATGAAGCAAATTGCCAAGCCCTATCAAGATGCCTTTTTGTCCCCTCAACATTGAAAGGCATATGGGGAAGGAGACAACACATTAAAAATGTCCATGGCATTTTTTCGTACCGTAAATGCGTGAAGTGTTACTGCCTTCATGTTTTTAGACCACTGTAGGGGTAGGAAGGCCAGCATCTGTCCTTGCTTCCTTTGTTTTCCAAGAAAGACGCTGGGCACCCATTTCTTAAAGCTGGCCCAGGCCATCTGCTGGTTGGTCTGAAATAATTCCTTCCCGGTGGGGAATTAAACCCTTCTCCTTCTGTTTGCAGCCACTAAACCGTAGTTGGTTCAGACTCTCTTCAGATGGTGTTGCTTATAATTATAGGCGGCTGTTCTGTATATCAGTCTGGACAGTGGGGGAATCAAAACTGTTGTGTTCATCATGGTGGAAGAGATTTATAGAGAAGCCATTTACTTAGATGTGCTGCTATAACCAACTCTCTGTTCAGAATGTATAAACTAGGAAAAAAGTAGAAACAACTTTATTACTTAACGACTACAAAGTTGTGACGTTTCAGCATGGGCCTTAATCATACAAACACACACAGGATGAAGAATTAGAGAGAGGAGATAAAGTATAGATTCACGTGAATCCTGTGTTTAAAAAAAAAAAAATAAAATGAATAGAGCACTTAGCTATAACTTGTCCTGTGTGTGTTTGTATGATTAAGGCTTACGCCGAAACATCACAACTTTGTAGTCATCAAGTAATAAACCTGTTCCTACTTTTTTCCTAGTTTATATATTTTGGTATTATAGCTTTACTGCAGTGCTTCGTGTATAGTTGTATACTTTTACACTAATTATTGTGTGTTACCAACTCTCTGTCCAATGTTACTTCCTGTGATAAGATTCTCTGTGAACTGTCAAGAGCTTCAAATTCACATCTGCACAGAGTAATAACAAAAATAAGGGAAATAAGAAATTTATGTTGTGAATTTTAGTTGCTGTAATTTTTTTGTTATACATTTTTATGATTGTCATTCTAATCATCATCATCTTGTGCCATCTCCCAAGGGAATTGTTAGCTGCATTGACTCCCATATTTGTTTTAGATTGTCATTCTAAAAGTACCCCCAAATGATTTATGTCTAAAAACCATGAAATTCACATTTTAAAATTGTTCTATAGGAAGTACAGAAGGACCTTCAGCACATTCGGAGCAGACTAGCATCACACAGAGAGGACAGAGATGAGTCAGCAAAGCTTGTCTGTGAAATGTTGGACAAAAGCGAGCTTGTAACAGAATATAAATAGGTGTGATGATGTAATGGAAATGCGCACAATTACTACACCAAAATGAAGAGGAGAGAAAAATGGTTATGCCTGTATGCTGAGCCTTGGTGTATTCTTAGCATCTTATGAAAGTGTCAAATGCAAGCATACTATAATATGCTGATCTGTTTGCCATTCATCACAAGGTACACTGGTTTGGCCATGTCTGTTAAATGAAAGATGGACACCCTAAAAACATTTACAGATGTGACTAGCAGTGGTTAGGCACTTGGTCTATTAATCCGGTACTAACAGGTTCATATCCCACTAGCTAGTGTCACCACATCAGAAAGGACCCCAGGGTCAACCCAGCCTCTAAAAATGAGTTCCAGAGAAAACTGGGAAATTGAATGCTGTCAGGCATGATACTGACCACATCAGACTTTCATGTGCTGAGGGTCTTGGAAATGGGGGCCTAACACTGTGGCCCCAATATGCCCTAATGGCATGGAAATGTGGATTTTATCTTTACCTTTTTAGCAGTGGCAAGAGAGAATGTCTACATTCATAGTTTACAGATGTGTGCAACAATGTGCAGTTGATCACTATCCTGGGAAGACTACACTGTTGGCACTCTTAAATATAAAATGCAGTTTGAGGTATTTTTTTATGTTTTAAAAATTTCACATTTAATTGGACATGTAAGAGTGGGAGTGACCAAATCAATAACAATACAGTATCTCAGAGTGAATGCTTGGCACATTGTTTCAAGGAAAGTTCCTTCAGAACTTGAGAATACATCTACCTGCATGGCAAGGGATACCGGACTGTATTGACCAAACATCTGTCAGTGGCTGAGAGAGAAAAAAAATTGAATATCACATACATCTCAGCTCCATGAAAATAGATTCCCTGAGCTCAAAGTAGGTGAAATAAACATTTTTTATAATAAGGCATGGCATGCTTCTCTGCTTTGATGTAGTTACTTGAATGTGGGTGACATTGTAGAGCGGAAATTTCATATGCTACTTGAAATTGCTTTTGTGAAGAAAATCGTATGAAATCATACAGTTTCTGAAAATAAAAAGCTACAGATTTATTTTTCTAGTAGTTTCCTAACTTACGCAACAAACCACTGAATGTAGCTCTCTTTCCCCTCCTTTCCCCCCCCCCAGAGAAAAATGGAAAAACATTTGAACTTAGCTGATTTTGGAAATGCTATTTTAATAACATCTGGCAGGATCTGTGTGTTAATGTTTCTAGCTTTGATGACTCACAGTAATGCAGTAATAAAGACATCTGTAATTCATATTGATGAAGAACAGAATAGGCCAGCCAAGACACTATATCTTTGCTTAACAGATATAAGAACATAGTGACTAAACACTACACAGAGTCGATCTTGCTCTGTGTAGTTAATTTAGCACTCAATAATTTACCAGTTTAAGGCGGTAAGTTCTTAAAAAAAATAACACTGATGCATTTTTTTTGTGGACACAAAAAAGAACAAATATATCTATACTACAAGAGCTTAATATTGAAGAAGGCTGGCTAGTAGAAAGGATTAAACAGAGAAAACTTAAATATTTTGGACACATTAAACGTCATGATAATTTAGAGAAGACCGTATTGGAAGGATACATAATGGGAAAAGAGGAAGACCAAAACGAAGATGGCTCCAAGACATCGTTGACGATCTGCAAATGGATGCAGCAGCAGCGAGCCATCTTGCTCACAACCGAGAGGCCTACAGGAGTGCTGTTTGGGAAGCAAAGTTCCGCAAGGGACATGCAAATGAATGAATGAAGTGATGCATTCTGAGGTGTTTTGAATAATTTCATGAACAGCACAAATAAGAAGTTACGTAAGTGTAAATACTTGAATGCAGACATCTGTCAGCTGCTCTCCCATTCCATCTACCACCTGCTCCCATGGCTTCATGTCACCCTGATCGGGGGGCTATAAGGGTACTCCATCTTGCCCAAGGGTGTCCCGTAGACTGACGGAGGTAAGGAGGTGTCTTACTTTTCCTTTGATGGGGATACCCCTATCCCACACCACTTTAGTTATTGACAGAAATTACAACAGTATTCTGTCCAAATTCCTCACTGAATAAATTGTAAAGATTTGTAAAAGTTGCACATTATTGTGCCATCGGGTTTCAGTTTTTCATTGTCTAAGACATAATTTGTAATCATAAATGTTGAAATAATTTGTTTGTTTATAAATGTACATTAATTAAACAATAAATCATCAATATATAGAAGTGGACACCATTTTGTGTTATTAATCTTATGTTTTATGATGCTGCCAGTGGTCAAGTAAACTTCCATTGTGAAAGTCTTGCACAAAGTCAGGTGGCTTACAGAATGATGAAATATAATTTGATTTAATTAGTCTTAAACTTTTAGTCAAGTGACGAAGACCTTGACATATATATTAACTAGGCAAACAATGCTAAGTTCACCACTGAAGGTAGAAGAGCACACACGATATCTCAGTCTCCAGCCCTGAGTGTAGTAGCACTGTAAGTCCCCTGGAGCTCTCTGAGGAATAGTTTTGGAAGTTTTTTTTTTTTCAACCTTTCTTTTTGTCAGAAAATACGACTGGTGCACAGTTTTTCTCAGTCTCTTAACTCTTTCAGGTGCTGATACAGGCTTTCACTCGGCAGTCTGATCTGCAGCCTTAGTAAATAATAATTATTTTCTGTCAAGTCTTGGCCATTTTATTCTTAACAATATCTGCAGCAAGAATAATCAGAAGTCATTAAAACCTAAATCTGAGTTTTAAAAAGTTATAATAATAAACTTGTTCTGATATAATAAGTTTGATATCATGGTCGGTCAAGAAATCGAAATGTCACAGATTTTAAATTACACTTGACCCAGCTTTCCAAGTTCTCACTGATAAAAATGTGACTGTAAAGGACAATTAAAAACCCTGATTGAAGCAGATCTTGCTCTTCTGTATCACACTTCACAGTCAGCATATTCAGAGATAAGTTGGTCTAAAGTCGTTTTTAAAATAAGCGTTTAATTTTTGCTTGTAAATTAGAGTCAATATCAGCTGTGAAAGAAAGTGTCATTAACTGATAAAGCCATTCAGTTACTCATTTACATTTAGTATGCTGACATATGGTTGGTATGTTATAGTGCATATTCACTGAAGTATTTATTATGTTGTGCTCAAATTTTTAAACATCCATGTCAAACCAGACTCAAAATAGCTGTGATTTCAGTAGTTTAAAGATTCCTTCCAGTGGTTTTTTCAAAGTACTGTACAACGTGGGGTATGAAGGCAGGAAAAAAAGTTAAAATGTCTTTGCTGTTTAATGTTTTAATCAGACAGACCAACATAATTTTCTGTAGAGCTTAGTTTTAGAGTAAAACTTGGTTTTTCAAATTTGCATCAAGTAGCATAGTGTAAGGCATGTTGGTGCTTTTGGTAAATTTTTTTTTTCAGTTGTAAAAGTTCCCATGCAACTGCAGACTTGAAGTTCTTTAGTAGCTACTGCCAAGGTGAAGATCTTGAACTAAAAATATGAAGTCAAGGGGGGGGGGAGTGTGTGGGGCACTTCCTGGAGTGGGTTTAAGAATCATTCTTCTCAACAAGCTCCACCACCATCAGGAACATGTTAATCTCTAAAGAGTTAACCAGACTGTATCAGCAAATAAAATATTCAGAATCTTGCCAAGAAACTCTGGAAACAGGATGAAAGTAGACACTCTGTAGGATTTCAAGAGTTACACAAATATGAGAATGCACAATGTCTTTGTTTATGTCTGAGATAGCGGTCAGCATTAGTTTTTAGCAGTCTCTGTGGACTCTAAATCAGTCTTGATGCAGTAAAAAATGAGATGAAACTATATGGGTTATGAAGAACATTAAAGGGGCTCATTATCCAGGTTTCAACATTTCAGTGATTTAAACTAGCAGGCTCACTATCTGAGTGTTGCTGTTCTGTAATTTGCAACTAGCAGGCTCACTATCTGGGTTTCAACAATTCAGTGACTTGCAACTAGCAGGCTCACTATCCTGGGTCTGACAGTTCAGCGACTTGCAACCAAAAAGCCAGCATGACTTCTAAAATATGAGAAAATGTTTGCATTATGGCAAGGATTGTTGCTTACTGTTGCAAATTAATAATTTTAACACTCGTTAATTTTTAATGAGGCAAAGACAATGTCCAATTTGGCAATCAATGGCCCTTGCCTGACATGCTAGTGTCAGGGTAAACAAATCATAGCCAACTAAGACCCTGTCCCACTTCTTCATTGTTACTTCCAGTAACAGGCCTAACCTGGCTAATGGGGCAGTTATTGCCACAGTCCCCATGGCAATGGATTCTGCTAGAGAAGTATTGCACACCCTGTTTTTAAGTTCCCCTCAGAGACAAAAAATGTAGCCCACTCCCAATCTGACACGATGCTGTACCTCAACATCTTTGCCATAGCATCAGCTACAGAGAACATCAGTTCGCAATTCCAAGGAGACAGTAGAAGAATGAGTCTGTGAAGCAAAATACTGTAAATATGCATAAATTTAAACTTGAACACACATTTAAGTTTTTGCAGGCTAATCATTTATACTGTAATCTTACCTTTACTTAACTTTTCTAATAATAGTGCACTATGATATCAAAATCTACTTTTCCCTCTGGTGACAATACAATGTAAATCTTTAACACATAATTGTTTACAATTATTACAATCAAAATAACCAGTACATTTCATTTGTTTTAAGAAAGAACATGCATTTCCAGCGCTGGGCTAGTGTAGTCACAAACATTGGGATCCTTATACTGTTCCATGAAATTCTGACACAGCAGCAGTCAAAAGCACAAGAAATTCTACAAGTGGTTCAGAGAATCAGCGGAAGTGTCACACCAACTCACAGCACAAAGAGTCAAATCAGCAAACCTTCAACGGTTCCAGATAATGTTTCTCCTGCAAAAAAGGATGCCAATGTCACCACTTCACTGACAAATAAACCTAACAAGAAATGCAGATGTGAATGTCCATATGCAAATGCTAGAGATGCACGTGCATTGCAGCAGTGTGCAGCATCAGTAAGGTCATATTCATCTGCTAGTAATAATGTAGGAAATCCAGATCCACCTCTAGAAGTGAATGGGATTTTTCCTTCTCTGGCTGTAAAGGCAAGCAGCGGGCCTACACGCACAGAATGTGGAATTGGAGCACTCATGCCTTGGGCAGACAAACTGTACATGGTCTCCTATCTATCTGTCCCTGACGGTGGCAATGGAACAGGCCTCTATGCTATTGATGAAAATTTTGTGGTAAGAACCACTTAATGTAATGGTGATTTATAATAAATAAAATATAGTTCCAACTGTATCAAGTAACAACTAAATGATTTCAAATTTGACCTTTGACTGGCTTCATTCTTCAAAACTGAACACAGTAGTCTCATCATCCTGTGCCATTTTTCCAGAAACAGTTGGCCACATGCATCTCCAAGTTCTTTGTTTCTTACTTCTAATAATGCACCTGACCTTTCTGATTATTGTCCAACTCTTAATATTTTCCAGCTGTCATTAGTCTTCTCATCTTCTTGCCTTTTTTCCTTCAACTTTTCTGTCAAGCATAGTTTTACTACAGTATTTTTAAAATTAAATATTTTAATTGTCAGGGCATGCATCTTTCCCATAGCAACATATGCCTGTGAGACCTGGACACTTAACAAAACAGCTGAGAAACACATAAATGCCTTTGAATGTAAATGCTACAGAAGAGTTCTCCAAATATCGTGGACACAAAAAAGAACAAATATATCTATGCTACAAGAGCTTAATATTGAAGAAGGCTGGCTAGTGAAGAGGATTAAAGAGAGAAAACTGAAATATTTTGGACACATTAAACGTCATGATAATTTAGAGAAGACCGTATTGGAAGGATACATAATGGGAAAAAGAAAAAGAGGAAGACCAAGACGAAGATGGCTGCAAGACATCGTTGACGATCTGGAAATGGATGCAACAGCAGCAGGCCATCTTGCTCACAACCGAGAGGCCTACAGGAGTGCTGTTTGGGAGGCAAAGTTCCGCAAGGGACATGCAAATGAATGAATGAATTGTCAGGGTCTTCAATTTCTCACTATTTATCTTTTAAAATTTTAACTGATGTAGTAACTGTTTGTTTAGGTTTCTTCCTCTTCATGAATATGCTTTCATCTGTTTATTCATACTTTAACTGCACTGGGGAATTTTTTTTTTTTAATGAGTCAACTCTTCCCACAAGCTTCAGTTTTTTGTTTTTTTTAAAATTCAAACTCAGTTCACAATAATAAATGAACAAATTAAAAGAAAATAAAGCACTTGTGATTAACATTAAGCAGAAGATCAAAACAGAAAAAAATGTGCACCTGATTCAAAATAATACTGAGGAAGTTAAAAACAAAGCACACTGGATTAATAATTAGCAAAATCAAGTTATCTTGTGGAATTCCTGCTTACTCACTGTCTCTAAAGTATAATCTAAAGTATGACTTGATTGTTGTATCCATTATACTGCTGTTCCAAAAATTTGTGAGTTTATAATGAATGTGAGCATGTGATAAAGTTTATTTCATGTAGTTACATAAAGCAGAATGCGGAGTGTTTGGAAAGAAAGGGTTTATTAATTATTTACTTATTAATTTTATGCTTTTTCATGCATATTATGTTCAATAACAAATGCTGAATATCTGTGACTGAATGAAAGTTGCATGATGAAGGGCAGAATGGTAGATGGACCTGCGCGCCCAATTCTTAACTCTTCGAAAATAAAGTCTCTTTGTTTGTTGATTCATTCTCTTATCTAGTTTCTTTTAGAAAAACATCTTGTTGCTTTTTTTTTTTTTTTAACATTTAAAGTTCTTGGAAGCTAACTCTTTGCACTACACAAATAACTATTCAAACTGAAGTGAAAGGTGTGCAGAATGGTGAGATGCAGAGCAGTCTTGTAAGATCAACAGCCACACTTAGTGTTCTAGATGACAAATATCCATGTGACACCTGGATACATGTGTATACATATGGATCTGCACACAATGCCATAAAGAATGGAGGGGCAGGAGCACATATTGAATATCCAAACAACACCACTGACAAGATTTCCATACCCACTGGAAAATACTGCAACAACTATGATGCAAAAGTTAGGGCAATTATTGCTGCAGTTGAAAAACTATCAGACTCCAGAATTGATACATGTCCCGTAGTAATTCTCACAGATGCAAGATCAGTACTGGAAGCTCTTCAGTGCAACAAACTACCAGACCTTAAGGATGCCTTGTCAAAAATTGGCTTACAACATGGAGTCACTTTGCAATGGATTCCCTCCCACTGTGGGATACCAGGCAATGAGAAAGCTGACCATCTGGCCAAAGAGGGCACTGAAATGGAGCAACCAGACATACCAGTCGCCTATAATCAGAAGAAAAGCATGATAAAAACCTACAGGAAGCCACAAACACCACCACATGATGACTATCACATGCTAAACAAAAAGGAACAAGTCACCATCTTCCGTCTCCGAACAGGACACAGCCGACTCCGAAGTCATATGTATACAAAGTTTAAGGTTGGTACTACTAATCTATGTACATGTGCCCAGGTGCCCCAAACTGTGGAACATATCCTCCAGAACTGCACCAACTATGAGACACTGAGAAATAATTACTGGCCCAGTGAAACCACTAAAGAAGATAAGCTCTATGGTTCCATACATGAATTACAAAAAACAGTGAAATTTATCCAAGAGACAGGACTGCAGATATAGACAGACAATGCGAACAAAGAAGAAGAACTCTTTGCACATATCTCATTTTTAAGACATTTAGTTCTAAAAGTAAAAAAAGATTTCATTTACCTAAGACATTATATGCACACCGAAAAAAAAAAAAAGACTATCAATGTATTATTTACACTAACATTTTCTTGTACTTCTAAAACCATACCTCAGAATCTGTCATATTTGACCTTTATTATTTTGCTGCATATTTCCAGATAACCACTCTGGCAAATCATAATTCAACCTATGCCAATCGAATCATTCATCGTGAGACAAATCAAATAATTATTGGTGCCTGGGTAATTGACTTAGATGGAAATGTCAGAGTTTTCACAGATCTACTCACAGTGAGAGTGGCTGCTACTGCTGAACACCTGACACACCCTGAGAGCATGGTGAGTTGGCATTTACCTGAAAATTCACTGCTAATGACACTAGAAATATAAATGTGTTGATGAAGATGAAGTATGTGAGACAATTGTTAGAATATAAAACTAAGATATAGAACTCTCATGCTTTCTTGCCTTCCTTTTCCCCTGATTTGGGCAGTGACCATCAACAACGGCTCTCCATTTATTTCTGTCCTGGGCTGTTTCTTCTATTCATCTCCAGGTGTAGTTGTTCTTTTTTTTATCTCTGCTTCAAGACTCCTTCGCCAGGTGTATGTTCTAAGTCTTTCCTGTTTCCTCTTTCCTGGAGTTCCAGGTGAGAACTTATCTGGTTATGTTTGTGAATGTCCTATCTATCTCCAATTTTTCATTATCATTTCTTTCACTGTGGGTTGTTTTGTTTTTTGCCATAGCTCTTCATTACTGATGGTATCTCGCCATCTAATCTGAAGGATCTTCCTTAGGCAGGTGTTAGGAAAGGTCTGCAGTATCTTGGTACTTAAGACTGATGCTGTCCATACAGCAGGACTGATGTGACATTTCTCATGCTTTGATTTCTTAATAAATCCTCTTATTTCTTCATCTGCACTTTCTCACTTATACAGTGATGCACATATAAAATGCACACTACATGATGGTTATGTTTATAGAGCAAATATTTCAAATTGCTTGATTAGATAAACGTTTAATACTTATATAATCCCCACCCTTCTGTTACACTCTCAGAGGCGTGTTTGTGACTTGCACAAGCAATATTTTTTTTGCATGTCAATCTGCTGTAGCAGTTTGTCCATCAAAAGCTTACTGCATTTAAAATGCTATTGAAAACTACTTTAGCCTTGTTTTATGTATGTATGTATGGTGTGTATGTATGTTATATATGTATGTGTGCGTGCATGTGCACGTGTGTGTGGGTGGGTTTGTTTTTGTTTTTTTAACGTGCATGCATTATAAATTTGTGAGATACAGGTGGGGCAGGGAGAGTGTGGCAAAGCTGATGAAACTGGGTGCTCATGTCACTTCCTACTTTCATTCTTTGTCTTATCTAGTGATTCCACATAATTACACAGATAATGTGTTTTTACATTACTGCATATGTAAATGTATAACATGCAACAGTATATAGACCATATTTTTGTTTTTTAATTTTATTTGGTTAAAACTGTTCCACATCTGAAAAATGTACATATTCTAGCCTAAATGTAAAGTCTATTTGGTTATACTGGAGTTTTATACCAAAAATGTTTATGTCACTGAGTTATTTTAAAACTTATTTGTATGTAACAGTAGATGTGTGAGGACAATGTAATACAAAGGCATAACTAGAAACCTCCATCTTCACCATCAATATATGTAGTAGCTTTTTTTTTTTTTCACTTTCAGCATTAGTATTAGGATGTCTCTTGTGGAACTTCACCTCCTTAACAGCTCTCTTGAAGGCCTCTCAGTTGTAAGCAGGATGCCCTGCTGCTGATGCATCCATTCACAAATCAAAGCCATCTTCACCTTGATCTTCACCTCTTTATTTTTTCCATTATGTACCCTTCCAAGACTGTCTTCTCCAGACTCTCATGATATGTCCAAAACATTTAAGTTTTCTCTATTTAATATACTTTACTAACCAGCTAAATATATGATATGGATATATTTGTTCTTTTTTGTGCCCATATTATTTGAAGGACTCTTCTATAGCATTTACATTTAAAAGCACTTATGTGTTTCTTAGCTGTTTTATTAAGTGTCCAGGTCTCACAGGCATTTGATGAGAAAAATGCATGATCTTAAAAATCTAATTTTTGTAAATCTGTCTGTTCCTTTCCACAGCTTCTTTAGTTGGTTTAGCTTCAGAAGAGTGATACATGACCTCCTTTTAATCTCTCTCATTGTATCTCCATTATTAGTTAGTAATGATCCAAGATATTCAAAACTTTCCACTGGTTCCAGTTTCTCCTCATTGATATATATTTCAATTGCCATATTTGTTTTGTTAGTTGTCATCAATTTTTTTTTTTCACTACATTCCCACTTTCTGAAATGCTAGGTCTATATGCTTGGGATGGATGGCCCTCTGTGGGAATGCAATGTGACCTCCCTAGAGTGCACTCAACTTTTTGACCTTGTGCAGACACTAAAAATCCCAGCAGGAGAGCAGCCCCATTTCAAGGCCGCTCACACCATGAATGGCAGACTAGTGGTTGCAAGTAACACATTTCAGGAGGAAGACTTCATTGGGTAAATTAATCAAAGTACTTTTTCCAAGTAAAATTTGTTACATAAAATTTAATCAGAGTATATTTTGTTTAATGCAAGAAATAATACTTCATGGACAGTTGCATTCAGTTATAGTATCCTCTTCTGTGTTACATCTATCATTTTCCTTATTGTCATTTTAAATGTCGATATCAGATATAACAGACAATGAAATAACTGCAACAGCAACTGGTAACAACATCACCTTCATTTAGAGACGCACATGGAGGTCGACTGGCAGAATGGAAAGGCCCGGACACAGAATGGAATATTTTGTCCTGGACTGCTTTTGTTGAGGTGACCGGACGAAGAAACTTTGGACAGGTTATTTATGCCTTGGGATGGGACTACAGGTCTGTAATCCTCAGGGTGTTTGATGGAGCCAATCCAGGTGAGTTTTCTATTTAAGAACAAAAGAAAAATGCACATTCCATAAATTATCATTTCACAAATCTTACAAATCCTTAGGCTTACTGTAATGGATAAATCTGTCTCTGACCTTGACTATATCAGTCTAACCTTCAGCTCATTCCCTTCATGTTAGTATTGAACCTGCAGTTGTGTTAACTGGCACTTACTAGTAATTACTGATTAAAAAAGTAGAAAACCAAAACTTATCAAGGTTTCCAGTTACTTTAACTATTTTATATTATTAAAGGCCTAGTAAAAAAGCAACCAGAAAAATTGTTGGAGGATGATCGGGCCAGTAAACTGATGGTGTTCAGTTTTTGTGAAGGAAAATCAGCCAGTTTTGACTTCAGTTCAGCATATGAACATTTTGTAAAGATTAAATCTCCACATTTAAATAAGATATGAAAAAAATTTCATGCAAACATTTAATTCCTGCTGATGTCTGGTTTAACTTTACATTAAAAAAAAATAAGTGTAAAATACTGAATGTGGTATTGAAAAAAAACTGGTATTTCAGAAAGTACTTCATGCAAGGTGAAAAACAGGTACAATTTTCTGGTTTCAAAAAAATCCTAGACTGAACTATCTCTGGGGCTGTTTATCCAGTATCATTTCTCAACATCAGTTCATCTCATTTTACACTTCATTCAGGCAGCCTGATTAAATGAGTGGTTAGGCACTTGGTTTACTAATCTGGTCATACTAGGTTCAGTCCCAGCAGTGGGATTTTTTCTGGTACATACAAAAAAACAAACCAAAAAAAAGGCCTTGAGGTTCACCCATTCTCTAAAAATGGGTTCCAGAGAAATATGGGTAGGTAAAGCAGCCAGGTATGATACTGACCATATCACTTTATGTGCTAAAGGACATGGAAACACCGTATTCCCCAATATGCTTTCTTGTCATGGAAACGGGAATTTTACCTTTACACCTCATTCTCTTCATATCTCAGAAACATGTTCCATAGTTTAATTTCACAAGTAGAATACTAAACTTACAGAAATGATAAACAGGGAGTATCATGATCCTTACTCTGCTGCAGAATTAAAAACCTCATCTTCTGTAGCACAGAAGGGATCATGATACTTCTTGTTCATAACTTCTGTAAGTTTATGTTCTGAACTGTAAAAATATATAATTATATTATTATATGAATTCTTTTCTCCCAAAAGAAGTAAAATAGCTTTAAAAACAAAGAAAGTTTCATAGTGATGTGCAGTTTAAGGAATACATGAAAACACTGATTATCTTCCTATACTGAGTGATCTTTACAGTTCATGTAGAAATATTAGTATGGTGAGGGCTTTCTTTGCTTTATATTCAGCCAGTCTGGGCTCATTTATGGGAATTAAATTCACTTGTTATCTTATTATCTTATTCATGACAACTATTTGTGCTATACAGTCCAGTGTACTTTGCCAACTAGTTGTTTTCAATACCTCTGTGTCATGTACCTATTTCTGCAGCTGGGTTAACTAGAGTCCCTAACCCACAATCTTCAAAGTGGCAGGATTAATCTTGTCATGTCTTGTCTCCTTCCTGAGGGGTATTGAGGACATCTTGATAGGGCTCAATGGTTTGCTTCATATAATGGGATATTTAAGGTTTCTGTAATTTCTTCCTACCCCTCTGTTTCCTACAATTCTCGATACAAATGTTTTCTATGGTATACTGTCTGGCAGTAGTTGTGTAACATGGCCAAACCATCTGACTTGTTTTTTCTGAATGCACTGTGTAATACTGGTTTTATTCCAACCTTTGCCTTGTTGGTATCATTTCTAATTTGGTCTCTTCTTGTTATTTTCCTTAAACATCTCATTTCTGTTGTGATGGTTTTCCTCTTGTTTTTGGATTTTAGTATCCATGTTTGATATTAACAACATAAAACTGGGAGAAAACTGTGTTTTACACTGCTTTTTTTTTTCAATTGTGATGAATTTGTTCTACAGTAAAGATGTCATTTGTCCAATGACCTGCTTTGCTTATTTGCATTTATTTCCAATTTTGGCATCATTTTACCCAGAATATAATACTGTACTACCTAGGTGTTTGAAATGGCATCCTTTTTAGCTGAGTGGTTAGGTGCTCTGTTCACTAATCTGGTGGTACCAGGTTCAATTCCCATCTTTGCAATTTTTTTCTGGTACACATCAAAAAGGCCCTGTGGTTCACTCACCCTCTAAATATGGGTACCAGAGAAATCTGGGAAGGTAAATGAAACCAGGCGTGATACTGACCACGCCACACTTTCATGTGAATCAGATCGTGGGAATATGGGCATATCACCAATGGCATGGGAATAGGAGTTTTACCTTTTACCTTTTTTTTTTTTTAAGGCATTTGACATGCTTCACTTGTTTCAAAGGCTGATTGCTCAAGACTAGTCATTATCAACTAATTTACTGTTGTACTCAGTGTCTAAACATTCATTATCATCTAATTTACTGTTGTACTCAGTGTCTAAACATTCATTATCATCTAATTTACTGTTGTACTCAGTGTTTAAACATTCATTATCATCTAATTTACTGTTGTACTCAGTGTCTAAACATTCATTGTCAACTAATTTACTGTTGTACTCAGTGTCTAAACATAAGTATTTGTGTTAATTTTTCATCTATCCATTTGTTTAAAGAAAATATTTTTGAATATCATTGTTCATATGGCAGAGCTGTAAATTTATTTTAACTTTAATGTACTAAAGCATATCAAGATATATATTACGTGCAACAGACTGTATCTTCTGCTTCCTTCAGTCTACAATTACTGGCAGACATACAGATTACCCAAAGCTTCTCATGCTTACGACCACCTCTGGCAAACAGAATGGCCCAGAATTCGAGAGGTTGAAACGGAACGTTACTTGATGGACATGCATGGACTTTTCTATGAACTTTCACCTTTGGGATGGGCAGGTAGTACATGGGGAATTCGACCGATTTCACAGCATCTTCGCATTATACCCGACTTTGCCTCTTTCAGGGGTTTTCTTGTGCTTGGAGGAAATCAGGTCAGTTCCACTTCTATATTTTACTTTTCTTTAAAAAAAAATACTTATTTCCTCCACTTTATGAGTTTGTTAGTCCAAAAAATATTGAAAAAGATGCTTTTGCTATAGGCACAACAATAGCACATTTCCACAGTAATTTGCTTTAGGCACAGTCATGATAAATTCCCATGATGCTTTGCTGCATTCATAATCATGACACATTCCCATTTTTTTTACCTTAGATACAACCGTTTTAGGTCCTTAAGTTTACAAAAATAAACTGTTATAGGTTAAATCTTACATTCTTTTCTCTTTGTTCATAGTATTGGTTTTCTGTTTTTCACTTCGCCCATTGTTGTCACTTGAACAAGCCAAAATAACCAAGATCGTTGATGATCTACAAATGGATGCATCAGCAGCAGGGCATCTTGCTTACAACCGAGAGGTCTACAGGAGTGCTATTAGGGAGGCAACGTTCCGCAAGGGACATGCAAATGACTAACTGACTGACCAAGCCAAAAGGGAAAATATCACGCTTGTGTTTTGTTAATAAGTAAAGTTTGCTTCCACATTTTTTAATGTTAACCTTTTTTTTTTAAAGGCTTCATTGAAATTTTCCATTTTTGCAGATATGCAGCTTATTTATTTATTACAAATTGAGATAGGTCAAATAAAAATAATCTGGTTATTTGTCCCAAAGGTCTCCTCCATATCTGATAACAATGTGGTAACTGGCCAGTCCCAGTCAGGTCTCTGGTTTGGCAAAACTGATGATTTGTGGAGCTTTGGCAAACCAAAGGTAAAGCAAAATGGATGGTGTTGGAATTAGTTACTTTGGCAAACCTTAGGTAGGACTATATATGAGTACATGAGACAGATTAGGTTCAGCAAATCCCAGTTACGGTTGTATGGTGGCATCACAGTTATGGTTCTTTGGCAAATCAAAGAGTTGTAACTTCTACATTTCATTTGTTTGCTTAATATTGTGAATCAGATGTACTTTAAACAAATAAAGAAAAAAAAAAGAAAAGCAATAAAAATATTGAGAATTGGACTTGAAGTGGAAGATGGTAATGAGCAAATCACACACAAAGACAGAAATGCTACCTTCTGATATTTTTAAACAGTGAATCAGACAAGTTTTCTTAGCATTTATTTTGATCACTTTGTTCTGTGAATCAGAATTATTCTTCATGAAATTTCATACCACTGGAAAAATTAAGTGCATTTACTACATAAACTTCCAGTATTACAAGAAAGCACTCCCAAACTTATTGCTTAGGTACACATGGACATAAGACTGGATTTTATTGTTTAGAGTTTTATTATATGCAAAACAGCCATTAAGCACTGCTTGGCTAAACAACATGCAAAGAAAAATCTACCGCCAAGTAAGAAATATCATTAGCTGAAACCATAAATTGTACACAGCAATGTTTGCAAAGAAATTTCAACAAATGAATGAAGATTCATGATTAAAATACAGAAGTGAAACCATAACACATACGTCACAAAAAGTTCACATGATAATAAATTATACGATTTGTCAAAGAAAATGCAAAAAAAAAAAAAAAATCATTTCAAAGCAAGACTGAAGTCTCTTTAGGGCAAAATGAATTAGATTAGCCCAGTTTTTGTGTAGTTCAATCATGTCATATAGTTGTGTAGTCCAAATGAAAGTCTGGGTTTTATATATGTATGTATATATGTGTGTGTGTGTGTGTGTGTGCGTGTGGGAGTGTGTGTGTGTGTGTACAACACACAGGGTCTGGCATCAATCTTAGCTGGATTTTAAAAATGGAAAATAAATAAGCACTATACATGTTTTGGGTTAAAAAAAAAGTGACATGAAATACAGAAAAGTGGGTATTTTTATTATTACTCAAAATCATATTTAGGTTTTGAAAATTACGCCGGTTAGATGACCGCCATTACATTTGATACATTCAGCCAGTCATCTGGAAAATTCCTGCATAACACCATTTAACATGTTCAAAGGGATATTTTGAATGCAGTGTCGGATTTGATCTTTTAGGTCTGCAACTGACTGTGGTTGACTAGCATACACAGGTTCTTGAGATATCCCCACAAAAAGAAGTCTGCGGACAATAAATCCAATGATCTTGCCGGCCAATGAATATCCCCAAATCTGGAAATAAGACAATTGGGAAATGCCTGTTGCAGCATGGCCATGGTCTGACAGCTGTGTGGGCAGTTGCTCCATCTTGTTGAAACCATATTAGTCTCTTATTTCTATTGGCCAAGTCTGGAATGAAGTATTCAGTTAGCATCTGCACATAAAGATCACTGTTAACAGTAAGAGGATGCCAGTTGCCAAAGCATTCCTAACAGCTGATCGCCGAGGGCTACTCAGCAATGCGTTGCGGACTTCTTGAATTCGTTCAGGTGTCTGTTGAGTTCTTGGATGACCAGTAGACTTGTTATTAAAGCAATCAGCGGTTTCCTTAAATTTTTTGACCGACCTCAAAATTGTTTTGTCCTCCGATCGGGAACATTATCACGGGGATGCAACTCAAAATGGCGACGAAACTTTCACTGTGCAGTAAGTTTCAACGGTGAATGTGCGATGTTGTCTTTGCCAAGAAGCCATTGTTAAAAATGACCGTTTGTCTGCTTCATCTCTGACGTCATTTTTTTTCCACACGTATTCGGTTTCTGCACACTACGTCAGTTAAATCCAGCTATGCTTTATGCCAGACCCTCTCTCTCTCTCTCTCTGTGTGTGTGTGTGTGTGTGTGTCTGTGTGTGTGTGTTTGTTTGTTTGTTTGTTTGTTTAATTTATTATGCTGTACATTATTTCTCTTAATAAGTTTCTTCACTTTTTCAGTTCTCTCAGATTCTTAAAGTGAAGAAAAGATATTTACATATTAAATAGTTTCTTGACGGGGGGGGGGGGGGGGGGGAACAAATTGGAGCTCAGGCAAAATAACCACTTAACCCATAATCTAATTTTTTTATATGTATTTTTTTCATTTATATACATTTTTCATTCTGAGTACATCTGTTGAAAAATCAAACGAGCTTGTTTCATTGTTTTCCATGATATTTTCTCTCAGGGTTGGGGCGCTGTATGGCGGACTGATGTTTTGGCAAATGGTAGTGTGTCTTACCCCTTCCTGATGACAGGGTTTGACAAGAAAGTCCTGCACCTGAGATGCCATGATGGGGCGTATGACAAGACAGCTATAGTCACTATTGAAGTTGACTTCACTGGAGCAGCTGGTTAGTTTATGATCTACAATCAAATAATTATCTTGAACAATCTTGAAAACACTGAAAGTCAACCTCAAGTAAAGACCAGCATTTAGACTCACCCCCAAGTTTTAAAAGTGTCAAAATTTTCTGATTTTAATACAAAAGAATGATTTTTTTTCTACAACTGTGCTAATCCTTAACCTTTATGTTACTGATTTTTATCTTTATCACTTTTTTGTTCTTTGTATAATAATATTCACAGTTACAATATCTGAAAGCCTTTGGAACATTAAGCATAAATGGCTAATTGTGAACTAAGACATAATTTGAATTATAAACAACTCACCATAAATTCAGATATAATAAAACATATAAACAGTTCACAATAAACTACTATATAGCTGAGCACATTAACTCAGATATAGACTACCACATAAACACCCCATCATAAATTCAGATATAACTGAGCACGTAAACATCAAATCACAAACTCATATATAAATGTACATAAATAGTTCACCATTAACTCACATAAGACTGAACGCACAAATAGTTCACCAAAATCTCAGATATAACAGCATATAAACAATTCACCATAAACTCAGATATAAATGAACACAAAAAACATTTCATCATAAACTCAAGCATGACTTTTCTTGAACTGAACTAACTTTATAACTCCTTTTATTCTCAGGTCACAGAGAAGATGAGGAGTGGGTTAAACTTGAATCAATTCACCTGGATATTCCTAATTACAAATACTATGCTTTTCCAGATGGATTTAGTGCACACTGGGTGAGAATGAGCCTCATTTGTAATGAATATCCACAAATGGCAAATTCAACTTGCAAGATGACTGCATTTTTTCACTACACATAAATGCTTTAAAATCCTATTTATTGATTACCATCTTTTTGAAAGCTGTAATGTTTCAGAATAAAGCAATGAAGTGTGCCATAGTCAAAATAATAAATGTTGGTATGTTGTTTATAGTTATATGGTATTTTAAACTGTGCAGTGTATCAGCTACATATAAAAATGAAAACCACGGTGTCACGCAATCCCGCTTCCGAGACCCACCAAGAATACAGGCTAAAGCACCGTGATACTCTGAACCCCTTGTGGTCCTTTCGTGGATCTCGTGTGGTCTATTTTGGACCACACAGGGGACCACGGGACCTAACGAGGACCACAGGCGTGAATTCAGTAGATTCACAGTGCGGTTTTTGGTGGTAGAAGTGAACGAAGAAGAAGAAGAAGAAGCTACATATAAAGATACCCAGAAGATTTCATAAAATAAAAATTTGAAAACCTACTGGTGATTTGCTTATTATTGTTTTAGTTCCATATCTCTGGTTTCAGCTTTCTGGCTGTCAGATTCTTCCTCACTGCTATTCACTTTTTCTTTCACTACCTCTGTGGCTCCTTCATTTTCAGTTTATAAGTCCTCAGTTCAATGCACAGCACACAGGTAAAAACAGTTTTCATTTCATCTGTGTTAATTTAATCCATTATTTATATGGTAAAGGTAAAAGGCAACCCTGTCATGCCTTGGAAGCACATAGGGATATGGTGTTAGTGCCCATATTTTCCTTGACACTAGAGGGTAATGTGGTCAACATCAGGCCTGGCTGCCTTTCCTTCCCAAATTCCAGAAGAAGTCAAGTTCCCATTTCTACAGCTGGATGACTAGGGCGCCTCTGGCCAGATTCAAACTCCTGACCTTCACCATGAGAGACTAGTGCACTAACTGCTTCACCACTCAGACACCCATTAATTGTATGGTGTGTCTTATTTTTGTGTCTGAAGAAAGAATAATGGTCAAAGTAATGCATGTTTCAGTTATTTTCTTTCTTCTAAATTATCACCAAAATATCTCTTTCATTCAAGCTTCTCAAATATACAACTTTTTTTCTTTTATAAAACTGAAAGACAAACAAAATCCATATTTAAAGAAAAAATAAAATTTGGATCAATGATGGTCTGCTATAAATGAAATGGAAAATAGTGAAGGAGCATTTTATGTAAATGTAAGAAATGGTGAAGAAAGTGTGCTTCTAGCTGTGACTGGCAAAGAATGGAAGAAGGAATGCAAATTTGTTTTGATACTGAGCTGAGAACACATTTTAAATATGAGATAGATCACAAAGGAAAGTGTCTGTGCAGTGGTGGGGGGGGCATACTTCTCTGATGATCTAAATTCTCAAAGACAGATAATGCTGACATTTCATCAAGATGAATACTACATAGATTGATAAATACATTCTCTTAAACTTTCTCACCTAAAGTCAGTTGTATAGCTGTTATAAGCATAGTCAGGATGGGAAAAGCAGGCATATAAAAAAATATGTTTAAACTATATGATATGTGATTGGACAGTTCGGTCTTCTGCATCGTGTCAAAACTTTCCACATTTCCCTAGGCTTGTCTTGTCTTGTCTCCTTCCTCATTTACCTTTCGGTGTTGAGGGGACAAACAAACATCTTAAAAAAACGCTTATTTACCAAGGACTCGGCTCCATGAATACATACTGAATGGGTACCCAAAAGATTATATATTTTTTGAATACTCTAAGAACAATCATCACAGAACCAGGCATAAAAATTGGATGATACAATATTAACAACCTTCGGTATGCTGACGACACAGTACTGATAGCTGAGAACCAACAAGACCTGCAAAATCTCTTGGATAAAGTTGCCACAGAAAGTGAACAGAAAGGCCTTACTTTGATCATCAAAAAGACAGAGACTATGGTTATATTAAGAAACAGAATCCACCAACATGCAGTATAAAATTAAACGGAACTATTCTAAATCAGGTGCAGAAATTCAAATACCTTGGAGCAGTAATAACTTTAGATGGGAAATGCAGAACAGAAATTAGGAACAGAATAGGCCAAGCACAGACTGCATTTCAGAGAATGAGAAACATATTATCCAACATATCCTTATCAATGAATATTAGAAAGCGAATCCTAAAATGCTATATTGAACCTATCTTGTTATATGGAAGTGAATCATGGACAATAGGCAGGTCTGCACAAAAATCATTAGAAGCAGCAGAAATGTAGTTTATTATTTTTTTCTAAAAAACCGAGTAATGTCCAGCTCTACTTTGCTCTCCATCAGCACGAAACTGACTACGTAGCTCGAATGTGTAATTCGAGCAGACTATCTCCAGACTAATTATTCTTTGCGTCATCTTCTCCCGGACACACTTCCGTTTCTGTTATATTCCATTTTTTTTTTTTTTTTGGAACACAACAGGTCAATGAAAAAAAAAGGCCTACCATGTGAAACTCTATAAAGAGGACATTGTCTCATAGAGAGGCCAAATAGTAGGCATTTTCTTTTCCTTGCACATTCTAGTTTCGATTATTTAAAATGGGTGAAAATATGAGCCAAGTACGCTTCTTTTGCACGTCACTTCTCGTCGTTCAACACAATACTGCTTATAACACGCGTCAATCAAACTATCAACCGGAAAACATGTCAGACTACAAACAAAATGGCATTACGTGATTGCCGTTACGCGAGTACAAGCCTACAAAAACAGGCTGGCACACTGTGTGCTTAGCTAAACCGAGTTTCCCTCAGTGTTACCAAATCGTACGTTAGCGTGTCACGATGATTCACTACAAAGGATAGTGTGGCGTGAGCAAAAGAAGGTTTGAGAACCACTGGCCTAGATCATTCTGAAGCGCTATGCTAAAAATGATACAGCGGATTTTTTTTTTTTTTTCCCCGAGTCACAATTCATTCCCGAAGTCACAATCCCTCTGTTATACATTCAAGACAATCTACTTTCGCTAAGTTTCTTACTCAGCTTTCAAATCTTTTTTTTTTAGTACAACTGCTTTTAATTGGCAACTGAATGTCAGTACACTGGATAATCGCCAGCAAATAAGTGTACTGTATATCAATGGCCTGTAGCTTAGATGCAGATATTCAGAAGTATGAAAACGGCGATAACCTTTATCAGAACGATAACAGAATAATGCTATTCCTGACGCACTTTAAATATATAATATCGATTTCAGTAAATGAACCGAAGTCTTCTTACAAGGTACGTATATTATGTGAAGTCTAGCGACTGCTACTCCTTGAGTAATTAATCTTTTATGTCATTTTGTATTTAATGTGAAGTTTTGTATAGAAATTTACTCTAGAGATAACCTGTTCTGTAAAAAGATGTCTGATTTAATTCTCCAGTTTACTTTTCTACAATTAGTTGCGGGTTTTGTGGGGTTGCGGGTGTCCTCATTAGTGAAGTAGCTAGAGAATGTGTCTGTCACATCAGCAGTCAGTAAATTTGATTCTGGATGGAGACTCACACTCAGTGAGGCCGCAAAAAAGGTACCTAGCTCCTCCATTATACTATTCTAAAGCAGGTGCAGAAATTCAAATACCTTGGAGCAGTAATAACTTTAGATGGGAAATGCAGAACAGAAATTAGGAACGGAATAGGCCAAGCAAAGACTGCATTTCAGAGAATGAGAAACATATTAACCAACACATCCTTATCAATGAATGTTAGAAAACGAGTCCTAAAATGCTATATTGAACCTATCTTGTTATATGGAAGTGAATCATGGACAATAGGCAGGTCTGCACAAAAATCATTGGAAGCAGCAGAAATGTGGTTTATTAGAAGAGTGTTACGAATCCCCTGGACAGCAAAAATAACTAATGAAGAATGTATGAGAAGAGCTGGAGAGACAAAAAAACCTTGTGAAAAAGATAAGAGAGAGACAGTGTACTTTCATAGGACATGTAATGAGAAGAGGGGGCATTGAAAATATTATAACAACAGGAAAAATGGAAGGAAGAAGATCAAGAGGAAGACCAAGAGAAATGATACTGGACAGTCTGACGGGATGGTGTGAGAGGAGATCACCAACTGAACTGATGGCCTGCATGAAGGATCGGGTACTCTGGAGAAGCATAATAGCCAACGCCAGTTGGCACTGCACCTGATGATGATGATGAGGAGCTCCTCCATCAAGCTAGGGGCAGGAGGTGATGACCAGGCTTGATACTGATCACATCATTCTCTAGGAATATATAGACACCCTCAAAATAACCCCTACATGCTTCAGTGACGTGGAAGCAGAGTTGTCAGTTGTATGTGGGGCACATAAATACAAATATTTACTGGAATCATACTGAAGGGCAAAAACCAACACGACAATAATCGTATACATAAAGATTCAGCACCTAGAGACTCACGCGAGACAGCTTGTCCTTGTTGTGCAATTAGTAGAAAACAGCACGAAATGGAACTCTGTTGCCATACATTTTTATTAGAACGCTGACACAGGATTTCAATGGTGATCAAACATCGTGTATCAGTCATTTCCAACACGCACATTTTTCTTGTGTTCGCTGACCAGAAAGATTTATTCAGAAACAACCTTTGTTCACTGCTGGATAAGTGGCTCTTGACATTAAGTGACCTCTTTCTTTTGAAAAAAAAACATGAAACAACATTGTGAGGTCGCAAGCTATTTATGTCAGAAGCAATGTAAAGAAATCATACAGTTACGTAAAGGAGCGAGACTGACGTGAGTATTGTATTGTATTACTTTAAAAATCTTACTGGGGTATAATTATACACATGGTCAAAAGTTAAGCGCAACCACAGGTAGTCTTGACCTTGCAACACACTGCTGTTACTGCAAATCCAGGGTTGATAGAATCATCAATGAGAGAAGTTGTTCAGTAAAAGTATGTTCGGCAAATTCCACAATGGCTACCGCATGGTCCGTTCAAAACCGTTTATAATAAGACGAAAAGTGTAATTACATAATCATATACACATATATGTTCTAAGGCCTGTAATATCCGGAGGGGGGTTGGAGGATAAGCTCTCCACTCCAATTAAATGTCTCTAAGGCGTGGGTCTCAAATAGCCTCTGACAGTCAAGTCCACCTCCTGGCCTTCTCGTGACGGAACTGTTTAAACTGACAGGAGAAGGGGCGAAAGGTGAATATCTGGCGCCTGAAAACCAGACGCCTCGGGTAGATGAGACTCGTTAGTCTTGGTTGGTAGCTCATCTAGGAGAAGGAAAACTCTGATTTCAAACCCCCTGCTGCCTTGTAGGGTAGGCTCTGGCCAGAGTCAAAGGCTAGTAAACCATAAACTAAACAAACCGATGGAAGGCAAGGGGAAACAAACACTGTACATTCCCAAGAACAATCATGACAATCTACAACGTTAATGGAGGTTGCAGTGGAACCACCTCGTCCGGTAGGGACTATCACGTGCGACAGGTGATACTAGATCGTCATCCAACTACTGTACGCAAAGAAAACACAAGTAACACCACAGTAATTGCAACATGGAACACTAACAAAGCTTGGGAAACTGGGAAATATCGAACAAGAAGTGAAAAGAATGGAAATTAACATCCTTGGTTTATGTGAAATGAGATGAGCAGGAAGCGGAGATCATAAAGACTTCAAAATAATATATTCCAGTGGAAACCATTGCAGATATGGAGTTGGCATAATAATGGATAAGAAGACAGCAATAGCCGTAAAAGGTTTCTGGTGCATATCAGACAGAGTGTCTGATGGTCATATATTAGTTAAATTACAGGCCCACCCAATAGACAAAAATCTCATCCAAGTATACGCACCAACTTCAGAAAGCTCTGATGATGAGATAAAAGAATTTTACAACAATCTGGACATGGCAATGAAACAGTTCAAACCATGGGAAGTAAACTTTGTGCTGGGTGATTTAAACGTGAAAGTAGGGACTGAACAAGACGATGAAGCTACTGGCAAGTATGGACTAGGTATCAGAAATACAAGAGGAGAGATGTTGATTGAGTGGGCAGAAAAGAATAAAATGATAATAGGAAATACTTGCTTTCAACAACACCCAAGTCGACTATAGACATGGAAAACCCCAAATAATAACATACGTAACCAGATAGATTACACTATGATCAACAAAAGATTCAGGAACTCACTAATATCTGTGAAAACAAGACCAAGCGCAGACTGCAACAGTGACCACATCCCAGTTGTAGGAAAATTGAGAATCAGGCTAAAGAGGTTAAAGGTAGCAGCTAAAAACAAAGAACTATATAGAGAGCTATTACAGAAAGATAAGACAATACAAGAACAATACAGAGAAGATTGAAATGAATGATTAACAATGGAATATGCTTAAAGACTATTCAGCAAACATCTATCAAAATCCTACCTTCAAATAAACGATACGTTAAACAGGGGTGGATGACAGAAGAAATTTTGCAACTAATAGATCAGAGAAGACATCTTAAGGAAGATAAAGATGAATATGACAAAATAAATAAAGAAATAAGATACAAATGCAATAAAGCTAAAGAAGAGTGGCTAAATAAGAAATGTAATGAAACAGAGACACACCATCATGGAAACACAAGAGATATGTACAAACAAATAAAGGAGTTAACAAACAAAAGGGATACCACAAATCTGGTTGCCTGAAGTCAAAGGAGGGGCATACAATAATGGATAGAGATGAAATAATGGCATGATGGTGCGAATACATCAGAGAACTCTATGAGGACATTCATTCATTCGTTTGCATGTCCTTTGCGGAACTTTGCCTCCCTAACAGCATTGAAGTCATTCCCATACAGTAACAGTTTACAGCTGTGGAAGTTTTTTTTAATGATCCAGAGTATTTAATAAATGGTTAACAACATTCACAGTGTGTCCTGTAGGCTCTGATTTGGTAACATTACAGTTTGGTAACATATCAGTTTTTCACTGATGCTCCAAAATGTATGAACATGTAGATGTGGACAAGAAGTGCAGTCTGCACTGTCTGAACAACGGATAGCAAAATGTTACCCATTTCCTTCATCTAAAGTTTAGCTGAAAGAGTACGTGTTGTAGCTGATCTTAAGTAAAGTTCTTTAACAGGACATTGAAGAAAAATTTACTGTTGTATCACCTTATATTTTTCTTTATATTTGTTCTCCTTCTTTTTTTCTTTCTTTTTCCTCTCCTCCTCCTCTTCTTCTTCTTCTTTCTTCCTTCCTCCTCCTCCTTCTTCTTCTTCTTCTTCAAAGAATTTCAGTGCTAGATCTTGCAAGATCTGGAGCCCTGTCACCAGAATGAAATCGAGAACTTTTCTCTAGCTTTTGCTGCTACCTCACAGCCTCTGTCTCAGACCTCAGCCCAGTGAACATAAATTTTGCATAAATTTGGACTTCTTTTTTTTTAAAGAGTCTGTATTATGCTCACTCGAATGCATTCACATGATCAGAATATTCTGAGTCAGAAGAGATGAATCAATAGTCTTCATTGAACATTTCTGAAAAGTAGAATAGTCATCCTGTGCCAGATGAATGAACAATGTTCACAGCTTACATTCAAACTTTTTGTCCATTACTTTGTAGTGATTTTGAAAGTGGTTTTCATTACTCTAGTTGATTAGGCATTGAAATGTTCTACTTTAGCTGCCATGTTTAGAGTGTGTTTCAGACAACCCTTAAATACTAGTATTATTCAAGGTGGCTCTTGGAATTTGCAAATTACTTCAGGCTATGCACGGGCCTGGACAGAAGGAGGAATGTATATGTGTTTGATTTGTAACATGCTATGAGCATTGAAGTCATTCCCATACAGTAACAGTTTACAGCTGCGGAAGTTTTTTTTAATGATCCAGAATATTTAATAAATGGTTAACAACATTCACAGTGTGTCCTGTAGGCTCTGATTTGGTAACATTACAAAAAAAATATTCCCTTACAACTAATCAGTTCATTGTTTTTTTTTTTATTATTTTCAAGGACAAACCAATATGAAGATCTTAAGCAGGGCCTTTGTTTTCCTAAGCCTCAGACTTTTTGTGCTGCTTTGCGAGCTGCCACAGCAGCATCATGTGGTGGCACAAGATAAGCCACAAGTGGCCAGAAGATACCATGAAGACAAACCATCTAAGGCCAAAGACAGCCAAGAGAAAACTATTGCGGACACAGAACTTGTGAGGCATATGGTGGAAAAGAATACCCAGGAGCATCTCTTTGGCACTAAAAGAGTGAAGTCTGGCAAAAAATGTAAGTGTGTTTGCCCCTATGATATAAACAGACCTGCTTCTGCACAGTGTGCAACAGTCACACCGCCTGCACCCCCAACACCATCTGGAAGCAATTCTTCTGGCATTGATATTCGCATTCCTCCACTACAGGCCAATGGGATATTCCCATCATTGGCTGTCACAGCAGACAGTGGTCCAGCAAGATCAGAATGTGGTACTGGAGCACTTATGCCATGGGCAAATAAACTGTACATGGTGTCCTATCTCTCTGTCCCCAATGCTGGAAGTGGAACTGGTTTATATGCAATTGATGAAAACTTTACGGTATGAAATACATATGAAAAATTTTTGACTTCTACATATATTGAAATGTTTCACAACATGAATGTGCAAACTGAATGTAATTAGCATTTATCATCATGTACCATGTCAAGTGTCATAGGAAATTCCCTTTCTTGATCTCAAAAGTCACTCATTAGTTCTGTTCATGATTTTCTCCCATGCTGTTGTGACAAATTATTATTTTCTCTCCAGAGCTTCCTATACTATCTTCCCATCTATTTTCATTATGTTGGTAATGTTTAAAAGCCCTCTAGTTCTCAACAGGTTTCCAAACATTGTCAGTTATCTTCATTTAGTTTTAATAAAATTTCATTTTTCATTGGTGCCTGTCTGTTCTTTCTTATCTTATATCCTTCCCATGCTGTTAGTCACATAGGGCTCGCGAGGTAGTTCGCCAGTTTTTCCTGTCTTCGGCAAGCCTTTCAACCTCATCAAGGGATTTTATGCCTATTAATTTGGCTTCTCTTAACAATATCCTCTTCAGAGTTTCACACAGTCTGCCTCTTTTTCTTTGGCCTGTTGTGTTCCATTTTATAGCTTGTTTTGGGATTCTCTGATTGTTTCTTCTCATCACGTGACCAACATATGTCCATCTCCTTTTCCTGATCATCCATGAGACTGGTTGTTGTTCAGTCATCTGTTTTATCTCTGCATTGTTCTTGAATTTATTCCACTTGATGCCGAGTATTTTCCTTAGGCATTTGTTTTCAAAATAGTCTAATTTCTTGTCTGTTCTTTATTTGGTATTTAATAGACTCTTCAACATTCGTCTGAGAAATCACATCTCAGCTATCTCCAGTGACTTTATTATTTCCTATTGTTCATTTTCATAAAGCAAGACTAAACAAAATTTACAAGTTTAAAAGAAAATTATCTGAGTACAATAATTTACTTTCTTTTGGCTATAAGAGAATTCACCCAGATATGTAGATGTATAGACCAGAAAATTATATAGTTAGACTGCATTCGTCCTTGAAGCAATTAACAATACAATGCATTTATTTTCATTTGTGGATCTACAACATTACAGAAGTGTCATATTACTGCAGTTTTTAATGAAGTGGGTGCTGTTGTCTCACAAGTGGCATACTAGTGTGCAGACTAGTGTACATTCAAGTGTTCAGTGACATGTGACTGAATACAGCTATGAAGTTTTTTTAGTTTGTGCATTTTTAAAAACTTTGTACTTTTGTTAGATGAAGGAAAGAAGGGTGTTTTTAAACAACACCCTGTCTCATGGGTGATCAGAAAAAGAAGATGGACATATGTCAGTCACGTGATGAGAAGAAACAGTCAGAGGATCTCCAAACAAGCTATCAAATGGAACACAACAGGCCGAAGAAAAAGAGGTCGACCACGTGAAACTCTAAAGAGAACATTGTTAAAAGAGGCCAGTTTAGTGGGCATAACATACCTTTATGAGGTTGAAAAGGTTGCCGAAAACAGAAAACTTGGCAAACTACCATGCAAACCCTTTGTGACATTTAACAGTGCAGGAAGGATATAAGATGTAAGAACTATATGTAGTATTCCAAATACTAAACCACTAATTTTTCTTTAATATAATACTTCACATAATATTGATTATGCCAAGTGCAGAACAGACTTAAAAAACAATGCCACAAATATTATGGCATAAGCCTTCATCAGGCATGGCTAATAAACACAAGCACAAACAAACAAACAAACAAACAAACAAAATCTGTACTAAGAAGTGTGATCCCTGTGAAGGTTCCATAGGAAATAAATCAGACTCTATAAGCATGTCAGTGAATATCTTATCTTATATCCTTCTTATATCCTTCCCGTGCTGTTAAATATCGCATAGGGCTTGCAAAGTAGTTCGCCAATTTTTCTTGTCTTCGGCGAGTCTTTCAACCTCATCAAGGGATTTTTATACCTGTTAATCTGGCTTCTCTTAACAATTACCTCTTCAGAGTTTCACGCGGTCTGCCTCTTTTTCTTTGGTCTGTTGTGCTCCACTTTATAGCTTGTTTTGGGATTCTCTGATCATTTCTTCTCATCAAGTGACCAACATATGTCCATCTCCTTTTCCTGATCACCCATGAGACTGGTTGTTGTTCAGTCATCTGTCTTATCTCTGCATTATTCTTAAATTCGTTCCACTTGATGCAGAGTATTTTCCTTAGGCATTTTCTTTCAAAAGAGTCTAATTTCTTGTCTATTTCTTTAGTTGTTTTCCAGCTTTTGCATGCATAAATGAGAGTGGATATTACATTTGAATTGAATAGTCTTAACTTGGTTTTTGTGCTTATAACTTTTGAATTCCATATGTTCTCAAGGTTCTTGAAGATCAATGCTGCTTTTGCAATTCTGATTCTAACTTCCTTTCTAGTGTCACCATCCTGGTCTATGTAGCTGCCAAGGTATGCAAATTGATTGACTTCTTCAATATCTGTCCCTTCTATGTGTATTTTTCCATTTTTATTAAGGGGAATTTTCATTATTTTTGTTTTGTCCATGTTAATTTCAAGTCCTATTTTGCTAGCCATTGAAGACAGGCTATCTGTTTTTTCTTGCATGGAATTCACATTGTTACTGATAAGAGTTATGTCATCAGCAAAATCAAGATCTTCTAGTTGGGTCCCATGTACCCAGTCAATACCTGTGTTGCCTGTGCAGCATTTTTTCATTATGAAGTCTATTGTAATCCCAAAAAGTAAAGGAGACAGTAAACATCCTTGTTTCACAACTGTTTCAGTCTGTGAATATACATTCAAATAAAATTAGGAACATCTCAAAACAGAGCTATTACTTGCAATAGTAAAGTAAGAGAACAAATTTTGTATGATTAGACCTCGAAAAAATCGTAGACAAAGCACTTTAGTGAGACGTGAGAGAAAGAAAAATCACAAGAGAATTACCTGGGATTCGAACACGGACTCCGGTAGGACGAGCAGCCGTCTAGCCACGAGAGAACAGCTTACTATCAACTTAGCCAACTAACACCATTAGTTAGTTGGCTAAGTTGATAGTAAGCTGTTCTCTCGTGGCTAGACGGCTGCTCGTCCTACCGGAGTCCGTGTTCGAATCCCAGGTAATTCTCTTGTGATTTTTCTTTCTCTCACGTCTCACTAAAGTGCTTTGTCTACGATTTTTTCGAGGTCTAATCATACAAAATTTGTTCTCTTACTTTACTATACCAAAGCCTCGTAGTTTCCTATTTATAAAAAATTATAAAAAATTATTACTTGCAAGTGTCTTAAAGAGTAACATTTTCATGTTTAGATTGATGCCACCAAATAGTAAATTGTTGACATGTCACAACTGATCTTGTTTTATAGATGTTTTATAGTGAAATACTTTAAAAATTGGAATCTATTTATTACAGATGACTACAATTGAAAACCACAACTCTACTTATGCTAATCGTATTCTTCATCGAGAATCCAATCAGATTATAATTGGTGCTTGGATAATTGACTTGAATGGAAATCACAGAGTTTTTGATGAACTGCTCACAGTACGAGTTGCTGCAACTGCAGAACATCTCACTAATCCAGAGACTATGGTTAGTTTAATGTCTTAATCATCCTGACGTTCATCATCATCATCATCAGGGACCATGCTGACTGGTGTTGGCTGTTATGCTTCTCCATAGTAAACAAGCCCTCATGCATGCCATCATTTCATTTGGTGATCTCCTCTTACATCATCTTGTCAGACTGTCCAGTATCCTTTCTTGGCCCTACCCTGGCTCTTCTTCTCTCCATTTTTCCAGTTGATACAATATTTTCAATGCCCCCTCTTCTCTTTGAATGCCCTGTGAAAATACATTGTCTCTCTCATATTTTTTGACAAGATTTTTTTCTCTCTCCAGCTGGTGTTCTCATAGTTCTTCGTTGGTAATCTTTGCTGTTTAGGGAATTCACAACATTCTTTTGATAAACCATATCTCCATTGCTTTCAATGATTTTTGTGCAGACCTACCTACTGACCATGATTCACTTCTATATAAAAAGATAGGCTCAGTACAGAATTTTAGGACTCATTTTCTAATATTCATTGATAAGGAAGCCTTGCATAATATTCTTCTGACTCTCTGAAATGCAAGTCTTTGCTTGGCCTATTCTGTTCCTAGTGTCTGTTCTGTATTCCCCATCTGAAGTTATTATTGTTCCAAGATATTTGAATTTCTGCACTTGATTTAGATCCTGACACTGCAGACAGTATTCATACTTCATCTACATAAAAAAATGGCCGTGATTTTAAAACTGACTCAAATTAGGTAGCGATGATTGCAAATTGCAGATAATAATAATAGCAGTATTAGTGGTGGTGTTGTATCACTGGGACCAGTAGTCTCCTTTATCTCTGGATTGGGGGAAGGAGGGAAGAACATGCCTATAAAGAAAGGCCATATTTTATGTACTTCATTTCTGTGTTTATCTGTTCATGCCTTTTCTTCCTCTACTCCTTCACGAACACTTCATGAGATAGGTGTCTGTTCTGTGAAGCGGTTAGTGCACTTATTTCTCATGATGAAGGCTGACTGCTGAAATCCAGCTTCAGGCACCCCAGTCACCAAGGTATAGAAATGGTACCTGGCTCCTTCTAGAGCTGAGGAAAGAATGATAACTAGATGTGATGCTGGCTACAGCACCCTCTAGCATACCAGCAGGTCAAGAAAAGATATGGGCACTAACACCATATTCCCTAAATGCCTTTTTAACATGAAAGGGCTGGCTTTATTAATTATTGTGACAACTCAGAATGAATTTCACTTAAGATATTCAACAGCACAACTCTCTCAGACTGCAGAGTCTATCAATCAGTGAATCTGTTTCTTGCTTTCATACACTTTTAAAATCTATGATGGGAGAGATATGACAGATATAGATCATTCAGTAAAACTGAAATATTATGCTCTTGTGCCTCTCTGCTCCTATCACAGGAGTATCAATATTTCAGATAAATATTATATTTGAAAAAATATAGTTTATTTTAAAAATTATATTTATTGAACCTGAAAATCTGTCTTCACAATTTATTTATTTTGTTGGCATAGTAACTGATGCTTGATTTAAATGGTAGGTATATATGCTTGGAATGGATGGACCTCTGTGGGAATGTAATGTGACATCCTTGAAATGCAACCAGCTGTTTGATCTTGTTGAAACACTGAAGATACCAGCTAGTGCAGGAGAGCAACCTCACTTCAAGGCTGCTCATACAATGAATGGTAGACTGGTTGTTGCTAGTAACACATTCGAGGAGGCAGATTTTATTGGGTATGTGTTATGACCTTCAGATATTAAGCTTGTGTGTGCTATGTGACACACCATGCGTATCTGTCCCAACAGTAATGGGAGTAAAGGTGTTCTGACATCTGGGTTAACAAGCTAGTTAGAAGAGGCCATCATCTTTGCACTCAAGACACATCCATGAGTAACAAAGTATAGCTCACTGAGATCCTGCCTAACTTTGTCAGTTTTCCCAAGAAATGAGATGTGGTTTAACAAGCTGGCAGATGAGATAGTGATTGACCAAAAATGGTAGACCAAAATCCCATCATTCAGTGAATATTTTGAAAAATAAGGAAGGCCATGACAAACTGTCATTATTTTTATCCACCATCCCAGGATGAAAAAATCTCTTGCTCTAGGTGGCCAGAATAATAAAGATTTAGTCACACAGTATTTGAAACAAGAATAAAGCTCCATTATAATAGTGAAGCACTTGTCAGTTGTTTCCAGTGCTTGTAGCTGATGGAAAAAATCTTTCTTGGATTTATATAGTCATCTTATACCATATCTCAGTTTTGGGCCACCTCGTCCCCATGTAAGCTTGCAATATGACATTTTCTTAGGAATATGGTTGTTGATCTTTATAATAAGACAAATCTGTTTGCTTGTTAACATCATTTGTGACTTATCAGTTTCAGTATTTTATTATCTTTTTTTAACATTTCTTACACATACTAATTGTGCATTCAAATCTTTTGCTTATACTTTCTTTTTTAAAAGTGGCCTTTTAAAATATTACTATTTATTTTTAAATCTCAAAATGAAACAAATCTCACATTTTTGTATTTTGTATGTCTTGTTACATTAGTATCTGACATTAATTTTTCATAAGTACAATAGTTTGTCATGATAGCAGCACATTTCTTCTTAGAAGATGATTTTGAAGCAGGTAGTTGTTATCTGTTGTGTAACTCACCAAGTATTTTTTTAGCTGAATAGCTTCTCTCATGACTAATTCAACAAATATTGGTACTGAATTGAGCATGTGCTCAAGATTGTACAGCATCCACTGACCTAAGAAGCCAGATCTGGCTACAGAGGATGGATCTGAGGCAGAAGCTGTGGGGCTGCCACAAGGACCTGGAGGAACTGCGGACTTCATCCTGGTGACCCAGCCTCTTATTTAGCATGACCCGGCACTTGAACACAGAAGAAGAAGAGGATATTGAATCGACAGTGATATAGCAAACAATATTTGTGTTGCAAGGCCCAATCTATTAGCTCTTGCATCTTACGTTCTCAGTTTTGACTCTCTTTCCACTACAAATATCATTTAAGAACATTTATTTACATTATTGCCACAGTCAGCCTCTTTTTTATTACTGTATTCATTTTGCATAAGCACAAAAATCAAGTTAAGATTATTCAATTCAAATGTAATATCCACCCTCATTTATGCCTGTGAAAGCTGGAAAATAACTAAAGAAATAGATAAGAAATTAGACTCTTTCGAAAACAAATGCCTAAGGAAAATACTTGATATAAAGTGGAACAAATTCAAGAACAACACAGAGATATGACAGATGAGCAAACAACAACCTGTCTCATGGGTGATCAGAAAAAGGAGATGGACATATGTCGGTCATGTGATGAGAAGAAACAGTCAGAGAATCCCAAAACAAACTATCAAATGGAACACAACAGGCCAATGAAAAAGAGGTTGACCATGTGAAACTCTAAAGAAGACATTGTTAAGAGAGGCCAGTTCAGTGGGCATAACATCCCATGAGATTGAAAAGCTCGCCAAAGACAGGAAATCTTGGCGAACTACCATGCAGACCCTATGTGATGTTTAGCGGCACGAGAAGGATGTAAGATTCATCAGCATCTAAAATTCTCAATATCATTATGGATCCCTACAATGTATATGTTTGTGCAGTCAACATGGAAGAAGGAATGAGTAAATGGTTCCTGATTGAAATGGGTGTGAAACAAGGATGTATACTATCTCCTTTGCTTTTTGGAATAACCATAGATTTCATAATGAAAAAATGTTGCACAGTTGCTTGACTTGTACTTGTATGAACTCACTGTAACTTCGAGCTGTTGCTCTTTGCAGCCAATGCTGTAGAGATGTTGAGAAACAGCATCGTATCAGCGTGGGAGCAGGTTATGGTAGCTATTTTTTCATTCCCGGAGTACAGCTAAAAAGCAGGGGGTGTGCAATGCTTCTTTAGCAGACTCCACCACCATAGGGAAAATGGTGATCCCTGCCCCATTAGCCAGGCTAGGCCTGTTACTGGGGGTACCATGGAGAGGTGGGACAGGGTCTTGGTCAGTTATGGTTCGCTAATCCTGACGCTAGCATATCATCTATGAATTGCTGATTGCCTCATCGGACAGGTGTTTTCACCCCTGTTGCACGGGTAAAACGGGCATTGATTGGGCACTTGGGACCCCACTGGAAGATCTTTATCTTGCAGATGACATAACTCTTATCAGTGACAATGTGAATTTGATGCAAGAAAAAACTGATACCCTGTCTTCACTGGCTTGGACTTGAAATTAACAAAGAAAAAACAAATATAATGAAACTTCCTATTAATCAAGAAGGAAAAATAAACGTAGAAGGAATAGCTGTTGACGAAGTATACCAATTTGCATACCTTGGCAGCTACATAGACAGAATGGTGGCACAAGAAAGGAAGTTGGAATCACAAAAGCAGCATTAACCTTCAAGAATCTTGAGATCATATGGCACTCTAAAGTTGTAAGCACAAAAACCAAGCTAAGATTATTCAATTCAAATGCAATATCCATCCTTATTTATACATGTGAAAGCTGGAAAACAGCTAAAGAAATAGACAACAAATTAAACTCTTTTGAAAACAAACACCTAAGGAAAATACTTGGTACAATGTGGACTGACTTTAAGAACAATGCAGAGATAAGGCAGATGAACGAACAACAATCTGTCTCATGGGTGATCAGAAAAAGGAGATGGACATATACTGGTCACATGATGAGAAGAAACAGAGAATCCCAAAAACAAGCTATCAAGTGGAACACAACACACTGAAGAAAAAGAGGTTGACCAAGTGAAACTCTAAAGAGGACATTTTAAGAGAGGCCAAATTAGTAGGCATAACATCCCTTGATGAGGTTGAAAGCTTGCTGAAAACAGGAAAACTTGGCAAACTACCATGTGAGCTCTATGTGATGTTTAACAGCATGGGAAGGATGTAAGTTGTAAAAATTCATCAGCAGAGTATCCAGAATTCAAGATCAAGAGCATGAGTGATTGCTCCTCTAGGAGATTAATTGCACAACACTATAAATGCATATTTTACTAACTTAGCCTGCAGCATGGTGGTCGCCTGGCAGAATGGGAAGGCCCTGGACACAACTGGACTATATTAGAAGAGACAGCCTTTGTTGAGGTGACTGGGCGTCGCAACTTTGGGCAAGTAATATATGCCTTAGGATGGGACTACAGATCTGTCATACTCAAGGTTTTTGATCCATGTAAGTCTTCTAGAACACATATAGAATATATTTGCATGCCTAATTCTTCATCCTTTGAAAATAAATTTTATTTTTTCGAATTTCATTTAACACATAGTAACTTTCAGTTTGTTATGCACTCTTAGTCTATATATGATGAGCTTGAATAAAGAAAGAGATCCTTTTTAGAACTGTATCAGAAATGGCTGGAGGTCTGAAATAATAGTGCTGCAAAAACATGGTCTCATATAGATTCTCTGTGTATGTGCATACAAATATTAGCAATATTAGATTTTCTTAATAGTTTGCTCCCATAAAACTAGGTCCATTTTTAAAAAAAAATGTTTTGTGTTTCTGCAGCATATAAACAGTGGCAAACATACAGACTGCCAAAAGCATCTCATGCATATGACCACCTCTGGCAGACGGAATGGCCACGAATAAGAGAGGTGGAGACAGAACGTTACTTGATGGATATGCATGGGCTCTTCTATGAACTTTCACCTTTGGGATGGGCTGGTAGTACTTGGGGAATACGACCAATTTCACAGCATCTTCGCATTATACCAGACTTCACCTCTTACAGGGGTTTCTTAGTACTTGGAGGAAATCAGGTCAGCAGATTTGTTTCACTTCCAGATTTTTTTCCACCCAGTTGTTTTGCGAAAAATGTTTTACTCAAAAGTTATAAGCACAAAAACCAAGTTAAGATGATTCCATTCAAATGTAATATCCACCCTCATTTATGCATGTGAAAGCTGGAAAACAACTAAAGAAATAGACAAGAAACTAGACTCTTTTGAAAACAAATGCCTAAGGAAAATACTCGGTATAAAGTGGAAGAAATTCAAGAACAACACAGAGATAAGGAAGATGACTGAAACCTG
Organism: Achatina immaculata; assembly: GCA_009760885.1. NCBI lineage: Eukaryota > Metazoa > Mollusca > Gastropoda > Stylommatophora > Achatinidae > Lissachatina > Lissachatina immaculata. The sequence goes on from CM019692.1 coordinate 48,794,711, forward strand.
TCTCATGGGTGATCAGGAAAAGGAGATGGACATATGCTGGTCATGTAATGAGAAGAAACAGTCAAAGAATACCAAAACAAACAAATATCAAGTGAAACACAACAGGCCAAAGAGAAAGAGGTCAGCCACATGAAACTCTTGTTAAGAGAGGCCAGTTCAGTGGGCACAAAATCTCTTGATGAGGTTGAAAAGCTCGCCGAAAACAGGAAAACTTGGTGAACTACCATGCGACCCCTATGTGAAGTTTAAAAGCACGGGAAGGATGTAAGATGTAAGAAATGGTAATCAGGAAGTAAATTGCATGATTTACAATTCTGGTTTAATCTACTGCACAGATTACATTGAAATTTAATACAGTTAATTCTCCAAGGATGAAGATGCAGTACTCTATGAGATAATGGTCAGCATAACAGTTTACCAATATTATGCATGATATTAGTAAAAACCCATAACAAAACAGGGCAGGGAAGAGTTTCAGAAGCTTTGTACTTGAGCAAGAGCACACAAAAAATGCTTAAGTATGTCAAAATTGGTCAACATAGCAAGCTGCCTGAAGCCATATGTATACAAATTGTACAATGGCAGCTTTGCTGTATGTATATGTTCATAGAAGCCTCATACTGTGAAACACATCTTCCAAAAACTATACCAGTAAAGAAACACTGAGACACACCTCCAGGCATGATAGAACAACACAATAAGCTAAGCTCAGTGGTTCTGTTCTGGATTACATCAAACAGAGATTGGCAATTAAAAAACCGGACTTAAACCGGAGATTGTAAATAAAATAACAAAAAATGAAAAAATCAATGAAAAAATGAAAGAAAAATAGTAACGGAATGAAAACTTATCTCAGTTCTTGTAAAGACAAAAAAAGGCTTTTACAAGAACTTTACAAGGACTGAGATAAGTTTTCATTCCGTTACTATTTTTCTTTCATTTTTTCGTTGATTTTTTCATTTTTTTTAAATTTTGCTTACATTAGTTTGATGTAATCCATACTTTGTCTCTTCTCTCTAATTATTCATCCTGTTTGTTTTTGTTTGATAAAGGTTCACTCTGAAACGTTACAAGTTTGTTATCGTTAAATAATAAAGCTGTTCCTACTTTTTTCCTAGTTTATACATTTTGGAATCACATTTTTACTGCAGTGCTTTGTGTATAGTTGTATGACTATACACTAATTATTTGTGTGTTGCTAAATAACCTGATTCAATGTTATATCTGTTTAAGGTTTCCTCAATATTTGACAACAATGTGGTAACTGGACAGTCTCAGTCAGGTCTGTGGTTTGGAAAAACAGATGATCTGTGGAGCTTTGGGAAACCTAAGGTAAATCTTAGAGTCACAACCATCCCCATCCTTATAAAGTTTGAGTGGAACAAGAAAGGACAGAAGGGGTGATATTTAGCTGAAATGGCAGGTAAGGCATCTAGACAACTATTTCTCCTGCTAATGGAAAATGAAAATAGATAATTGCATGGAGATCTTACAGAGAAGCAGAAAAACATTCACAGGAAATTGACTTAATTCATTTATCCGCTAATGAAAAGTTATCACAGTGAGCACTCCAATATGATTGAACTTGAAGATAATCATACTAATGAGATTGTTCATTCTTATTAGTTCTTCTACTTAAAAAAAAAATTATGCCCAAAGAGAGTAAGCCTCTTCAAATCAAGAAGAAAAAATTATTTTCTTTAGTTGCTTTCATTAAACTCCATCTGCAGTAATGAGGTTAAATGTGTGCCAGGTTGTCCTTTGTTGCAGAAGTAAATATTAATGCACCATTTTCAAATAAACTAGCTGGGGAAAGAAATTCTGCCATTTCTTGACTATTAAAAGTAAGGAAACCATAAGAACAATGGTGTTTGAGCTGTCTGTTATAGTCTGGAGCCAACCCCTTTTCAAATAAATGAAAGTTATTTTGGAACAACTATAAACAATGTCATTTTAATCAGGCATTTAGTTTATAAAATGTCTGGAAGTTTTAAAGTAAAAAAAACAATTATGTAGAACTGTTTTTCACAGGAAATCTGACAATATTAGAACTTTGACTTAAGGAGGTCACACAAAAGGGAAAGAAACAAATTACGTTTTTAATGCTGTGTGGTAATTGATGAGTATTTTACTTTGAATTATCAGACTACACTGATCTATAAAAAATGTATCAGATTCCTCTGTTCTTCTGTAAAATATAAATCACTATTTTTTTAAACTGAACATCAAAGAATTGCTTGATGAAATGAGTAACATTTGTCCATAAGTGCAAGCACACATAATGTCACAGACCTTAGGAAAACCCCCTCCCCTTACTCAACCAATAAAATTTTTTTTAAAAAATAAAAAAAAAACAATCTAATGTCTACAAAGCCATGTGCATTTAATCCATAGGGCTGGGGTGCAGTGTGGCGGGATGATGAAGTGAAGAATGGTTCAGTGTCTGATCCTTATCTGATGACTGGCTTTGACAAGAAAGTTCTGCATCTTATAGTAAATGACAGTAAATATGGTGTTACCATTACTGTGCAAGCTGATGTGACTGGAGCAGCAGGTAAGCATGTAGTTCATTATTTGCTTAATATGTTCGTCCCTTTTACTCTCTGTCTATCTCTTTAATACCTTCTGTTATCTATTTCTTTTCTTCTTTTCTTCATTTGCTCATCAGGCAAAAAAAGGGAACTACTATCACCTCTAGATTCCATCATTTCTCAAACTTTTTGCTTAGAGGAGCTCCTAAAATTGTGCTTAAATCATTCTCTGTGAATGCCAGCAGTCAAGTTTTTCATATATCTGTTGACTTATCTGGTTGAGGAAGTATTTTTCATTTCAGGAATTTACTCAGTGTTTCTGCTGTTGTGATGTGCCATCTGGATATATAGTACTAATATTGTTAATTCAAGACCATTTATTCAAACTGACAAGCTTTTCTAATGTCTGAACATTTTTTCCTGGATCCAAATTTTTGATATTGGATTCATTGTTCTGTACTGACATCTGAAGTAATATATGTTTTACTGATGTCTTATGTACATCATCACTGTTTCTTACTCCTGATTATCTTTTGATGTCCTCATCATTTGCTACTGCTTTCAGTTTCATATGCTTAGCCATCTAGACAAGAAGACATGTCATCTACATGAATCCTACTTGTCAGTAGGAGTTATTCACATGTGCCTCACAGTTTTTCATCTACATTCTTTTCCTGGGATAAGGTTTTGAGCTCTTTGATCTCTATAGACAGTGCAGCTTTGCAGGATGTGTTCTGGTGTCTGGAAATTATTTTGACATGTGCATAGTGGAGTTTAGTGACTTTGGTTTGTGTATATGGGCTTGCAGTCTGCAATGCCTTGTTCAAAGGATAAAAACTGTGGTTTCTTGAGTTCTGTTTAGTTTTAAATCTTTTGACTTGAGTTCCAAGTCAGACACAGTGTTTAACTCATGTGCACCCTCTTCAGGTGTGACTCTTTTTGTCACAAATGATCATATTATCTCAACAATTCTTTTCATAATTTTAAATAGGAACACCCATAATCCTTCTGTTGTAATGTACCTTCTACATTTATGTAAAATGTATAAACTAGGAAAAAAGTAGGAGCAGCTTTATTACTTAACGATTACAAAGTTGTGACATTTCAGCATGAGCCTTAATCATACAAAAATGTACAGGATGAAGAAATAGAGAGAGGAAATAAAGTATAGATTCACATGAATGCTATATTAAAAAAAAAAAAAATGAATAGGACATTTAGCTGTAACTGTAAGAAGGTGTGGCTTGTCCGACATTGTGTGTCAGAAATGGGCATGGTAGGGTGCAGAGACTGTTTAAATGGAGACCTGTGATGTGTGTTTGGTGGGTTGTAACTGAGGGTGGGGAAACTGTGGAGGGGAGAGAGAGTGGTACAATGTTAACCTAGCCAGGAGAAGGTGAAATAGATAATTATAGTTAGGGTAGAGGGGTTGTAATGTAATGCTGTGAGGAGGTTCTGAACTATGTGTAATAAGTGAGAGGGGAGTGGAGCTTAGTGGAGAGGGATTATAATTGTTGAAGAGGAGAATGTTAGGTGTAGATGAATAGCGAGTTTAACTCGTGTGGTTCCAGCATCCCATAATCCTGAATGTAGTGGTTCTCAAGCACTAGGCAGCTTGTGTCATCTGCGTGACATTGTTTGATGGCCGTTATCAGAAAATCAGATATGCCTCTGTGATTGGGGCCATTGAAATGATTTGGGACTGGTTTCGAAGCATGCTGGGTGATATCATACACATATTTCTCCATGCAGACCCCTAATCTGAGTGAGGCCAGTCTCACCACTATACGTTATCCTGCATCTTTTGCATATGATGAAATATATCACATTACAGGACTTGCATGTGAATCCCTCATGAAGAGTGAGGATAGTTTTGGGAAAGGTGATTGTTTTTGTTTCCCAGACTACAGGGCAGGTAACGCAGCCGGAGCGATTACATTTTCTGGTACCAACATATGTAAGCTCCGCTTCAAGTGGCTGTGGACAAGGATGTCCTTAAGGTTTGGCTCACATTTGTATGCCAACAGGGGTGGATCAGAGAAAATGTCGCATACATTTATGTACTTCTCTGAATCATCTCCTAAACTTTGATGTGAATTTTGATATTCACTTTAAGATTGGTTGGTGTGGTTTCATTAGCTCTTCATCTTCTGTTCTTAACCAGTGCTGAGCACTGTCTTATCAAGTACTGCATGAAAACTCCTTTGGTGTTCTTTTGAGTTACTTCTTCCACCTCTTTAGAGAAGTTTACAAAAATGTCTAATTTATTCATAATTATGGTACCAAAAATATTCAGTAAATTATGTTTGTTGCTTGAATCTTCTTAACAGGAGGTCCAGGTAGTTTATCCTATTTACTCCCATGTGATGGTGTGACCCACTCTGTATTTTTTCATGTTATTGCTACCAATGTATTTTATTATTTGTAATGGTCTTCAAGAATTGCTTTGTCCAGTTGTTTATTTCATATGCTTATTTTGCTCCATTCTGATTCCTTCCAGCTCCATCTTTTTAAGCAGGGTGGTTAGAATTGTTAACTAAGATTTTGAAAAATAATGTAAAGTGTTAAATTCAGCATATTAATGCGGCCCTTTAAGTTTCTTGTTTCTTTCTCTGTGTTTCTCTTTTGTTTTATATCTTTGTATGACAAAGGTCACTGATACACCATAAATATATTCTTTTTGGAATTATAATTACAGGGGTAATTATTCTTATATGTTGTAAATATTTTTAAAAATGATCATACAGTGGTAATTATTATCATGTGTAACAGTTTTTCTCAGCCAATATTCCATGGAACTCTAGACATCCACAAAATATCATTGAGGGTTTTGCAAGAAAGTGAATAAGAAATAAATGTAGTGCTTGCTTTACATTTGTGGTGAACAGCTCAAACTTTCAACATTGAGATGAATATGATTTGGTATTTGAAAAAAAAAAAAAAAAGAAATTTATAGTAAATTAACTTCTTGTGAATTATCTTTTTGCTGAAATTTGGGAGTAAAAATGACTACTAGAGTGACAGCACAGTTGTCAGGACCAGTGAAGTATACCTGGCCAAGACCCAGTTCCGTCTCTCCTAATAAGAGGATGAACCTGGCTAACCTGACTGTCATAGCTATTATGATGTCAGAATCTGGCAAGAAGCATTGCACATTTTCCTTGATTTTGGCTTCACTCTGGGTCTGAAAGCTGGCCACCATAAGCCACTCCCTGTTTGATTAAATGCTTGTGCACCAACACCTTCATCCTGCTTGCAATTACATGGAGACAGAACAAGAATGAGAACAAAACTGCTGAAATTATATTACAACAGTAAAAGGTAGTAAAGGTAACCCTGTTATGCGTTATAGAAGCATAGGGGATATAGTATTGGTGCCCATATTTTCCTTAACCTGTCAGCACATTAAAGGCTGATGTGGTCAGCGTCGCACCTGCCTGCCTTTCTTTCCCCTGAAGAAGTCAGGTACCCATTTCTACAGCTGGGTGACTGGGGCACCTCCAACCTGTTTGAACCTCCAACCTTCACCATGAGAGACTAGTGCACTAACCACTTTGCCACTCAGATGCCCATGCTACATCAGTGACTGAGGTATACTCACCCATGTCAGTTTCCTGGTTTAGGGATTCAACTGGATATTAGCAACTGTTTTAGAGGTTACCCAGTTCTGAAAGAAGCCGACAAATACTGATTTATGTCACTGTTAGCATGATTTATTTTAAAAATTCTTGAGTCTTGCATATCTCGAATGTGAAACTATCAGAACTGTCTTGAGATTGATAATAATCAGTATTAGAACTGTGGTATATTTTACTCTTTCTTCAGGACATAGAGCTAATGAGAAATGGGTGACATTAACATATCTTACGGTAGGCAGTTACAGCTATTACATCATCCCAGATGGATACAGTGCACACTGGGTGAGGCTACTTATTATTCTCAACCCCACTACAACTGCCAAGATCACAGCTTATTTTCATTACACATAGACACAGATGTTACCAAATGTGTAGTATTTCTTTACATGTTAAAATATATATCTCCTGACAAGAACTTTCAAAAATAGTTTTTTTCTAATTCATCATTTCTTTATCATTGTTTCTTTTCCAGTTTTTTTTAAGTTTGCTTTTGTTATGATGTTTACCTAAGGGTCATTCAGAAAACTGATTCCAGATTTGTAATGATTGTATTATTAAATTAGTTATAAAAAATTTGAGGTTTTGAAAACTGCAGTCAGCATTTAACATTTTAGTCTGTTTGAGTTATAAAAAATTTGAGGTTTTGAAAACTGCAGTCAGCATTTAACATTTTAGTCTGTTTGATTTTACTGTCATAAATATCATATGTTGCTGTTGATCCATTGTCTTCAATGATGACCACAGATTAATCTTAGTCAAAGTAAGGAGAGGTGTGTCCGTGCATGACCAACTAGCCCTATACGAGCTCTAAAAGTTTTGCCACACACAAAACATATATGTCCAGATTCAGTTGTGGGTGCTTGTGCTACCTTGGCTTTTCGCATTGTGTGTTTGTGCTGGGCACTTTCAATTCTTGAGTGTTCTGTTCTCTGAGCACCCAGGGTGGTTGAAGCCCTCCGTGATGGGTTGACTTGTGCTATGGGCTCCCAAGAGTTTATGTCTATCCCGAAGGCTTTGAATGAGGTTTTGAGCGTATCCTTGTAATGCTTTTTTTGCCCTCCAGCTTTCCGTTTTCTGTTCAGCCCCATAAAGGAGTTGTTTGAGCAGTTGAGTGTTACTCATTCTGACTACGTGCCCTGTCCATCGAATTTGCACCTTTTGAAGCATTGTGTAGATACTTGGAATATTAGCTCTTGTGAGGACTTTAGTATCAGGTATCATTTGCTGCCATTTGATGTTCAGTGTTTTTCTGAGACAGCCTAGTTGTCTTGCATGTCTATTGTAGACTGTCCATATTTCGGCTGCATACATTAGTGTGGTCAGAATGACAGATTTATAGACCTTTAACTTAGTGGTAACGCTGAGCCCTCTTCTTTCCCATACATTTTTTCATAGCCTCCTAAATGCTGTGCTGGCTTTAGCTATCCTGTTGCTGAATTTCAGCATCAAGACTGACTGCCCTGGAAAGGGTACTGCAAGATAAGGGAACTTTTCTACAGATTTTAGCTTTTGTCCCTTTATCAAGATTTCCAGGTCAGTATATTCTTTGTTGGGGGTGGGTTGATATACAACTTCTGTTTTTTCAATGTTGATCGTAAAGTCAAATTTGTCGCAGGCCTCCGAGAAGTTATCAGTAATGGTTTGCATATTAGGTGTTGAATTAGCATTTAGTGCACAGTCATCAGCGAACAGAAAGTCTTTGATTTTCGCATTCTTAACTTTTGAAGCAGCTTTTAATCACCTCAGATTGAAAAGCTTTCTGTCAGTAGGATATGTTCTATAAATTAACCGAATACAGTTTTCATTTAAGCTTCTGGAGGTGTCTATGAGCATGGCCCAGAGCACCATGTTGAACAGTGTGGATGCAAGGACACATCCCTGCTTTACCCCACAGGTAACAGGAAAGGATTCGGAGACCTCATCATCACCAAGAACACAAACCTTCATGCCCTCATGAAACTGACGAACTATTTCTATGAACCTGGCTGGGCATCCATATTTTGCCATTATTAGCCAAAGACCATCCCTACTGACAGTATCAAAGGCTTTGGTTAAGTCTACAAAAACGGTTAATAGGTCACTGTGGTGCTCCTGGCACATTTCCTTTAGTTGACGGATCATCCTTCTTCCTGCTTGAAAACCACACTGACTCTCAGGAAGCAAATTATCTTCAAGATGCTTATTGAGTCAGTTTAGGAGGATGCGAGCCAGTACTTTACCAGCGATTGATAGAAGTGAAATTTCTCTGTGATTGTCACAATAGTGGCAGTTGCCCTTGTTCTTGTACAGGTGGATCATTTGGTAGAGCTCCTGAACTCCAAGCTGAACAGAAGAGATCAGTGAGGCTCTGTATCATGCGGGTTCCTCCTACTTTGTAGATCTCAGCAGGGATGGCATCTGAACTGGGAGCTTTCCCACTTGTTAACTGGTTGATGGCGTTCTTAACTTCCTGAATGGTTGGTGGTATATCTGGCTCGATTTTAATTTCAACCTGAGGTAGGCGAGCAATTGCTTTATCGTTGATGGCCGATGACCAATTGAGGACTGTATTGAAGTGCTCCGCTCACCGCTTCATGATTTCGTTTTTTTTGTGTCATATCATATGACACTGTCAGTTCAATATATATATATATATATATAATATATATATATATAATATATATATATATATATATATATATATATATATATATATATATAAAATATATTATATAAAACAAGCACATAGAAAGGAGGAACATTTTTTTTTAATAAGCAAACATCAAATTATCAGTCATCATCTTGGCTTGGTTTCTGGTCTTGTCATTGTTTGAGTTTTACTGTATAATTAAACAACATTAATTTTTTTTTATATTACTTATTTAATTTGTTAACCCTAATTTGTTGTTTTTTTTTTTTTTGCATGCTGCATACATATTGCTTGTTTTTAATTACTGTAATTAAACTCATTTTTAAAAAGCAAGTTTTGTTCTTTTATTGACTAATAAGTGTTTTAACTGTTGTTTTATATCTCTATGGTTCTTGAGTTGCAGAACTGAGATTATGTTAATGTCACATTCTGTTAATGATACCACCATTACATAAATCAGAGTTTTGTAAAATGTGTTAATTTTTAAAATTAACTAGCTCATCAGCACAGTGTCCTCTCATTATTGTTACACTGAGCATATATTTCATATAAAAATGACATGGTATAGAAACATGATACTTTATGGATGTTTATAAATGTGCAATCAAACTAAATTCAGTATTAAAAAATAAGTAAGAAAGAATAGTGTCAGATTAAGTGTTAAAAAATTAAAATTAAAGCAGGAGAACAGTTACACATGTTTCCTGGCAAACATGGCTGGTTCACAAATAAATATCAGTGCCATTAATTTCAGAGTTCACTACAATAGGGTTATATATGTTAGTTTTTCTGATTATAATGATAACAGTGAAGTATCCTTTAAAACTTGTATGGATGAATATCTGAGAGTATGAGTATAACTGTTGAACTACATCACTTACATGCCTCACCTAAAATTTTATTTTTCTTAATTTGTATATTTTTTCATTTTATCAAATCCCTTGTAAAAAAAAAAAAAAAGATATGGGTTATTGGTACTTTTTCTTATCATAAATGCTGACTCAAGTTGATCAACTTGACTTGAACGAGATCTGAGTCACTTTAAGACTTATCTTGAACATGCAGAACATCATTTCAGACTTGTCTTGCAACTTGACACTTTTTAGTCAATCCCCTTGTCTTGCAACTTGATACTTTTCAGTCAGTCCTCTTGTCTTGTAACTTGACACTTTTCAGTCAATCTTCTAGACGATTTTACTACAGGTCTTTTATTAGTCAGACAATGCATGCTTAAGAGATGTCATTCCCCTATGTGCTGTTAGGCATATCTAATTTGAATCTACAGTCTATTTAGTTGTACCTGATGAATGACTAAACATTATGTAATAATTTGCCTGCTCCAGACAGAATAATAATGTTTACCATGTTCATCAGATAACACAGAGTAATCAGGTACCACAAAAGTGAAGATGTATATCACTTACATCTTACATCCTTCTCATGTCATTAAACATCACACAGGGCTAGCATGATAATTCACCAAGTTTTCCTGTTTTTGGTGAGGTTTTTGAGCCTCATGAAGGGATTTTATGCCTACTAATTTGGCCTCTCTTAACAATGTCCTCTTTAGAGTTTCACATGGTCAACCTCTTTTTCCTCAGCCTATTGTGTTCCACTTGATAGTTTGTTTTGAGATTTTCTGACTCTTTCTTCTCATCATGTGACCGATATATGCCCATCTCCTTTTTCTGATCACCCATGAGACAGGTTGTTGTTCACTCATCTGTTGTTCTTGAATTCGTTCCACTTTATGCAGAGTATCTTCCTTAGGCATTTGTTTTCAAAAGAGTCTAATTTCTTGTCTGTTTCTTTAGTTGTTTTCCAGCTTTTGCACGCATAAATGAGGGTGGATATTATATTTGAATTGAATAGTCTTAACTTGGTTTTTGTGCTTATAACTTTTGAGTGCCTTATGTTCTCAAGAATTCGTTAGTCCATTGTAACCTTGAATTATGATTATAATTATGAATATATTTTAGTTATAAGGGTTAACATTAAATAAAAAGAGAAAAGTTAGATCTGAAATTTAGGGAACAAGGCAGAAAACCGATTCCTATGACACTAGTGAGAGATCAATATGACTGAACACTGAGAAGTGTAAACAGAAGAAGCAGACAAATAGAAAGAACAAACTCAATGATTCCAAGAAAGAGATTGGCTAGAGAAAGATTTCAGAAGTACAAAAGGTTACAATACCATCCTGCAAGTGAAATAAAAGATGATGACAAACAGTCGGCACACAGAATGCTAAGAATAAACAGACAGACAGTTAATTGCTTGATAAACCCCAAGCACTCAAGAAGAACTTGCCCAAGGTGTGATAACTGGACAGGGACACTGTGATAAAGTCCAACTCTAGGCTGGATGGGCAACCACCTCTCACCCAGTGGGTGTATACTGATATCCAAAACACGCGGAAATTTTCCAGTGAGAAAGTCCAACTCTAGATTAAACTGGTGCAACTAAAACCACAGTGTCATGCATTCTCGCTTCTACGACCCACCAAGAATACAGGCTCAAGCCCCGCAACACTTTGAACCTCTTGTGGTCCTCTCTGGGATCTCTTGTGGTCCTCTCTGGGACCACAGGAGTAAATTCAGTAGGATCACAGGGCGGTCTTGGTGGTAGAAGCGAATGAAGAAGAAGAAGACAGCACCAAAATCACCCGTATGTCCTCGATAGAAGCATAAACTAATAACATAGTAATAATATTATTTGTATACTTAATATTAGCATAATAAATAAATAAAATCAAAATAATAAACTAATTGAAATAATAGACTAATAATAAACTAATATTAACATAATATTATGTGTATACCTATACACTAATTACTAGATATCGAGATTGCGTGTGGTGAACAGAAAGAACTCAACTTATATTTTACTGAAGATTCATGAAAGAGAGAGAGAGAGAAACTATCTGCTAATTATCATGTAATCCAGTTGATATGCACTTTAAGAATGAGTTCTCCATTGTTTATGCAATTGAACTGTTGGAAATTCTACACCCATTTTTACTACAGGAGACATCTGGTATAAATAAACATGTAATTCTCGTTCCGGACGAATGGAATTACTTGTACAAGACTTTTCCATGTGACAATATTTAAAATCCAACACAAACAACTTAATAATATTTAAAAGGTCAATGCCGCTTTCGCAGTTCTAACTTCCTTTCTGGTGTCACCATGCTGGTCTATGTAGCTGCTGAGGTATGCAAATTGATGTAGTTCTTCAACAGCTGTTCTTTCTACATATATTTTTCATTCTTGATTAATGAGAAGTTTCAATAATTTTGTTTTTTCCTTGTTAATTTCAAGTCCTATTTTGCTAGTCAGTAAAGACAGGGTATCTGTTTTTTTCTTGTATCGAATTTACATTGTCACTGATAAGAGTTATGTCATCTGCAAAATCAAGATCTTCTAGTTGTGTCCCATGTGCCCAATCAATGCCTGTTTCACCTGTGCAATATTTTTTTTCATTTTAAGTTTATGGCAATTCCAAAAACCAAGGGAGATAGTATACATCCTTGTTTCATGCCTATTTCAATCTGGAACCATTTGCTCATTCCTTTTTCTGTGTTGGCTGCACAAACATATCCATTGTAGAGATCCTTAATGATGGTGACAATTTTAAAAGGTATTCTATCTATTCCATCTGTACAGATAGTCCCCACATGTTTGTTTTTCTGACTATTGGTTCACTGAAATGGGAGAATAGGAAATTATGGGAGAAGGTCTTACTGTAAATTACAAATTTAAAAAAAAAAAAAAAGAATGCTTATTTGAAGTAAAATTCATATTTTAAATTTTGTGTGCAAATTATGAGGTCACTCTGATTTTATATTTTAAAATATGCCTGTCTTTGGCAGTAAAGTACTGTATATTTACCCCTGTGAAGTTCATTTTATGTCTGTTACACTTTTCAACTTGACTATTGACCATCAGCTTGGAACCCTGTCAAAGAGTGAGGATTATCTTTCATTTATTTTATTTTACCTTCTTCACTCTCACAACTCTTAATCCTTACTGTAGGTTGTAAGAAATCACTTTTAGTAATGCTGATCTGGTAACAGAAATCAACTATGATTTTTTTTTTAACAGTTTGATTGAAAGACTTGAGACTTGGCTTGAAGCTGCATGCAAAGTTTTGAGACTTGACTTAAGATCAGAAAATAGTGACTTGACTCTTGCCTTAAAGGACTTGAATGTGTCTCTATTTCTCATGCACTCATACATCAATGACAACACAATTTCTGTTATCAAGGTGGAAGAATCAAGAAGCTACTTCATAAGATGTATATTTAGGGTAAGTATGAATAATGACCACCATCTCATTGTACAGGCAGTCTGGTTGGCTGAGTGGTTAGGTGCTTGGTTGACTAATCGGGTGGTACCAGGTTTTCTGGTACCACCACACCAAAATGGCCCCAAGGTCCACCCAGCCTCTAAAACTTGGTACCAGAGAAATCTGGGAAGGTAAATGTGGCAAGACTTGATACTGACTACATCACACTTTCATATGTCTAAGGTATTGTAAATATGGGCCTAACACTGTATCCTCAATATGCCATAATGGCATGAAAACGTGGGTTTTTACTTTTTAAATTTATCTGTGCATCATTTTCATGCAAACATTTCTTTCTGCCTTGCAATATAATTTACTCTGTCAGTGGATTCTCAGCACATGTGATGTGTGCAGTTTTAAGCTAACTGTGAAAGACTTAATTCATAACATAAGGAAGTTAATGCCAGAAAGGAAAATAACAAGAGAACGCCAATGAGGTATGCACCCAATTGACAGCATTAAGAGATAGACGAGTCAATTTGGCCATGATAAAGCAAGCTGAAGATGCAGCACTGCCAATTATTCATGAGGTGATGAAGCGCAAGATTAAAAAAAAAAATACAATGGGAGAGCTGCTACAATAATGCACAATAAAGCTGGATACTGGGTAAGACCAAGCTTTATTGCTGGACCCTGGGAGCTGTTTCATTACACTTGGGCCATACCCATTAGTGTCCTACATACAACATCACACTGTCCTTTATGGTAACAGCCATCAAACAATGTCGCGCAGGTGACACAAGCCGCCTGATGCTTCTGAACCACTACATTCAGGACTGTGGGGTGCTTGAGCCATATGGTTTAAACTCGTTATTCAGCTACACATAACATTCTTCTCTTGCGCTATCATAATCCCTCTCCACTAAGCTCCATTCTTTCTTGCTGCACATAATTCAGAACCTACATACATCATTGTTTTACAACCCCTCTACCACAACCATAATCATTTATTTCACCTTCTCTTAGCTAGGTTACCATTCTCTCACTCTCTCTCTTCTTTCCCCATTCACTACCATCATCTACTATCAAACATCATGTCTCTATTTAAACATTCTCTATACTCCACCATGCACATTTTTGCACATTTCAGAACAAGCACATTTTGAATATAGCAACAGACACATTTCTAATCATGTATTGGAGACGCTCATTTGACCTTCAACTTGTGTTCTTCCAAGACTGAGCTAAATGTTCATTCATTTCATTTATTTATTATTTCTTTTTCATGTGAATCTATTACTTTATCTTCCCTCTCTATTTCTTCATCCTGTTTGTGTCTGTATGACAAAGGCTCACGCCGAAACATTACAGCTTTGTGTTTGTTAAGTAATAAAGCTGTTCCTACTTTTTTTTCCTAGTTTATACACACTGTCCTTTTGTGCTTTTGCTGGTATAATTCCAGTAATGTGTTGGGTATAAATTGCTCATGTTCTGGAGCACAACAGGTTCTTTACTTCTACTTCCTCTAATCACATGCATGGTGGTAAGGTGTGCATGGTATGAATCTTTGAGGAAGCTTTTTAACTGAATCTTTGATTTGCTGTGTGATAGACTGCCATAAGTCTTTTATGTCCAATCTGATGTTTCTATCTTGGTAGCAACTGCTGCTAGCTGATCATTGCCAGTAACTCCTGAATGTCCCAGGCATTATAGCCATGTGATATTTTGGATATGAGATTTGGATATTATGTCCAACCATTCATTTCTTTTTGTGCATTGTTCTGTTTTTTTCTTAATAACAGACATTGAGAGTCCATGATGATTGTGTTTCAGTGTACTTCCTGGAGAATCAGCCATTTCAGGGCTTGTGTGACTGCTTCATTTTCCACCTCATGCTGGAACAGGTGGCGCTGTAAGCTCCAGACATGATCTTGAGTATTTTACCTTTGGAATATGGATCAAAACCCCATCTGCTTTTAACACCTTTGTGTACTGATCCATCCACATAGATGATGATGTCTTCAGGCCTCAAAAGTTTCTTAATTAATTTGTTAATTAATTTCATCTTGTGTTTTCCTTCAAGCCAATTCCGGCATTCCCTTGCCAATGTAATGTGTACTTTGGTTAGATTTTGGTACAATAAACTTTTACATTGACGCCAATCAGGGTTTGGTGATATGTTGAGGGTCACTTACTGTCTGTAATGAATCTTCTGCATGTGTTATCTATGAATCTCCCCCTCTTTAATTTGAGCCCTTTCTTAATTTGTAAATATCTTGGAGTGGATCGATTTTGTCACTGCTAATCTTAAGGTATTTCTTAACTTGTGCACACTTGTGTTGGGTCCTTAAAGTCTTTCAGACCCAGGATGTACCTCAAAGCAGTTGTAGGTGTGTTTCTGGTGTATCCCGGTATGAACCTAATTGTCACATTCTGTACCAGGTCTAACTTGGCAACTTGTGTAAACTATAAATTACTGTTATATTCTATAATGGATACATCAACTATTTATTCGAAACTTAAACTATAAAGGTAGATTTTATGGTGTGGTTTTACAAAGTGGCAGAGGGAGTGAGTAAAGTGAGAAAAAACGAATAGAAATTATGAGAATACTTCTTCCAACAAACAATTGCCCCGGTCTTGTCTGCACTCTTGATCACGATATCTCGTCTGCGCTGGAGTTGTGAAAGTGCGCGCTGCTTCCCGGGGGTCAGATTAGAGTGTTGTACACGGGGAAAGCGAAGCTTGCGGATTTCGTAAAGAGTGTGATCAATATAGAGGTCCAAGGAACGAGACGCTCCTGCTGAAGGTGTCCAGGTAGATGGTTGTTTAGAGAAGAGAGAGAAAGGGTAATCATCAGAAGTGGAATGGGATGATGAAGGTTGGGACGCGTCTTGGAAATGGAACTTCAAATGCAGTCTGCGATGGAAACGGTGGACATCTTGAAGGAGTGAGAACCAGTCAGCAGAAGGACAGAGGGGAACAAACTGCAAACCTTTCCCCAGAACAGGCAATTCATTTTCAAGAGGAAAATCAGGAGGGATACAAACCACCTTACTGGGAGCAGAAGCGGTAGTGGATCGGGGAGAGACTGGAAAGGGGTGGATAGCAGAGAGTTCTGCTTTTTGAGAGAAGAAAGTTGCAGGTAGAACTGTCTGTTGGTGGAGTGAATAATCTCTCGGATCAGGCGATAAATTAGGTAATTATCATGTGTAACTTGGTGGAGACGGACAGAGAGTTGAGAAATGTAGCTCGGACGGAGTTAACCTGGTACTCACGCACCACCCTCATAGTTTGGCAGTTAAAAACATACTGTATCTACATCTCCTCCAGACCGAGCCTGATACACGTGAGCCTTTTGGGGGAACCCCCATTGGTGGCCCACAGACGGGACAAGAACCTCAGGGACCTTTTAGTTCGATGTCGCCTTAAGATAGATGACACTTTTTATGGTACCAGACGTTGTGGACGTCGTAGATGCAACACTTGCCGATTTGTTGTCGAAGCTAGCCAGATCTCCTTCCCTAAGTCCATGTTATCAGTTCAGGAGGGTTTCACCTGCACTTCACGCAATGTTATTTATGCTATTATGTCCAAACGTTGTGGTATGAAGTATATAGGGGAGACCGGTTTGCGCTTAGGAGATCGTTTTTGCCAACATCTTAACCATATTTCTAAGATGGCCTGGACACCTGTGGCTAAACATTTTTGCCTTAGCAACCACAGGGGAAAACAGAACATTTCCGTTAGTGCGATCCGCTCTTGCTCCGCATGTACGATCTCGGAGGGTCCCAGAACAGCGCCTTATTTTCTAGACTGGCTGTCTCCACCCAGCAGAAATTAACAACGTCTTCAGCTTTCTTTAACTTCTTTAGTTTTCCACCACCCCCTTTAAAAAAAAACTTTTACTCTACTTTCTTTCTCATAGCTCCCCTTTCCTATCGCCACTTTCTCTTCTTCTCTGGCGACATATTGGTGTTTATAGGGTCTTGTCCTATTCACCAGTTTCACATTTTCTCCCTGCATGTGTTTATGTTCTTCATTCATTATCTCTCCGCTTCCCCTTTACCCCTCCCCGACACCTTCTCCTCTAGCGGCTATCATGTTTCTATTGCCCTTCCCCCTCCCTTCATCCACCTGTTTTCCTTCTCTCTCTCTCTCTCTCCACCGCTTCTTTAGGATTGACTCTATCGGCTTATCCTTTGTGTGGCCCTGCGTGGTCTCTATGCCTCTTCTAGTGGACATGCATTTCTCTGTTTGCTACTTCTGGAGGAGGCCATATTAAAAGTTCTTCGTTTATTTATATGTTTTTTGCCCCGTTTGTGTATGTAATCCTCGAAAAAGGCTCACGCCGAAATATCTGATGTTGTATGTTTTTTTTTCATCTATACATTCTCATACTTTCTACTCGTTTTTTTCCCTCACTTTACTCACTCCCTCTGCCACTTTGTAAAACTACAACATAACCTGTATCTACCTTTATTATTTAAACTAGTTTTACTGCAGTCGCCATCCCCTTTATCTGAGCAAAAAAGATGGAGAGAAAGATTTGCAGCAAAAATGTGGTTCTACAGAAAACTATATCATATAACATGGAGAATGAAAAAAACCAATGCTTGCTTTAGAACATCTCCAAATGCAATGTGAACTTCTCAAAGAAATAAGGACGAAGAAAACAAAATATTTTGGCCATATCAAAATACATAACAATATGCTGAAGACCATAAAGATGGAAGGAAACAAGAGCAAGAGGTAGACAGAGATGTAGATGGGAAGATAACATACAAGAATTGATAGGATACAGCCTGGCTAAGTGCACCGGGAAGGTGAAGAAGCATGGGAACTGGAAATTCATACCACCAATCTCTGAAAAAGGCACATGATAATGATGATGAACCAATAATGAATATAAACGTAGTTAGGCACTAGAACATGGAGCTGCGAAATATATATATATATATATATATATATATATATAATCGTCAACATTCTGTTGACGATATGTTTATAGTGTTTTTTTTAAAGAATAAATGAAAAATATTTATATTGATCTTCACTGCTCCAATCATCCTCACGAAAATTGTTTCGTCCACATTCCTGGCGGTGCTTTTAGCAAGACCCGATTTCCGGACGTTGAAAACAGAAATCTGTGTAAACTATGATGGAAAGAAAGGTGTTTTCTAGAAATTCAAGTCAGCAGTATTGACTAGCATAGTTGTGAGTTGTGATATTTTGATGATACTTTTTGCAGCAGCATTATGTAGCATGCTAATTGGATACTGGTTATTAGAATTAAATGGTGTGCAACTGAAAAAACAAACAAACCGGCAAACATGCATAACAAATGAATCCAACATAACGTATGTACATGCATTATAACATAATAAACCGCATGGGATAGTTAGTTAAAGTGGAAATGTTAAGCAAATGAATGTGTGACACAATGCCGTGCGCTTCAAACCTCAGCACGTCTTTGATCATTCAGAAACCGACAAGAAGGCCCCTTGTTAATCTACGATCGCGTATTTGATATTCGCGACTAACCTCTGTTGTTAGATGTATACCATCCACTGGACACATAGAAGAAATTCATCTTCCTCCAAGTATGCAGAATACTAGATTTTATAAATACCGAACATAAGAAAGTATAAACAGATGTTGTACAACAGGATGAGCTAAGAAAATATATGAACATAAGAACTTCAGCTTTCCAAGCCATTATGGCTCATTGCTACAAAGTTCACTTCCACTCTTCTCTAATCTTCTCTCTCCAATTGGTGACACAAATTTCTTTTATATCCTCTTCTATATTGTCTTCCCATCTCTGTCATGGTCTTATTTCTCTCATCTCTTGTGCATACATAATTTTCGTTTGTCTCTTCTCTTCTGTTCTTTCTACACAGCCCAACCAGTGTAGTCTGAAGCATAAGAACAGAGAGTAAAATTTTTTGTAGGGAAACAAACCTAATATATGCAACTCTTTTTTGTAAACAAGATAAGACACAGCACTTCAGCCTTGTTCCTTTCTGTAGCTCTACCAGAAGAAGACAAGCAAAAATTAGACATAACAGGAAATGGGTATTGAAGAGGACTTGCAGTCAGTATTTCACAGACAGTGTGTACCAGTTAGAAATGGAATTGATATCAGGTCTGATGCACAGAGTAAGTATTTGGAGAATATTTTTTTAATTAGATATGTAGCTGACGTATAAGTTCATCATTTGTGGAAATGCTAAAGTGATACAAGTATTAGTGAAGCTGTTAAATGAAATAATGCAAGAAAGAAATCAAGGAAATGACTACCATGAGTCTCATCTATCAGTACCTGCTCCTTAGACCACATATTATAACACATGAGTACTCACCATTCTTTCAGCTGGAGCACTGACCTAAGTCCTCTGTTATCCATAGGGCTTTTGTTTACATCAGTGCAGTGTGCAAAACAAAGTGCAGTATTCTTGTTACAGGCACGTGGGTACTATTACGTACATAAACAAAAAAAAAATTTCACCAGTAATTGTTAATTGACGTCTTCGTAAAGAATGAAGAAGATAGGCATGAAACTTGGAGTCAACAAAACATTAACAGTTTGTTAAAGATGCCAGAACAATGATCAGTCAGCATAGGATGTATGTTATTACCAGTTGCACATTAGTGGAGGTACTGAATAGATGATTGAGGCACATATGAATATGCCTGAAGTATAAAGATAATAGTCTCTTCTAACATAATGAAGACACCAGACTATTTTCTTATTCTCATTTTCATGTAAAGATATGAGCACTTTACAATATAATAATTTTGGAAGCTAATATACACATTTACATAAATTTACAGAAGAGTCCTTCAGATATCATGGACACAAAAAAAGAACAAATATATACATACTACAAGAACTTAATAGTGAAGAAGATTGCTAGTAAGGAAGATTAAACAGAGAAAACTTAAATATTTTGGATATTAAATGTCATGATAATTTAGAGAAGACAGTCTTGGAAGGGTTTATAATGGAAAAAAGAGAGGAAGACCAAAGCAAAGATGGCTGCAAGACATCATTGATGATCTGCGAATGGACACATCAGCAGCAGGACTTCTTGCTTACAACCAAGAGGCCTACAGGAGAGCTATTAGGGAGGCAAAGTTCCACAAGGGACTTGCAAACGACTGACTGACTGAATGTACACATGGCCCCAAAGATTTGGTTAAAGAGTTGTGACTATGTGTTCTGAGAAACATTGCATTTTATTTAAATGAATTTTAAAAAGACATTAAAATAATTATAAGCTTTTTTTTTTCTCCATAATCTTTGGATGGCCTGGTTAGCTGAGTGTTAGGTGCTCGGTTTACTAATCTGGTGGTACTAAGTTCAAGTTGTTTTTTTTTTTCTGGTACACACCAGAAAAATGAAGATGGCTGCAAGACATCGTTGACGATCTGCAAATGGATGCAGCAGCAGCAGCAGGCCATCTTGCTCACAACCGAGGGGCCTACAGGAGTGCTGTTTGAGAGGCAAAGTTCCACAAGGGACATGCAAATGAATGAATGAACACACCAGAAAGGCCTGGGGTCCATCCAACCTCTAAAAATAGGTCCCAGGAAATGTGGGAAGATAAATGTGGCCAGGCGTGATACTGACCGCACTTTCATGTGCAGTGATCTTGGAAATATGGACCTGGCACCATATCCCCAGTGTGCCACAATGGCATGGAAACAGGGATTTTACCTTTTTTTTTTTTAACCTTTGAATTAAAATTGTGATTTTTGGCAAGATAGGATTTAAGAAAGCCAGAATTTTAGAGATGAAGGTTGTTATAAATGTAACATTATTTCATTTGTTTGCTGAAACAGTGGATTTTGTTCCAAAGACAAAAGAGACCATGTGCTACATTTGTGGAGCTGTGCTCTTTGATGATAAAGGCAATGTGTTGCTTATACAGGAAGCAAAAAAGTCGTGTTATGGCACCTGGTATCTACCAGCAGGGCGACTTGAACCAGGGGAGACAATTATTGTAAGTGAACCATTAACTTCTTACAAGTTTAAGTGTACGTCCATCTTAGTGAAGTTTTGTTTACAGTTGTTTTTGAGTAAAATCATTTTGGTTGAGTTACAAATCATTATATTCGTATTGTCTATCTTTGAATTTATTTTATCATCAAATATTAATGAAATGGAAAGTATTTTACAGTTGTCACTGGTTTTATCTGTTTCTCACAACTGAGTATAGTCGATTGTATTTGGTGACTGGTATCGTGCAAAAAAAAAGTGCTTTTTTTTAACTGGAGTGGAGTTAGGGAGACAAAGTTCCGCAAGGATATGCAAATGAATGAATGAATCATGCGAAAAAAAAAAATAGGAAAAGCAGCTCTTTATAGGGTGGTATGTGTCAGATCTGTGGTAGTGATCATTAACCTTTCTGAGTTCGTGTCACATGTAAAGATATTGTGCCAACCATCTTTCACCTGGTAGTCAAAAAATGATTAATATGTTAATTCACTAGTAACTAGGAATTTCCATTTCAAACTGGTTGGTAACCTGTGGTATTGGTGCCCTTTTTTTTTTTTTTTGACATCGTCACTATCAAAAGTAATATAGTAATACTTGCTAAGTATCACACTTGGCTGTTTTTTCCCTTCTCCAATGCCAAGACGAGTTAGGTGCCTATTTTTACATCTGGATTGATTGGTAAACCAGAGTGATTGCTGTCAGAGATGGCTGCTGCTGGAGCAAGTTCTTACAACTTGTGAAGAACAGCATCAAAGAAAACATTTGGATGTGTGTGACTAAATAAGCGTAAAAGAAAGGGGTCATATATTTTTTATATTGATACATTTCTTATCAGTTTATTTCACTGTTATTTCTTAGATTCACTGCTCATGATGAAAGTGTGTTTGTCATAATTTAGGTTGCTTTTGTGCCCATCTCTTTCATAAAATTGACAGCACAGTATGAGACAGTGTGATAAAAAAGAATGATGGAATTAATGAAGGTGATATACAACTTATGGCACACAACAACATGATGGGCAGCTTTAGATACAAAAATATGTGGAAATAGTGTGAGGATATGGAAAATGGGCTGGGTTATTGTTTTTAGGCTGTTACTAATGAGCACAGCTTGGAATTACATGAAGTTCTGAACAACGAGGGAAGCTCCACTTAAACTGACTTTGAGCTAATGAAACATAGGCCTGTCTGGTTGAGAATACCCCATTAATGTCATCATTTACTTGAGAATTAAATGTAGAGAGAAAGAGCTGATGAAGAGATTGTCATTCATCAGTATTCAGTGATATTTGGTCTTTTAATACTGCAGCAATGGGGTATAGTGGCTAATGCATTTACCTGATGGTTTGAAAATCCTGAGTTCAGTTCCCTATCAGGGTGGAAATTTTTTTTAGACTGAGTGTATCACTAAGGTTGATCTAACCTCAAGAAATGGTGCCTGAAATTTCTATTGAAAAAGATAAAAGAGAACAGATGATCCTGCTTCACAATGTTGTGGCTTAGAAATTTGAAGGCATGACACCTCACAATCTTATGGCCTGAAATTACCGTGGGGCATAATTTTTCTTTTCTCTTTCAGTCATTAATGTTTCATGTTGTGCTCTGTGATATAAATGTGATCTGGAGTTTTGAATAGACAAGTAATACTTGCTAAGCGTGTAAGTAAACTTTGTTTCAGTAACAGAAAATGATAAAAGAAAAAAGTATGTGGGCTCACATACGCTGTCATTTTGATTTATGTCAGGATGGAACAAAGCGAGAAGTAAAGGAGGAAGCAGGTCTTGAGTGTGATTTGATGACTTTGCTAAGCGTGGAAGTCAGTAGTTATAAATGGATACGGTTTACATTTCTGGGAAAAATAACAGGTTGGATGATTTTGTTACTTTCTAAATGTTTCAGTTAACTTTAGTTAACATTATAACAGACTTCATTGATTCTCATTTTATCAGTGCCTACATGGTTATTCATGATGGCTAGCACTGTTATAGATAACATTAATTGCAGCATATGATTAAAACTTTAATTGCAGCATGTGGTTAACAGAAAATTAATGTATACCTTAAATTTCATCCATTTGAAACCTGGGATGTCAGCTTCTAAAATATTTTAATTTTTTTATGTCACAGACAAATAGATTGTCAAATATATAAATATTTAGAATGTGTTTTTAACTTCATCCCAAGTGGTGGTGGTGGGAGAAGGGGTTAGGAAGCTACTACGAGTTAACATTGGCTTAAGGGGTCTGTGACCTAAATAAAAGGAAAAGCTGGGAATAAATGGTATTTTCTTGGGTCGAGTAATTTTATGTTGTTTGTTAATTTTTCAAATGTTGTTTTAGGTGGAAAACTGAAAACTGTTGAAGAAAGGGATCAGGAATCACTGCAAGCAAAGTTTTTCAGTAAAGATGAGTTACAGAAAGCACGAACATCACTGAGGTTAGTTATAAGATAAATCAAAGCTAAGTTGTCCTCATTTATCCCAAGTGAAAAATTCATTGGCATCACTGATTTTAGTTATAAGGTGGCCTGAAACTAATTTATAACCATTCATCTCAAGTGAAAATATAAATTACAAGCTGTATCAGTCAAACAAACAGACAAAAGCATACATGTGAGTGGGTGGATGGAGTCTTCTTCTTCTTCTTCTTCTTCGTTCGCACTGTCTATCTATATCTGCAGTCCTGTCTCTTGGATAAATTTCACTGTTTTTTGTAACTCATGTATGGAACCGTAGAGCTTATCTTCTTTAGTGGTTTCACTGGGCCAGTAATTATTTCTCAGTGTCTCGTAGTTGATGCAGTTCTGGAGGATATGTTCCACGGTTTGGGGCACCTGGGCACATGTACATAGATTAGTAGTACCAACCTTAAACTTTGTATACATATGACTTCGGAGTCGGCTGTGTCCTGTTCGGAGACGGAAAATGGTGACTTGTTCCTTTCTGTTTAGCATGTGATAGTCATCATGTAGTGGTGTTTGTGGCTTCCTGTAGGTTTTTATCATGCTTTTCTTCTGATTATAGGTGATTGGTATGTCTGGTTGCTCCATTTCAGTGCCCTCTTTGGCCAGATGGTCAGCTTTCTCATTGCCTGGTATCCCACAGTGGGAGGGAATCCACTGCAAAGTGACTCCATGTTGTAAGCCAATTTTTGACAAGGCATCCTTAAGGTCTGGTAGTTTGTTGCACTGAAGAGCCTCCAGTACTGATCTTGCATCTGTGAGAATTACTACAGGACATGTATCAATTCTGGAGTCTGATAGTTTTTCAACTGCAGCAATAATTGCCCTAACTTCTGCATCAAAGTTGTTGCAGTATTTACCAGTGGATATGGAAATCTTGTCAATGGTGTTGTTTGGATATTCAGTATATGCTCCTGCCCCACCATTTTTTATGGCATTATGTGCAGATCCATCTGTATACACACGTATCCAGGTGTCGCATGGATATTTGTCATCTAGAACACTAAGTGTGGCTATTGATCTTACAAGACTGCTCTGCATCTCACCATTCTGCACACCTTTCACTTCAGTCTGAATAGTTATTTGTGTATAATCTGCTTCTTTCCATGGTGTATGCTCTGGTACAGATGATAATGGAGTGACTACAGTTGGAAGGTCAGGTATCAGCTTACGCATACGCTTGGCATGTCCATAAATGTTCGGCTTTTGATGTCAAGATTACCTTCAGTGTTTTTAGGGAGATGCCTCCAATGTCGTGTTGATTGTATGCTGCCGTGATCTAGCGTTTAGTTGGGATTTGCAACCACTGCCCTTGGCTACATGTAATGCAGTGAGTCGTATGTGATAGCTACTTTGGAGGAAGTTGCTTATATATATATATATATATAACAAGCAAAATGTCAGTCCCTTGACACATGAATTATCTTTTCAAGTTTGAAAAGCATTTCAGTTACTGATATCTTTCAACATCTTGTGACCTTCAAGACTTATAAGTGTAATTTGAAGTTTTCCTGCTGGCTCCTCATTAAGCAACAGGTTATGCTGATTTTTTGTTGTTGTTGTTCCCCTACTAAACTGTTCTGTCTGGCCACTGGCCCCCCCCCCCGATATTAAACTGGTTCTCAAGGGCCACTTTTTTTGTGCCTTATCTCCTCTTAGAAGTGCGGTTAGAGACAGTCCACAAAAACTAATGGCTTGGTTGATCATCCTTACACTGTTAATGACTTCATAATTTGTTATCTGGAATGTGAGACAAGTGGGTATCTCAAATGCTCAGTGCTGATATCTTTTATAATGCTATGATATGTACTATATCCAGATCTTTTTTCTCTGTACAGTGAGAATATTCTAAGAACGATCACCACAGAACCAGGCATAAAAATTGGAGGATACAATATTAAAACCTTCGGTATGCTGACCACACAGTACTGATAGCTGAGAACCAACGAGACCTGCAAAATCTCTTGGATAAAGTCGCCAAAGAAGGTGAACAAAAAGGCCTTACTTTGAACATCAGAAAGACAGAGACTATGGTTATATCTAAGAAACAGAATCCACCAACATGCAGTATAAAATTAAACGGAACTATTCTGAAGCAGGTGCAGAGATTCAAATACCTTGGAGCAGTAATAACTTCAGATGGGAAATGCAGAACAGAAATTAGGAACAGAATAGCCCAAGCAAAGACTGCATTTCAGAGAGTGAGAAACATATTATCCAACACGTCAATGACTGTTTGAAAACGAGTCCTAAAATGCTATACTGAACCTATCTTGTTATATGGAAGTGAATCGTGGACAATAGGCAAGTCTGCACAAAAATCATTGGAAGCTCCAGAAATGTGGTTTATTAGAAGAATGTTGCGAATCCTCTGGACAGCAAAAATAACTAATGAAGAATGTATGAGAAGAGCTGGAGAGACAAAAAATCTTGTCCAGAAAAAAAAAAAAAATAAGAGAGAGACAATGTACTTTCATAGGACATGCAATGAGAAGAAAGGGCATTGAAAATATTATAACAACAGGAAAAATAGAAGGAAAATCGAGAAGAAGACCAAGAGAAATGATACTGGACAGTCTGACGGGATGGTGTGAGAGGGGATCGTCAACTGAGCTGATGGCCTGCATGAAGGATCGTATACTCTGAGGAACCATAATAGCCAACGCCAGTTGGCATGGCACATGATGATGATGATGATAATAATATCCCAGAGATTTATTTACCTGCTAATACTAAATGCCGGTATCACAGATAAACTGTACAGAGGTGTAGAATAACTGAAAAAAGACTATGGTCTTTCCACTTTCTTACGTAAGGGGGGAAAAAAGAATGAACTCTTGAACACAGGAATTGAGTGAAGTCGGATTAAGGTTTGTTGAATAAATTGTCATTTTTCAGCCACGTATCTGAAATAAAGAGAGTATAATTTTCTTTAAGATCACAGAATAGAGAGCCCTATATTTTAAGTCTGTGATAGAAAAATTGTGTTACTGAATCATTTTAACTGATGCCTAGTATGTTCATATACATTACTGTTGTTCGTGGACAGACAGAATGATATTCTGAAGCTTATAGAACTTGGTAGAAAGTACTGGGAGACAAGTTCTTCACCTCACAGCTATGAGACATTGCCTGTGTTAGCTCCGCATAACAGACTGATACACAGAGTGGTCATAGTGGACAGGTCGACCAGGTAATGTTGCCAACAGTTGTATCTTTGCATCACCATATTCTTTTTATTTGCCTGTCTGGGAGATAGGACAAAAGTGTAATAGATATAACACACAGTCATTAGGACTGGCATGATAAAGCTGTCCAAAGGCCTTATCTTACTTAAAGGACAGTTGCTGAAGTCTATTTGCATTTATTATAAAAGTAACACATCATTTTTATGCAGCTTGTGAATATCAGAGTTGCATGGTATTTTTTAAAAAGTATCATGACAGATTTGTTTAATTCATTTATAAAATTGCAAATGCTTTCACTGAAATCTTAAACAGCTTAACTCTTTCCACCCGCATTATGTCCAAAAACGTTTCTTATGTTCCCTATGATACAGACATTTTGGGGAAGGGGGTCCCTGTATAAAAGTTAATGTACCGAATATTAATTCCATGATCACCACTTGTGTATCACACATTAAAATAAGTGGAAGTGAATGAAGATTCCATAAATGAAGTTATTTGTCATTAAAAAAAAAAAAGAAAAGAAAAAAAACAACTGGTGTGAAACGATGGAACGATTTTTTGGCGCTAAAAAATATTTTAGGGCTGAGCAATAAAATCTTCTTTATACTTACCTTAATTGTGTCATAATCCAATATAGAATACATAGTCATTCAAATTTCATCATAGTAAAATCAATATTTATGGATGTTTGTGACATCCAATAAATCTAATGGGTCTACAGCTATGAGAAACACATATAGTAAGATAGATCTAGTCAGTCGGTGTGACCATTCTACCACTTGATCTTGAAAAAAACTTGCATTTTACACGCCTATCGTGATATTCAACATGGCTCCTTTTATCAGGCGTCCTTAAACACTAGTTTAACTTTGGATTCAGAAGAGCTCTGACTGGTTAAATGAAAAGTTACATCGTGTTTTCAATGAAAGAAAGTCTGAAACCTTATAGGGCTGTGTCGATGGGAGCAGCATATACCGGAACACACCTTTCAATGCTGGCGCGAATGGAAACAGTTAAAGGATAATAATATTAGAAAGTTAACATTTCAAGTCTGGTATCAACACTTCATTTTTTTTAGGCTCTTCACAATCTGGTTAAATTAATTTTGGCAGAAATGTGCATTTAGCTAGTTTTCATTGAAATTTAACCTGTCTCTTCCCATGGGAATGACTGTGTTAAGAACACACTTATCGTAACATAGTCTTTGTGAGACAGGGAATGTAGATCTGTTGGCTTAAAAACTCTGACCTACTTCTGTAGCCCAGAAACCTGTAACAATCAACACCAATTGTAATTCTTATTTTTGTAAAATGTAATGTCAGGATGGTGAACAGATGGGGACATGGAGATCGCTGGCAGGGATGAGGAAAGTCTGGTGTGAAACCAATGAATCCAGGACGTGACAAACCTATAGGTCTTTACAACAGTGGCTATCAGAATGATGTAAACAAAACAGAGCCAGCAGACTATAGGTGGCGGGAAATGGATATCGTTGAGGTACTCATCAGATTCCTCATCCCAAAGTAGGAGTGTCTCTGTGGAACTGTCTCAAAGTCGTCTGGCCACCCAGCTTTGGGGCATGCTGGATCTGACTTGGAGAAGGGGCTTAAGTACAGCCACCAGAGGCTGGAAAATGAAAAGTTTTGGCCAGGTCAGCATACACCACTGTCTTCATGGCAGTCTGAGCAAGAGCACAGACTGCCCTAGCAAGGAAAGGTGCTGAAGTTGGAGGTACCCAGTCAAAAGGCACATCGCAAAAATCAAGGTACCACGCATCATCACCAGTGTGTGTACGAAGAAGAAGAAGAAGAACCTGTCTGTCATGTCTTAAATATTTAATCTGTCTGTTATGTCTTAACTATAAATTCAGTCAAAGAACTCCCTAACAGGTGAGAGAGAGAAAGCGGAAGAGAGAGAGAGAGAGGAATGCCTTTTGCAGAAATTGCTGTCTCTGTGATAAAGTGAAGAGCAGTACATCAAAGAAGACATCTTTTGCAGTGAAAATGATACTGAAAGTAGCCTTCTGCATGGCCTGGAACAAGACATCATTAACTCTTCTTTTGAAGGTGCATTATTCCCATAATTAGTCTATTTAAAAGCTATTATGAGTTTCTTATCTATTGGTGTTTTTCTGCTACTTGTGTGAAGTTCAGATCAGAAATGCTGAGTATTATTTGTAAGTTAACAGTAAACTTACGACAGTCTCATCATCTCATCTCTGCCATATTTTGCCATTTTTTGCAAAAATGTTCATTAAAGGCATGAAACAAGACACCGTCTTAGTTTTTGTCCTTGCATTGTTTCCAGAGTGCTGCTTCTGACTTTGTACCTCTACAAGAAATTAATTTGTGATCTTGAACTTTTCTGTCAATTGCAGTGAGAAAGATATGCATGTTCTGGTGAACACAGAAAAGGAAAACCATATTCCAACAGCCCTTATCAATCATAACAAAGAAACATCCATAGCAGTGTCTGTGTATGCTGTTTTACGGGTATGTATCCGGGTGTTAACCAATATTCCATTCTGTATATAGGTAAAATTCCCGTTTCCATGCCATTAAGGCATATTGGGGAATACAGTGTTAGGCCCATATTTTCCATGACCTTTGGCACATGAAAGTGTGATGTGATCAGTATCATGCCTGGGCCACTTTACCTTCCCAGATTTCTCTGGTACCCATTTTCCAAGGCTGGATGAACCCCTGGGCCGTATTGGTTAGCTGGGGATCCAAACCCTCGACCATTCGGTTGCTAGAGAAGTCCTCTAACTACTATGCTAACCAGTCCCCCCATAAATATATATATATTTTATTATACTTTTTATATTTAATAAAAAAAAAGTAAAAAGATAGTCCCATAGCAAATGCCGTAGGGGGTGAAGCGTTAGAGACCTCATTATGCTGGGTCATCAGCGTATGAGGTAGGGTGACCAGTTCCTTTCCTCGCTGCCTTTACTTCCCAGATTTTCTCTGGTACCCATTTTACGAGGCTGGGTCGACCTCGGGGCCGTATTGGTCGGAAAAAAAAAATCCCGCTCAGCTGGGGATTCGAACCCTCGACCATTTGGTTGCTAGACGAGTGCTCTAACCACTACGCTAGCCGGCCCACTTATATTTAATATATCATTAAATTTAATAATTTTATATGGAGTAAAATACTTTGTATTTAATTTTGTTTTATACCCACAATGATGGCTGCAAGACATCGTTGACGATCTGGAAATGGATGCAACAGCAGCAGGCCATCTTGCTCACAACAGGAGTGCTGTTTGGGAGGCAAAGTTCCGCAAGGGACATGCAGATGAATGAATGAATGAACCCACAATAATTCCTGGGATCTTATCATTATCAGTAAATGCCATGGCAGCAGGCGTTGGCAGTCATGCTTCTCTATAGATCTCAGTGACTGATATTCTCCATCAGCTCAGCTGTGCCATCACATTAGACTGTCCACGATTTTTTCTTTTTCTTGGCTTTCTCATGCCTCCCTTCCCATTTATCTTTTTTGGTGTTCTGACATTTTCAGTTCCCCCCTTTCTCATTATGCGTCCAATGAATAATAATTTGTTTTCATTTGAATTTAGTTAGGTACCGTTTTTTTTCCTGGAATCAGAGTGACACTGCTTGCCTGTTAAAAGGCATCCATTTTTGTTTGTATTCAAGTTTACTGTACAGATTTGTTGCAAGAAATTCTTTTTTTTAATTTATTATTTGTTTTCTTTTTAGGATGCATTCACCATGACCCTCAACACCATCTCCCTGCGCATGTGTGGTGTTCTAGGAGTTGAACATAGAGGAACAGGACCTGGCGAGGATGGAGTCTGTATCACAACCCTTGTCAGTCTAGATCTCTCAGAAGACATTCCACCGCCACCAGCAACATCAGAGAACTATCAGTGGTTCCCCATAAAAGAAGCCAGTATAAGAAAAATGTTAGGAGATGCAGCAAAAGGGAAGATAGTTCCTCTGCTGTAACTTCTCAAGAACTAACTGTAGCTGCTTAATTTAATGCAAGGGGTAGGTGTATGCCAGCTTAAAAAATTTGTTACTTTTTATTGTGCGTTTATTACAGTTTTAATTGTGGATCTTTTTATGCTTACTTTTATAAACATATTACTGGTTTTATTGAGCCAAAATTACAGCTTAAGAATCCTGTTTATGCTTACCATGGTATCAAAATTACAGCTTAAGAATCCTGTTTATGCTTGCCATGGTATCATACAAAAAATGCTTTTTTTTTTTTTTTTTTTTTAAACAGAACTAGATTTCTTAATCTGTTACCATCTTCAGAAGAGAGGTCTTTCAAAATTTGTCATAAATCAAAAAGTAATATCTAATTTTGCCCCGAAATAATGGAAAAACTCAAGTTCTGGTATCTTTTTTTTTTCCACGTCTTATCCCATCATTTTTTTGATGGGCTGTGTGGATACTTCCTTTTGTATTTGAAAAGCTTTCTGCTTGTTTGGCTTTCTTTTTTTTAAAGTATGTAATTCTGAATCAAAAACACACAATAGTATTAACTGAAACTGCTAAAGATCAAAGCTGCCAAATCATGATAAAAGCATAGTTGTAAATGTTTCAAGAGAATAAGTGTCATTTTGTATTGATGTTTTTTTTTTTCTGTGTGATATCTCTTTCACAGTATTTCTGTGAAACTTGAATATATTCATTTAGAATCATCACTAAAGGAATGTTTCATTCTGGAGCATTCTGGATTTGAAGAGATTGGATAAAAGATGTCAGAGTAAAGTAATTGTTGTTTTCCTTAGTTAATAATAATAAGTTAGTACCATTCCCATGCCGCTAAACATCACATAGGGCCCACGTGGTAGTTCGTCAAGATTTCCTGTCCTTGGCAAGTTTTTCAATCTCATCAAGGGATGTTATGCCCACTGAACTGGCCTCTCTTAAAAATGTCCTCTTTAGAGTTTCACGTGGTTGACCTCTTTTCTTGATAGCTTGTTTGGGGATTCTCTGATTGTTTCTTCTCATCACATGACCGACTTAATGTCCATCTTCTTTTTCTAATCACCCATGAGACAGGTTGTTGTTTGCTCATCTGTCTTATCTCTGCGTTGTTCTTGAATTTGTTCCACTTTATACTGAGTTTTTTCCTTAGGCATTTGTTTTCAAAAGAATCTAATTTCTTGTCTATTTCTTTAGTTGTTTTCCAGCTTTCACATGCATAAATGAGGGTGGATATTACATTTGAATTAAATAATCTCAACTTGGTTTTTGTGCTTATAACTTTTGAATGCCATATGTTCTCAAAATTCTTGACGGACAGTGCTGCTTTTGCAATTCAAATTCTACCTTCTTTTCTGGTGTCACCATCCTGGTCTATGTAGCTGCCGAGATATGCATAATGGTTTACTTCTTCAACAGCTGTTCCTTCTATGTATATTTTTCCTTCGTGGTTAATGAGAATTTTCATTATTTTTGTTTTATCCTTGTTAATTTCAAGTCCTATTTTACTAGCCATTGAAGACAGGGAAACTTGTTTTTTCTTGCATTGATTTCACATTGTCACAGATAAAAGTTATGTCACCTGCAAAATCAAGCTCTTCCAGTTGGGCCTCATGTTTTACCTGTGCGTATTTTTTCATTATGAAGTGTATGGCAATTCCAAAAAGCAAGGGAGATAATATACATCCTTGTTTCATGCCTGTTTCAATCTGGAACCATTCACTCATTCCTTCTTCTGTGTTGACGGCACAAACATATCCATTGTAGAGGTCTCTAATGATGTTGACAATCTTAGATGGCATTCCATATATTCTTAAAATTCTTTGCCGTGAATCTCTGTGTATGCTGTCAAATGCCTTTTTAAGGTCTTTGAAGTTCAGGATTAATTGTTTTTGCATTTCATCATGTTATTCAAGTATTATTCTTAGAGTAAAGATCTGATCGAGACAGCTTCTCCATTTCCTTAGTGTCACAGAGGAAAAAAGTAAACAAGAATCATTTATATTATACTTAAGTGATATATAAAAAAAGGAGCTCTGGGTCCACCCAACCTTTAAAAATGGGTATCAGAGAAATCTGGGAAGGTAAATGCAGCCAGGCATGAAACTGACTGTATCACACTTTCATGTGCTGAAGGTCTTGGAAATATGGACCTAACACTGTATCTCTATATCCCATAATGACATGGAAATGGGGGATTATACCTTTACTTTAAGTGATATATAATTGCTGACTGTGTACCAAATGCCAGGTTTTAAGTATTCTATCAGATGTAAATTTGAACACAAATAATAGGCTAATGGAAACAGGACATCTCACTAAAAGTAGAAATTACGAAGTACTACTATAATTTTTATTAGAAATTTGAGACTAAATACTGAATAAAAGAAAATATTCACTTCTGATTCATCCATTGTTGTCAGTTTCCTTTGTAAGTAACAAGTTTAACATTTCAGTTTCACATTCAAATTAATGTGACTGAAATATTAATTTGTTGCCATAGCAGCACTGTGTATTCTTAAAGTATTCAAAATTCTTCTAATCACATTTTATTTGAATACAGAGATTAGAATTTTGTGGTTATTCTTCTTTCAGTAAATTCGGATCAAATGTTTCGGTACATTTGTAAAAATACCCACGTGGAAAAAATATTATGTTGTTAAATTTCATATTGAGAGCTGACTATTATTCTAGAGTTAGAACCAGAGAAAGAGGTTTTCTTACATATGATTGTCCTTGTATCCAGAACTGTAAGCCATGATTTTACAAGTTCACGGGTATTTGATCATGCTGATGATGAATGTTTTAATACATTTGTTTTGTTAAAACATGTTTTGATGAATTTATTTTTTTAGACATTTTTTTAAACAGCCGTCACCTGGTGTACTTAAGTGTGTCACTTCCTAATTGTAAAATGCAAGATCTGATTATGTCTGTGGCAATTTTTAGAAAAGAAGTTTATTTTGTAATAATTGTTATAATGTTAAATATCTCAGAATCTTAATTTTTATTACGTGTTTGAAAGGGAGATTGTTTTGTTCCTTATGTTGAATGTGAACAATGAAAAATATTTGAAGGATCCCAAAAAATTCCCCAAAATATCTGTTAGTAGCAGATTGAATATGCATGATGAAATAGGAAAAAGAACTGCAATCCATTGACTTCTTATTGTTAAAAAATAATCCCAAAAAAAACAGAATGCTAAATTGATACGGCAGTTAAGAGAATCAACAGGTCTAAATAGTGAAAGTTGCAAAAGGGTTAACAAAATCCAAAGTTTAAGAAATCGATTCCCTTGAAGGGCACTTGAATATTGTGGAGTAATATTCATACTTGTCTTACTTAATATGGTCAGTATTGTAATCAATGAGCCATTTGGAGTTGGGGAAGGAAAGACAGCCAGGTGGTGATACTGACCACATCACCCTCTACTGTGCTGACAGGTAAAGGAAAATATGGGCATAACACCATATCCTATTTGCCTCTAAGGTATGACAAGGTTACCTTTATCTTTTTTAATTTAAATTTTTAAAATTGTTTAATTTTACTATTCCTGTGCAAAATGCAAAATTTTCAGCCATGTGCAAATAAATCCTCAGAAAAAACATTGTCTGAATGTGTATCATAATATCAAATCACAGAATACAGTTTAAGCATCTCATAGAAAAATACTACAGTCCAGACAAATTGAGTAAACAAACTCATGTAGTGCATTTTTTGTTCAATAGTTTGAGTAGCAGTCACTGTAACAGTAAAAGGGGCTAGTTGTGTTGCATGTCCTGGGGAGCAGCCTCATTACACTCAGGTCATTGAGTGTGTGGGAAGAGTGAAAGATGGAGTGATGAATGGCAGAATGTAAGACGGGCCTGCGTGCCCAATTCTTTACCCTTTAAAAATAAAGATTATTCGTTCATTCAGGTCATGTTCATAAGCCATCACTCAGGTCATGCCCATAAGCCATAGTTACACTCAGGTCATGCCCATAAGCCATAGTTACATTCAGGTCATGCCCATAAACCATAGTGAACTCAGGTCATGCCCATAAGCCATAGTTACACTTAAAGTAGTTTTCCTCTCTCGGCACTGCTTAAAGCTGTAACACAGTACTACTAAAACAGAATTTCTTCTAAACAGGGAGTCATTCTTCCTGTGTGATGTGACTTGTTTATATTACTGAGCAATAAACTTGTTTGTACATATACTTTTATGTACCGTGACTATTACATTCAGACAATGAGCATTAAGCCCAGTGACACACAGACGTTACAATGATATACACTCTGTAACAGGACAACCCAGGTAACACTGACTCCACTACTCATCAATACATGACATGACCATTTACATGTAAATCAATAACTCTACACCACAGTTAACACTTAACATGAATCCAATAATCACAGGATTCATCAGACACAATTCAAACAATGTTTAATGGTGAAAACCCATTTGTTGGATGTATGTTGCACTGATGAAAGTGTAAACTTGATGGAAACAATTACAATGAGAATAGAAAAATGGTCTGGGCGATTAACATCACCATGGGACCCTCAGACTAACATGCATCATCAAAAACGTACTAACCTCATATATACCGAAAAAAACTCCATAATCAAACTTTCCAACCTAGAATCACATTTTGTCCTAAAAAAGGACAATCAGACTTACAACACTACATAATAAACTTAACCTTCTTGTCCTATGACTACATAATAAACTTAACCTTCTTGTCCTAACAAGGACAATCCACTACAAAACAAACATCCTAAGCCTAACAAACCATAACAAACCTCCTTTCCAGAGAAAAACACACACAACCTGTCTCTACAACATTCAGACGACAAACTCCTCTCCCAACTCGTTCACACCTCCCGCCTAACCTAAATCACGTGACTCAGTTGTGCCACGGAAACACGTGATACTAACATCGTGCTTGACAGAATGAGTTGTGGTCTATTTGACCACAACAACAAGGTTTCTCACTGTTACAGAATAACATTCTGTTACACACTCAGGTCATGCCCATAAGCCATAGTTACACTCAGGTCATGCCCATAAGCCATAGTTACACTCAGGTCATGCCCATAAGCCATAATTACACTCAGGTCATGCCCATAAGCCATAGTTTAAGTATTTTAGGCTTTAAAGTATGAAATGTTAAACTTTTTTTTTTGTTGCAATGTCTGCAGTATGGATTATGGTTGTTATTCTGTTTAGATGTTTTATTTTGTAGCATAAGTATGATAATCTGGTTTCACAAACTCTATGATTCATCACTGAGTCTTGTTTGTTTATGATTATGTTTAATGGCATGTCCTTATACTCCCTTGTCCACTGATTCAGCCAACCTTGCTGGGTAACTCTTCACAGCCATAATTAACTATGTAGAAGATAGCAGTTTGAGAACTAAAGCAATTTGATATCAGCAACTTCATAGAAGTTAGCAAAATGTTGTTGAAATCAGTATTTCACTACCCTACTAAAGACTACAGATTACATATGCATGATGATCAACCCCACCCACGAGACCAATATCAACATGAAAGAAAAGTCTATTACCTGAATTATTACTCATTGTATGGAGAATCATATGCTCCCTTTTTGTTTTTTTAATGAGCCCTGTTCTTTACATTTAACATGTCTGTAAAGTTAAGCTTGGATAGTAAAGTGAAGCAATTTACGTATACGCACACGTCAGCTTTCTCTCATTCTGTGATGTTGTAGAGGTTCCAGACCTACAAACAATGTTATTAAAGTTAAATTATAGTAAACGTGATTTATTTATTTCTGTTTAACCCTTTTGCTGCTAAGGACGTGTTTAGATATTCTGCTGTATCTCTGCTAAGGATGCTTTAACATGTCCCAAGATTTCCACTCCCTGGTGCTAGTGATGTGTTAACTTGTTCTGCATTTTACTAGTCATTGCTATAAGTTACTACAGTTATTCAACAATGATGGAATCACAGTAGCTATTTTTGGTTGTGTGTGGCCTAGTTTCACCAGACAGGACTTGTCAACAAGTTGGTGCCAGTGTTATTTTTGCCTCATGAGAGAGGAGAGGTTATCAGTTATCAGTACTGAACACATGTTCATTGCCTTCCAGTGATGCATCATACATAATCCTCTAAACTGGTATCTTTTGATTGTGTTGTATTTAGTATATTACGAGATGTTTATTATACCATGGGCTGGAAATGAATGTGTATAGAAACTCGTACAATTTCCTACAAAGGGCAAAAGTGAAAACAGAATTGAAATTTGTAATTCTGACAGTGAACACGATAACCATAGTGCTTATGACCACCAATGAACATAGAATAGATGACTAGCAAGAAAGAAAAAGATGAACATAAATGGCAACTTGTCAAAAAATTCTTTGCTTCAGTTATCTGTGATTAATGAAATTATGTCTCAGGACAGCTTTTTATTACTTTTGAGAATGTTGAATTTCTCAAACAGTGGCACTGATATTTATAGTGATCAACCTTTCTGAGACATTTCCCATCAATGGAATCGTCAACATTGAAGGAAAAAGTGTGAGAGAGTGTGTTGCATGTGCGAAAAAGGCAACGGGAAACAAGATCATGTCCAATGACTGTGATGTTGCATTATGTATTATTTCATGTTTTTTAACATTTCACTCACAAAAACATTATTGAAAAGAAATGTTCTTTTTTTTTCCATTTTTTCTCTGGAGGGGAGAACTTGCATGTGGAGGCATGTACGACAGTGGACATGGCGTGTGAGGTGAAAGTAGCAGCAGAAAAGGTTAAATAAATGGTCAGTTACATGGTCTGTGATGACCACCATGAACGATGCTGATTATATTTATAGTACCTTTGTGGTGAACTCAGAATCTTGGTTCTGTAGCCAAATAATTTGCTCATAGTTGACAAAAATGCCATTCTGTATCATAAAGTGAAAAGTGGCATCTGTGATGTTCCAGACCAATTAATTTATGTCATTCATGGTTTTATTTTCAGGAAAGATATATTTGTTGTGTAAAACTAATCAGTGTGATATTATTTCAATTTTTATTTATATTGATTCCAAAATGTTCTTTATTAAAAGTGTTTTTTTTCCCTTTTGTAATAGCTGAGGACTCAAAAATGTCAAAGTGGCATGGTGGTTAGTATACTCATCTGCTGACCAGAAGGTACCTGTTCAAAACTTTTTTTTGCTGAACCAGCCTCAGGATTTAGGTATCTGGGGTTTCCCTGGAAAATAAAGGCAGCAAGGACAGGTGCTGGCCTCCTTACTTCACAATGCTGTAGCCTAGAAATGTGAAGGCATTGACACTTCATGTCCCTGTGAAATGCAAATACCATGAGACTTTTTATTTATTTATGTTTTACATAGCCAGAGCTTAGAAGTATAGTATAGAATGCTGTAGCTCATTCAGAAAAAAGGTGGATAAATTGTAGAACATTTGAAAATTGAACATACCGAAAATATTTTTTTTTTCGATAACTAAATGTCACCAGTGATTGTAGTAAGATGTGAATTTTAAAAAATAATAAATGAGTTTTTTTCCCTGCATTAATGTCTTCTTATTTTTTAAAAATTATTTGAAGAATCATTTCAGATATAGCACACACAACTGAAAGAGAAAGATTTTGAATAGTCTCTAGGACAGTGTCCCCCCCCCCCCCCCACAATCCTCCCATATGTACTACTTGTACAATGACCTATTAAACTAGGATGTGCATTACACAGCTAAAAACTTCAACTAGCAAGACAATTTATTTGACCAGTGATTGCTTTAACCAGCAGTTACTGGTAAAGTACAGATTTAAAAAAGGGAAACTGAAACTTGTGGAGATCATTGGTTACTGTAACTGGTTTATATTATAAAAAAAAAAAAATGTAGTAAAAAAGCAAGGAGCAAAATTGGTTGGAAGAACAGGGCCAGTATACTGATGATGCTCAATCTGTATGGAGGAGACTCAGCGTGTGAATATTTTGTAAAGATTAAATTTCACACCAAAATGAAGTAAGACAAAAAAATTCACAGAAACATTTACTTTCTGCCGATGTTTGTAAAGTATGTTTTTATATTTAAAAAAAAAGAAATACATAGTTACGTAGCATCGAATGTTGTTTTGAGAAAACCAATACTTCAGAAAGTGCTTCATGCAAGGTGAAAGACAGGTACAATTTTACCGGTTTCAAAATAATCCTAGCATGATTACTGATGTAACAGTATGAAGGAGTACATTTATAACTCACCTAGTGTGTTATTTTCTCAACTTTTAATCTGAAGGATGAGTTTCGTGTAGAGACACAAGTTTCTCAGTATCAGTTTGAAAAGTGCTAAGAAGGAACGTATTACTGCTCTAATGTGCTACTTCATTTTTCCTCAATGCCCCCCCCCCACTACCCCCTTTTCTTCCACTGCTTCCCTACTGATCCTTTTTCTTTCACCTCCACACTTCCCCCCCCCCCAGTTCTTTCCAGTGCCTGGTTGGTGGGGGGGAGGTGTGCATTATTGCCAACTGCTTTAGACATGGATAATAAATTAGAGTTACTTGCCCAGTGTGAAGAATACATGCAAATAATTATAGCAATTCATTCATTAGCATGTTCCTCGCAGAACTTTGCCTCTCTAACAGCTCTCTTGAAGGCCTCTCAGTTGTAAGAAAGATGCCCCACTGTTGAAGCATCTATTTGCAAATCCTCAAAGTCTTGTTGCCATCTACACCTTAGTCTTCCTGTCTTTCTTATTTCATTATATACCCTTCCAAGAACTACTACAAGAACTTAATATTGAAGAAGGTTGGCTAGTAAGGAAGATTAAATAGAGAAATCTTAAATATTTTGGACAAATTAAATGTCATGATAATTTAGAGAAGACAGTCTTGGAAAGGTACATAATGGGAAAAATAACGAGAGGAGGACCAAGGTGAAGATGACTGCAAGAATTCGTTGATGGTCTGCGAATGGACGCATCAGCAGCAGGGCATCTTGCTTACAACCGAGAGGCCTACAGGAGAACTGTTAGGGAGGCAAAGTTCTGCACAGGACATGCAAATGACTGACTGACTGACCCTTTCAAGACTGTCTTTTCCAAACTGTCATGATGTTTAATAATTTTATTATTATAGCAATTCTTCTTACATCTTTCCTGCGCCGCTTAACGCCACATAGGGCCCGCATGGTAGTTCACCAAGATTTCCTGTCTTCAGTGAGTTTTTCAATCTCATCAAGGGATGTTATACCCACTTCTTCTTCTTCTTCTTCTTCTTCTTTTGCTTCTATCACCAAGACTGCCCTGTGATCCTACTGAATTTACACCTGTGGTCCTCGTTAAGTCCCGTGGTCTCCTGTGTGGTCCCCGAAAGGACCATACAAGATCCCCGAGAGGTTCAGAGTATGTTATGCCCACTGAACTGGCCTCTCTAACAATGTCCTCTTTAGTTTCACGAAGTCAGCCTCTTTTTCTTCTTTTTTCTAATTATAGCAATTATAACACTGAAATTGGAATGGTTGGTTCCACTGAAGAGATGTGACGGACACTTGTGTGAAAGAGGTTGACCAAAGACAACCTGGTGAAAAACTGTACAAGCAGAGATGAACAGCATGTAACACAGCCAGAGCAGCATACAAAGGCTGGCTGCAGACCATGAGAAGTGGAGATAATTTGTTGTCATTTTTTTGCAAAACACTACAAGGTGTACAGGATGGGTGATTTACTGTCAGTCACCGTCCAAGGACTCGGGCGGATGGATTACAAATGTTTGACAGCACACAAGATCACCAATAAAAATAATAGAGAAATCAAAATTAATCCAACATTTGAACTGTGCAGGAAAATGCTAGAGTTAATTGACTTGTGTGTATGAAAAAACTGTATCCAGGATGGCCATGCGATGGTGGAGCTCCCTTGTGGGCGCAAGCTAAAACCTTTTGACGATTTCAAAGTGAAGGACTTTTCCATCTTTTATAGTTGTTCAGTTTTAGGCAGTTCAAATTGTCTTGGAAGCTGTTTTATTCCACACAAAAAAACACATGAAATCTTTGCAGAACAGTTGTAGAACAGTAGAAACAGATTAAAACCACAAGGAAAAGACAATCACATTTTTTCATGTGTCATGAGAAGGCTTAAATGTATAAACGAGAAAAAAAGTAGAAACAGCTCTATTACTTAACGAGTACAATGTTGTGACATTTCGGCCTGAGCCTTAGTCATAAAAAAACACACAGGACAAAGAACTGGGGAAAGGTAATAAAGTATAAATCTACACAAATGCTATGTTGAAAAAGGGAAAAGAACGGCAAAAACCCCTTAGTTAATAATATATTCTGGAAGAGACGATGGGAAATACCAAGAAGAGGTGGATATAATTATGTCATCTGTGGCAGCAAAAAGCCTTACAGAATGGGAACCAGTGAATAATTGTGTGATAAAAAGCACGATACAAAATAAGGCACAGAAGAATGACAATCATACAATGCTATGCACCCACGAATGATACAGATGATGAAATAAAAGACGATTTCTATTACCAACTACAACAACTTATCAATAAAGTACCTAAACATGACATCTTAATTGTCATGGAAGACTTCAACGCCAAGGTAGGAAAAGATAACACCGATGTCGAAAAAGTAATGGGGAAAGAAGGAATTGATACAATAAATCAGAATGGAGAAAGATTCATTGAAATATGTCTAACATCGGGCATGGTCATTGGGGGAACAATAATTCCACACAAATAAATACACAAAATACCATGGATAGAAAAGCATAGATATCAGATAACACATGGAAATACATACATGAAAGAAGAGCAGTCAAACTAGCCATGTTGAATGTAAAGACGGATCTTGGAAAAGTTTTGCCAAAAGCAACATACAAAGAACTAGACAATAAAGTTCAGCTAGAAGAGACAAATCAGGAACAATGCAGAGATAAGACAGATGACTGAACAACAACCAGTCTCATAGGTGATCAGGAAAAGGAGATGGACATATGTTGGTGACTTGATGAGAAGAAATGATCAGAGAATCCTAAAACAAGCTATAAAATGGACCACAACAGGCCAAAGAAAAAAGAGGCAGACCGCGTGAAACTCTGAAGAGGACATTGCTAAGAGAGGCCAAATTAACAGGCATAAAATCCCTTGATGAGGCTGAAGGACTCGCTGAAGACAGGAAAAATTGGCAAACTACTTTGTGAGCCCTATGTGATGTTTAATGGCACGGGAAGGATATAAGATAAGAAAAGACAAAAGAGAATATATGGACAACATGGCAAAATAACCAGAAAATACAACAAAAACAGGAGACAGCAAAAGTCTATATAACATACAGAAGAAGCTAACAGGTGCTATTACCTCCAGAGAAAGATCAGTCCTTAGCAAAACAGGCAACCTATTAACATCAAGTAAAGACCAAAAGCAAGGATGGGCCAAACAATTCCAAGAAATACTTCATCGACCACACCCAAATGAATTAATAAATCTTGAAACCGATTTACCAGTCCCACAACTAAATGTCAACTTAGATGAAGTTACACTGAATGAAACTGAAACAACAGTGAATCTAGAAAGGTC
This sequence comes from Achatina immaculata, assembly GCA_009760885.1. Taxonomy (NCBI): domain Eukaryota; kingdom Metazoa; phylum Mollusca; class Gastropoda; order Stylommatophora; family Achatinidae; genus Lissachatina; species Lissachatina immaculata. The sequence goes on from CM019692.1 coordinate 48,836,970, forward strand.
CCTTCTAAATGGAAAAAGGGAATCATTGTTAAAATACCAAAAAAAAAGGCAACCTCAGTGACTGCAATAACTTGAAGGGTGTAACCTTACTATCAGTTGTGTCAAAGGTGTTTTGTAAAGTCTTCTTCTTCTTCTTCATTCGCATTGTCTGTCTATATCTGCAGTCCTGTCTCTTGGATAAATTTCACTGTTTTTTTAATTCATGTATGGAACCGTAGAGCTTATCTTCTTTAGTGGTTTCACTGGGCCAGTAATTATTTCTCAGTGTCTTGTAGTTGATGCAGTTCTGGAGGATATGTTCCACAGTTTGGGGCACCTGGGCACATGTACATAGATTAGTAGAACCAACCTTAAACTTTGTATACATATGACTTCGGAGTCGGCTGTGTCCTGTTCGGAGACGGAAGATGGTGACTTGTTCCTTTCTGTTTAGCATGTGATAATCATCATGTGGTGGTGTTTGTGGCTTCCTGTAGGTTTTTATCATGCTTTTCTTCTGATTATAGGTGATTGGTATGTCTGGTTGCTCCATTTCAGTGCCCTCTTTGGCCAGATGGTCAGCTTTCTCATTGCCTGGTATCCCACAGTGGGAGGGAATCCATTGCAAAGTGACTCCATGTTGTAAGCCAATTTTTGACAAGGCATCTTTAAGGTCTGGTAGTTTGTTGCACTGAAGAGCTTCCAGTACTGATCTTGCATCTGTGAGAATTACTACATGACATGTATCAATTCTGGAGTCTGATAGTTTTTCAACTGCAGCAATAATTGCCCTAACTTCTGCATCAAAGTTGTTGCAGTATTTACCAGTGGGTATGGAAATCTTGTCAATGGTGTTGTTTGGATATTCAATATATGCTCCTGCCCCTCCATTCTTTATGGCATTATGTGCAGATCCATCTGTATACACACGTATCCAGGTGTCACATGGATACTTATCATCTAGAACACTAAGTGTGGCTGTTGATCTTACAAGACTGCTCTGCATCTCACCATTCTGCACACCTTTCACTTCAGTCTGAATAATTTGTGTATAATCTGCTTCTTTCCATGGTGTATGCTCTGGTACAGATGATAATGGAGTGACTACAGTTGGAAGGTCAGGTATCAGCTTACACATAAGCTTGGCCTGATGAATGAAGCTGCTTCTTTTAAGCCGTCCTAATGCCAAGTTATTGAATCTCTCCTTCAGGGGATGGCTTACAGAGCTAAGGAATTTTTCTCCCATGGTCATGACCTTTGTGTCTCTACGTTCCTTTAGCGGTTGAACACCAACTATTTTCTGCATTTCTACTATTGGTGTGGACCTCATGGCACCTGTGATAATCCGTAGTGACTGATTTTGAACCTTGTCTAGATTATGCAGCGTAGTGTTTGATGCTGTGCACCAAGATGTTGAGCCATATTCTAAATGTGGTAGAATACTTTGCTGATATACATTCTTGAGGATTCTTTCACTAGCTCCCCATGTGGTTCCACTCAATTTTCTTAATATGGCTAGTTTTCTTCTGGCTTTTGCTTCTGCACTGTTGATGTGTTGCTTCCACGTCAGTTTTGAGTCAAGAGTCACTCCTAAGTAAGTGGGTTGGTTGTCCATCCTTAAGGGTATTTCATTTACAAAGATCTTACCTGCTTTCTGTTTAGATGAGAGGGTGAACAGAGTGGTACTTGATTTCTCTGTGTTGATACTTACACACCATTTGTTTGTCCATGATGTCAAGATGTCTGCTGCTCTTTGGAGTCTCTGTGTAGCAACTGTTGCATATTCATCTGTACACCACAAGACCAGATCATCTGCATACAGTGCCACTTTGATTCCATAGGGAAGTTCCTTGACCAGGTCATTAATGAATACAAGGAATAGTGTAGGCGAAAGGACTCCTCCTTGTGGTACACCGTGTCGCAGGAGTACTTTCTGGCTTTTGTGTCCATCCATTACTACTCTAGCTCTTCTATTATGTAAATAGGACTTTATCCAGTTGTACAGTCTTCCATTCACATTGCAGTTTCTTAGTTTCCACAGCAGACCTTTTTTCCATACTTTATCAAAGGCTTTCTTCAGGTCTATCCACTGCTCTAGTACAAGGTTTTTCTCTTGGAATGCATCCTCAATCTCTTGAGAGAGATAGGTCACTTGATCTTCCGTACTGTAGTACTGCCTAAATCCTGCTCGTTGTGGAATGAGAATGTTTTCACTTTCTAGGTACCATTTTAGCCTCAGGTAAATGATGCGTTCCATTGTTTTGCATAGGCAGCTAGTGAGACTGATTGGCCTGTAGCTGGAGGCAGTATCACTGTTTTTCCCTGGTTTTAGCAGTGGTACCATGCTTGCTTCCTTCCAGATTTGAGGTAACTTACCTGTGCTCCAGCACATATTGAAAATATCCAACAGCTTTCCCATTGCTGCCATTCCCAGGTTCTTGATCATTTCATTGGACACTCCATCTGGTCCTGGTGATTTCCTTGGTTTCAGTTTACTAACCGCTAGGTCTAACTCACTGCGTGTGATTGGTGCATCCATGACCTCCACTTTTCTGACTTTTTCCTCCTCTTTCTGTGGCTCGATGCACACTGTACACTCCTTCTCTGGATGGATATCAATGTTGCAGTCCTGTGCAAACATGCGAGCAAAGTGATCTGCTACCTGCTTACCTGTAAGAGTTTTCCCATCCTCTATTAGTGTAACCTTTGTACTTCTTCCAGTACTCTCATCATTTAACTGTTTGATTAGTTTCCAGTTTCCTTCCATCCTTTTCAAAGTTTAGGGACTCTGTTTTCTCTCTCCAACTTTCCCGTCTGGCTTGCAGCTTTGTTCTCTGAAATTTGGCCTTAGAATGTTGGTAATTATTGTGGTGTTCTTGGCATGGTCTATTTTCTGCTTGCTTTCGAGCTGCTTCCACGTCATCATGGAGTTTTCCCAGCTCACTAGACCAGTATGGTTTATAGTCCCTGCGAGCTCCTCTGGGAATGGTTTCACGAGCGGCCTGAAGGATACAAGCATTGAATTCCTTCACTATGCTGTTAATATCCTTACCTTCTATGGACAGCTGTCCCACCAGGATACCTGTACGATGTCTGTACATTGTCCAGTTTGCTTTTTTATAGTTCCATCTGGGGAGAGGGCTACTGGTGTTAATTTTCTATTGTCAGGAAGACTGGTCGATGGTCACTACCTCCAAGTTGTTTTCCAACTTCACGTGTAATGTTCCACTTCAGATCTGGAGAGTGGAATGCCAGATCTGGTGTTGATTTTGTATGCCAAGCCCTTGAGTAAAATGTTGGGGGATCCATTGGCTGGTTGATCAGGAGAAGTCCATTATCATCCTGCCAGCTCTCAACTTCCTCTCCTCTCTTGTCTATGTGGTCATAGCCCCAGCTCTGGGAATGACTGTTAAAATCACCACAGACCATCAGTCTCTCTTTGTGTGGGATTGTTTCTAAAGCAAGTGGGCGGTCATTAGGACAGTAATAGTTAAGGAGGTGTAAATCTGTATTACTACTTTTTAGATGGATCATCTGGTATTCGGCTCCTTCCATGTACACTCCCACCTGACATAAGCTGATGTTATTCTTAACAAGTGTGAGTATTCCTCCTTTTCTTCTGTCCTGTCGGTCTGATCTAAAACACTGGTAGCCTCTGATTTTAAAGGCAGCATCTTTGGTTAGGTGTGTCTCCTGTATGCAGCATATACTTACCTATTCTGCAAAAAGTATGTTCTCTAGTTCCACCTTTTTGCTATAGCCATCTCTAACACTGCTGACACCCTCAGCATTCCACTGCATTATTTTAAGTTCTTGCTTTTTGGCTGTTTTCTTCTGTTGTATTTTTTGGCCAGTAGCTCTACTCTCATGTCTCCTGACTCCACAAGATGAACTGAGAGGACCTCCAGTAGCATTGGGTGGACCCTTTCGAGGCAGGGGCCCGGCACTGCACCTGCCTGGTTAGTCTTCACAGGGCGAGTACCATGTCTGAAAACTGCAGATAGAGACATTTCATTAGCGATAATGCGTGTTACCCTGATTTTTGCGATGCGCCTTTTGGCTGGGTAACTCCAACTTCAGCACCTTTCCTTGCTAGGGCAGACTGTGGTCTTGCTCTGACTGCCATGAAGACAGTGTGGCTGGCCTGGCCAAAACTTTGTTTTTCAGCCTCTGGTGGCTGTACTTAAGCCCCTTCTCCATGTCAGATGGTTTTGAGATAGTTCCACAAAGACACTCCGACTCTGGGATGAGGAATCAGATGAGTGCTTCAACGATATCCATTCCCCTCCACCCATAGTCTACTGGCTCTGTTTTGTTTACATCATTCTGATAGCCATTGTTGTAAAGACCCATAGGCTTGTCACGTCCTGGATTCATTGGTTTCACATCAGACTTCCCTCATCCCCGCCAGGGATCTCCATGTCCCCATCCATCCACCAACCTGACATTACATTTGACAAAAATAACAATTACAATTAGTGTTGATTGCTACAAGTTTCTGGGCTACAGAGGTAGGTCAGAGTTTTTAAGCAAACAGATCTATGTTCCCTGTCTCACAAACACTATGTTAAGATAAGTGTGCTCTTAACACAGTTGTTCCCAGGGTATTTTGTAAAGTGATTCTGAATAGAATTAAGGATGTAGTGGATACTGCAGTGAGAGAAGAACAGGCAGGATTTCAAAATGGGGGAAGCTGTCTCGACCAGATTTTTACTCTAAGAATAGCACTTGAAGAACATATTGAAAAGCAGAAACTATTAATCCTGAACTTCATAGACTTTAAAAATGCATTTGATAGCATACACAGAGAATCAGTGTGGAAAATTTTAAGACTTTATGGAGTACCATCTAAGATTGTCAACATCATTAGAGATCTCTACAATGGACATATTTGTGCAGTCAAGACAGAAGAAGGAATGAGCGGATGGTTTCAGATTGAAACAAGGATGTATATTATCTCCCTTGCCTTTAGGAATTGCCATAGACTTTATAATGAAAAGATGCTGTACAGGTAAAACCGGTATTGATTGGGTACATGGGACCAAAACAGAAGATCATGATTTTGCAGATGACATAACTCTTATCAGCGACAATGTGAAATTGATGCAGGAAAAAACAGATTTAATGTCTTCCTTAGCTAGCAGAATAGGTCTTGAAATTAACAAAGACAAAACAAAAATAACGAAACTTCTCATTAATCACGAAGGAAACATATACGTAGAAGGAACAGTTGTTGATGAAGTAAACCAATTTGCATACCTTAGCAGCTACATAGACCAGAATGACGACACCAGGAAGGAAGTTAGAATTAGAATTGCAAAAGCAGCATAAAAAAAGGGTAAAGGTAATCCTGTCATGCCTAAGAGGCACAAGACACATAGGGATATGGTGTTAGTGCCCATATTTTCCTTGACCTGTCAGTACACTAGAGGGTAATGTGGTCAGTATCACGCCTGGCCGCCTTTCCTTCCCCAACTCCAAAATAAGTCGGGTACCCATTTCTACAGCTGGGTGACTGGGGTGCCTCCGGCCGGATTCGAACCCCCGACCTTCGCCATAAAGAGACAGGTGCACTAACCACTTCGCCACTCAGACACCCATTGTCCTTCAAAAATCTTGAGAACATATGGAATTCAAAAGTTATAAGCACAAAAACCAAGTTAAGATTATTCAATTCAAATGTGATATCCACCCTCATCTATGCATGCAAAAGCTGGAAATCAACTAAAGAAATAGACAAGAAATTAGACTCTTTTGAAAACAAATCCCTAAGGAAAATACTCGGCATTAAGTGGAACGGATTCAAGAACAACGCAGAGATAAGACAGATGAGCAAACAACAACCTGTTTCATGGGTGATCAGAAAAAGAAGATGGACATACGTAGGGCATGTGATGAGAAGAAACAATCAGAGAATATCAAAACAAGCTATCAAGTGGAGCACAACAGGCCGAAGAAAAAGAGGTCGACCACTAAAGAGGACATTGTTAAGAGAAGCCAGTTTGGTCGGCATTGTTAAGAGAAGCCAGTTTAGTGGGCATAACATCCCTTGATGAAGTTGAAAGACTCACCGAGAATAGGAAAACTTGGCAAACAACTGTGCGAGCCCTATGTGACGTTTAATGGCACGGGAGGAAGGATGTAAGATGCTAAAAAAAATTGTTTTTTTAATGAATAGACCACTTAGCTGTAACTTGTAAGTAGATGTGGTTTGTCCAACACTATGTTCAGAAACGCGTATGGTGGAATGTAGAGAGAATACTTCTTCTTCTTCTTCTTCGCTTCTACCACCAAGATCGCCCCGTGATCCTACTGAATTTACTCCTGTGGTTCTCGCGATAGTCTCATTTAAGATGGAGGCTCAGACCATCATGGGACATGGGCTTATATTCTCGGTGGGTTACAGAAGAAGCATTGCGTGACACTATGGTTTTCGTTGCACCAGTTTAGTCTGGAGAATATTTAAATGGAGACTTGTGATTTGTGATAGGTGGGTTGTAACTGAGGGGAGTTGAGAGGAGAGATTACAATGGTAATCTAGCCGGGAGAAGGTGAAATATGTGATTATAGTTGGGGTAGAGGAGTTGTAATGCGATGCTGTGAAGAGGTTCTGGACTATGTGTAACAAGTGAGAAGGAAGTGGAACTTAGTGGAGAGGGATTATGATTGTGGAAGAGGAGATTGTTAGGTGTAGCTGAATAACGAGTTCAAACCATGTAGTTTCAGCGTCCCATAGTCAGCCGCGCAGAGCTGCGCCGAGCTGCACAGCGCGGGGTGCTGCTGTTGCGCAGGCCGACCGTTCTTATGGCGAAAAAGCGCTCTCGAGTTCCGTGCGTGGGGAGACAGGCTTTCGCTCCCTTCCCGGACGGCGAGAGTTAAGGTGTTTCGATGCAGAAGCAAGTGGTTTGTCCGTCGAGCGAAGCATGTAAACGGCTAGCCAGCCAGGTTCGTGCTAACGATGTACTACGGTTTTGTCGACCGATGGTCTCGAAATTGGCCCATCTCTCGCAAAGAGTATCGGGTCTGCAGTATGTAACGTGTGTTGTTTGTGGGTGGCCAGGCTTTCTTCTCCGCTCGTTAGAGCAGAGAGAGCCGCCCCCGCCGATTAAAGGAAATGAAACGCCGCCGGGGTCGAAAAGGATCCGCTCTGAGCAGAGCGCTGTCTCCCTTGCCCCGCGTCGGTCTGTCGGCAGATATCCGACAAAGGTTCGGTGAAGAAAGCTATCTGGTTGATCCTGCCAGTAGTCATATGCTTGTCTCAAAGATTAAGCCATGCATGTCTAAGTTCACACTGTCTCACGGTGAAACCGCGAATGGCTCATTAAATCAGTCGAGGTTCCTTAGATGACACGATCCTACTTGGATAACTGTGGCAATTCTAGAGCTAATACATGCTTACCAAGCTCCGACCCTCGTGGAAAGAGCGCTTTTATTAGTTCAAAACCGGTACACACCAGGGGTGGAACTTGATGGCTAGACATGTCATGCCACCTCCGCTCTAGAGGTCGGTGACGCCTGATAAACACCCATACTGGTGAATTTTGCCTAAACCGGCTCATACCAGGGGTGAATCTTGAAGGCTATGCATGTCACAGTACCTCTGCCCTAGAGGTCGGTCCCGTCCCAAACACGCCCATACTGGGATAATGCCTAAACCGGCTCAACCCAGGGGTAGAAGTCACTAGTGGCGAGGATTCGTCCTCCTGGACAAAAGCTCCATCCTGGTCACAACTAGGAAGGGTAGCGGCCACGACCGCAAAATGCTCTAGTCGGAGACACTGGACCAGGGAAGTCTAGATAGGCAACCACCTCTCACCCGGCGGGGATGTTTGCGTATTCTAATCACGCTGAGGTTTTCCGGTGAGAAAGTCCAACCCTGGACTGGATGGGCAACCACCTCTCACCCGGCGGTGATACACGGGTATCTCAAAACACGTCGAGGTTTTCCAGTGAGAAAGTCCAACTCTGGCCTGGATGGGCTACCGCCTCTTACCCAGCGGGGATGCACTGATATCCTAAACACGTCGAGGTTTTCCGGTGAGAAAGTCCAACCCTAGACTAAACTGGTGCAATGAAAACCACGGTGTCACGCAATCCCGCTTCCGAGACCCACCAAGAATATAGGCTAAAGCACTGTGATACTCTGAACCCCTTGTGGTCCTCTCGTGGATCTCGTGTGGTCTATTTTGGACCACACAGGGGACCACGGGACCTAACGAGGACCACAGGCGTGAATTCAGTAGGTTCACAGTGCGGTTTTTGGTTGTAGAAGTGAACGAAGAAGAAGAAGCGTCCCATATTCCTGAATGTAGCGATTCTCAAACGCTTGGCGGCTTCTGTCATCTGCGTGACATTGTTTGATGGCTGTTACCAGGAAATTAGATTTACCTTGAATAAGAAGATTTAAGTTATAGAGCCTGATAATGACTGAAAAAATAAGGCAGGGAGGTCGAAACTAAAATACCTTACTTGACTGACTAAGTAGCACTTGAGAGAAAAGGCAGGCGATCATATTTGAAAATAACAAGGACTACACAAATTTGGAAACCATTACATTTGGACCTGTTTGAGCAAGAACATTATAGGACAGGAAAGATAACTCAGCCCCCCCCCCCCCAAAAAAAAAAACTTTATTAGGAATAGGTTTTAAAAATATATTTCAGAACTGTAAACTGGCAGAAGAATGATAGAAAAAAAGTGTGATTTTTAATCTAACTAGTGACTGAGAAAAGTACTATTTTAGCAATTCACAGGAATACCAACAACCTAACAAATAATTTAAGTGATCTGAGTAATTATTACTACAAAAAACTGAGTGACACGTTTTTGTCAGGTGCTGATAAAAAGTCTCATCAGATACGAAACCAAAACGAAGCGGTTTGTCACACTGAAACAGGCAGCCCACATCATCCACTACAGCTCTCTACACGGCAAGACATTCAAACCCTAGGAAGGTAAGCTAACAATTACCATCGAGGACCTGGACAAGGAACGTGTCAAATGGACTCTGCACTGGCTACCCCCGACGACAAAGACACATATGGCCAAACAACTTGTCATGTTCTTAACCGGCTAGGAGGCGACCGAAGTCTCCCGGGTGGAAAAAGCCTGCAATAAATGCAGGCCCAAAGTGGAGGTGCCACACTTTACAGTTATGTTCAACTGCAGCGGCACCAGGGAGCTAAAAGTCGCGGTTACCATACAGGGCAGAAAGACACCATGTCTGACATGCGTCGAGGACTCTCACTGGGCTAACAAATGCAACAAAATAATAATAATAATAAAACGAAACCAATGCCAAGAGACAATGCAAAAAAGCAACACGTGCAGCAGGCAGAAGACAAAGAAAACGAAGACCCCCCCCCCCAACCTACAACCAAAGTGGAAGAGGGATCCGACAGTTTAGGGCCAGCTCCAGAGACCGCCGACGATGGCTTTACGGTGGTCGAAAACAAGATGAAGAGACGGCACGCAATAACCGTCACAAACTCGGAGAAAACGAACAAGTTACCGTACACCCCACGAAAACGGATGACAAGCAGCAGGACACCAGAAAGCCAGCTTCTAAGGATGGAGTCCGAGACCAAACATCCACTTACAGAAGAGGCGGAGAATATACCTCTCCTAGAGGAGGACACGAACTCGCAAACACAGTTTACGGAGGTACCCTTCTCCTGTGCCCAACAGGCAATAGAAGGCCACTCGGATGACTCGGACCCTCCATTCAAAATCGATGAACAAGAACTTGTGAAACAGTCAACAAGACTTTCGTCCACGTAGATCATTTTGTGTGCTTTTCCTAATCAAACAACATTAGTTGTAGTGTTTGTTTCTCATTATGAGAACTCACAACAGCAAGTTTCAACGGCAACGACGAACAACAACTTGGATTATACCCTGATATGCATGTAAAACGTTTTTTTCCCCATTGTTAAGTCAGATCAAAACAGCCTTTTTAATCTTAACATTTAGGAATGGATAAGGAAATTAAAATGTTAAGTATTAACATTAGAAGCATACGTACAAAACTACATCACATTGTCTCATTGATACAGGCACACAAATCAGATTTCATTCTACTACAAGTAACGAACATACAGACAGACACGCAGCAAAAAATCGCTACACAGTTAGGCCTTAGATTCTCATGTTTTAGCCTGGCTATACAAAAGTCAGGATCGGGAGTATCAATAATACAGACATCAGACAGATGGGAGATTGTTAGAACAAACAGAGATAGTAGAGGGAGAATAGCCATAGTAGAGGCGACGAACAATACACACACATACACCATAATCAACATACACACCCCACCTGACCACATTCGCCAGCCAATGTTCGATGAGGACATGAACTCTCTACTCACTCGTTTATATAGAGGACACATTACACTATGAGGAAATTTCAACAGTATTCTGTCAGACGCAGACATCAGAGGAGGTCAAGTTAGAGACCAGACTGATAGAACGCTCAGAGGCGACAAAAATCAACTAGAGATATTACAAGACATAATAGATACACACAATTTAGTAGACACATGTGTAGCTGTACAAGGAAAACTTGTCACAAGCTGTACAATGAAAACTTTACACAACCTGTACAAGGAAAACTTTACACAAACTGTACAAGGAAAACTTGTCACAAGCTGTACAAGGAATGCAAAAAGACAAGTCACCAGGACCAGATGGCCTTACAGTAGAGTTCTACCAACACTTATTTCCTATCTTAGGCCCTCTCCTCTTACATGTCTTCACAGAAACTTTTGACCGCAAGGAACTCCCACCCAGTCTGACCCTATCATACATTACACTCATACCCAAAGACAACTCAGACAAGACACAGCTCAAAACTACAGGCCGATATCTCTGCTAAACGTAGACTACAAAATCATTACAAAAGCGCTCACCAACAAGCTCAAACCATTCATGCACAAACTCATACACGAAAACCAACAATGTAGTGTAGAAAACAGAAACATACATCAACACACACATTTCATACGAGAAATCATACACTACACACACCAGAAGGACTGCCAGTCGTCAGTTCTTTCTTTAGCTTAGGAGAAAGCCTTTGATAGAGTATCACATGAATACTTTCTCAAGACATTGCAACATAGGAAACTACTTTACAAAATGGATTCATATTCTCTATTTCAAGCCTGAGAGCAAAGTCTTAGTAAAGCACACGTTTACAGAGACTTTCAGGCTAACTAGATCTGTGAGACATGGCTGTCCCCTCTCTACTTTACTTTACGTACTCACTCTAGAACCACTTCTAGAGAAAAACAGACAAGATAAAACAATCCAGGGAACATTCATACCTGGCAGGGGAGAAAGAAAGTTGCTTGTGTACGCAGACGACACTATCTTCTTCCCACAAACAGACAGATCAATAGCGAACATTCAAGAGACATTCATAGATTTCAGCAAAGACATAGAAGCCAAACTAAACATACAGAAATAAGTAATAATGGGGATAGGCAAATTGCGGAATAAAAGGGACTTCTCCTTTCGCCTCACACATACAGACAGCATAAAACTTTACGGCATCACTTTCCCGTCACACCCAAATAAAACACACAAACCCACATGGGAGGAACTTGTAACACAAATCACAGACATGCTGAACAGGTACAAATATAAAACTACAACGATATTTGATAGAACCACAGTAGTGAACACTTACATTATTCCAAAAATAATCTACATAGCTACAGTGCTAGATCCTCCACAACAGACAATCCACGAAATCAACAGACAGATCAGAAGCTTCATCTTCACAAACGCTATACACAGCATCAAACATAAAACTCTCATACAGGACAAATTGCACTGAGGAATCGCCCTCAAAGACATACAAACACTCAGAATCAGTCATGTAAGCCGCATCATCAGACACCCAAAACAGCACGCACTATCTCACTACTACAGTGTATGGGTCTCAGACTATTAAACCTGCTCCCACCAAACAATTCACAGGCACACCACTTTGGTACACTGCCACCCTTCTACAAAACCTGCATTCAAGCCATCCACAGAAACGAAACACTGATAAATCGTAAAAACAAACAGCATCTGCAAACATCTAATCAGAAACCAAGCACTCCCACTAGATCCCAGGATCAAAAGAGGTTGGAGATACGCCCTATTCGACATTAAAGAAACTTTCGCAAACCTACACCTTAGAAATATCACACCGAAAGCGAGAGAAATGACACTTAGACCTATTACTGCATGACATCCCGCACACAGACAACACTATGCTACTATGCAGAAACAACATACAAGAAACAGAAGAACACATATTTTACGAATGCAGTACAATCATTCTCAGTATAACAACAGTACGGAACATAATAGAAACATACACAGCACAAAGGATAGACATATACAAAGATATTATGCTAAATATTATTAATGTAACTCAAGTTACTGGCCCGATTTTTTTTTTATAAATAGGAGACAACGAGGCTTTCTTACGGTAAAGTAAGAAAACACAATTTTATAGGATTAGACCACGAAAAAAATCGTAGATAAAGCACTTTAGTGAGACGTGAGAGAAAGAAAAATCACAAGAGAATTACCTGGGATTCGAACACGGACTCCGATAGGACGAGCAGCCATCTAGTCACGAGAGAACAGCATACAAACGAACTGAGCTAACTCACACCTAAAAAAAATGTCCGTACACCTAAAAGATACATAAAAGATACATATGGGAAAAAGAAAAAGAGGAAGACCAAGACGAAGATGGCTGCAAGACATCGTTGACGATCTGGAAATGGATGCAACAGCAGCAGGCCATCTTGCTCACAACCGAGAGGCCTACAGGAGTGCTGTTTGGGAGGCAAAGTTCCGCAAGGGACATGCAAATGAATGAATGAATGAACACCTAAAAGTCCGTACACAAACTGACAGAAGGCAACGGGAAACCACTGTTGTAGCTCCCAAGAACAATTATGCGTATTCAGAGTAATAGATTTGTCATGAACGACATTAATGGATGTTCCTTTGGAACAGCCTCGTCCGGTAGGGCAGCTCACGAGCCACAGGTGAGGCCAGATCGTCATCAAGCTACTGGTGGCAAAACTAACAAGTTCAAAATAGCAACATAGAGTGTTAGAACTTTATTCCAGGCTGGAAAATTAGAAAATGTAAAGATGGAAATGGAAAGGATGAAGATCAACATATTAAGAATGAGTGAAGTTAGATGGACAGGTGCAGGGAAGATAAACTCTGATAAATATACAATAATATATTCAGGAAGTGAGAAACATGAACGAGGAGTAGGAATAATATCTGACGAACAAACAGCAAGGACAATTGTAGGATATTTGAACATCTCGGACTGAGTCCTGCTAGCCCAACTGAAAGGATGACCAATGAACATAAATATTATACAAGTGTACGCTCCAACATCTGAAAGTTCTGAAGAAGATGTACAGATATTTTATAATGACATAGAGACAGCCCTAAAACACACAAAGTCACATGAAGTTACCATAGTCATGGGGGATTTTAATGCCAAAGTTGGTAAAGTAAGAACTTCAGACATTGTTGGTAACTATGGACTGGGGAAGAGGAACGACAGAGGATGTAAATTAATTGAATCGGCAAACAGCATGGTTGTAGGAAACACCTGGTTTAAACAACATCCTCGAAGACTGGCAACGTGGTGCAGCCCAGACAAAAAGACTTTTAACCAGATAGACTACATATTAATCAACAAACAGTTCCGCAATGCATTACTGACAACAAAAACCATGCCAGGAGCTGACTGCAATAGTGACCATGACCCACTCTGTGGAAAAATTAGAATAAAGCTAAAGAAAACATGCAGAAAAGTGAGAAACATCAAACTGAATACAGAACTCCTTAAAAATTACCAAGAACTGCGAAAACAATATAAAGTTATTATAACAAATAGATACAATGCAATAGCAAAGATAAATAGAATATAGATGAACAATGGGAAATGTTAAGAGATTCTATTCACCAAACTGTTAAGGAGATAATACCACCAAAAAGGAAGCCTCTAAAAATAAATGGATGACAGACGACATCTTAGGACTGATGGACAAAAGGAGGAGGAGTAAAAATAACGAGAAAAAAATATAGCAAGATAAATAAAGAAATAAGACGCAAATGCAGAGAAGCATAAAGAAGTGTGGTTAAATGAACAGTGCACACAGATAGAGGACTCTCATATTAAAGACAGCAAAAAACATGCACACACGAATTAATGAACTCACAGGCAGGAAAACAAAATATACCACAGGATGCCTGAAATCGAAAGAAGGTAAAATGTTAATGGGAAAAGAAGACATTGTGGACAGGTGGACAGAGTATATCGGTGAGCTATATGGAGGAGAAAGACCAGAATTAACACCAGATACTGAAAACTGTGATGGACCACCAATACTTGAAGATGAAATCATAGATGCCATCAAACACATGAAGAAAGGAAAAGCGACTGGGCCTGATAATATAACAATAGAAGAAATAGAGGCACTAGAGGAGACAGGAATAAAAATAATAACCAAGTTACTGAACGACATTTACAACAGTGGTTATATACCAAATGACCTGAATAAATCCACGTTTATAGCACTACCAAAGAAACCAGGCGCAAAGGAATGTGATGACCACCGGACTATCAGCCTCTCATGTCACATAACGAAGTTACTTCTGAGAATAATTATGAGAAGAACAAGGAAAAAGATACAAATGGAAATAGGAGATGAACAGTTTGGATTTGTTGAAGGAAAGGGAACACACAATGCCATTTATGTTTTACGAACACTAACAGAATGTTGCAAATGCCATGGACGGCAAAAATAACTAATGAAGAATGTATGAGAAGAGCTGGAGAGACCAAAAATAAAAAAAAAATCTTGTCAAAAAAATAAGAGAGATACAATGTACTTTCATAGGACATGCAATGAGAAGAGGGGGCATTGAAAATATTATAACAACAGGAAAAATAGAAGGAAGAAGATCAAGAGGAAGACCAAGAGAAATGATACTGAACAGTTTGACGGGATGGTGTAAGAGGAGATCACCAACTGAGCTGATGGCCTGCATGAAGGATCGTGTACTTTGGAGAAGCATAATAGCCAACGCCAGTCGGCACGGCACGGCACCTGATGATGATGAGTATGGAAACATTTGTTCTTTTTGTAACTATTATATTTGAAGAACTTTTCTGTAGCATTTACATTCAAAGGCATTTAAGTATTTCTCATTTATTTTGTTAAGTGCCCAGGTCTCACAGGCATATTTTGTGATGGGAAAGATCTTATTTTTGTAGTTCTGTCTGTTCCTCTCCACAGCTTCTTTAGTTGTTTTACTTTTTGAAGAGCGATAGATGTCCTCATTTTAATCTCCCTCATTGTATCTCTATTGTTAGTTAATAATGAACGAAGCTCAAATTCCCCAAGCGGATTTTTTAAAAAAAAGCTTCTTACAAGCTCCACCCCCTCTACTGAAAGCCATGCTGAAATGGCTGCTCCAAAATGTGGTCTACAGAATCATAGCAGCCTAATGATGCGTGATACTATATCTCATTTTTTGCTTTCTATCAATTCTTTAGATTAGCAGATTGTCCACAATTTAAACTCTCAAACTGTATGGCAATACTCTTCGTGTAGTAATAATTAGATGTTTGTTCTGTGCATCTCTTCCACATCCGAAATTTGTCCCGGTGAATTTTAAAAGATGTATGTTGACACGAAAGAAAACTGGATCAGTCTGGTTGCGACCGTAGGGCGTATCAAAAACGTGGATCTGGCGCCATTATTCGTGGCGGTAGATTGTAGCTAACAAAACACGTAATCATTATTTGTAATTTTACTTCGAGGGTCGGCCTTAAAACAGAGACAAGTTAAGCGGTTATTTCAGATTGCTTAAATTCCATTTATACCAAATCTAGCTCCGATTTGCTTCGTGAAGATTGTTCCAATCGAAAAGGGAAGTCTTGCAGCATTTCTGGACACCCGGTATAATCCTTTCCTGTTATATGTCAAGAATTAGTTAGCCAAACCAGATGTGGCGAAATGTGTGACGGCCCAGTTGTTTAGAAGCACATTTGACTAAATATACGTAGGAAAAATAATTCCTTTAGGTTATCTGTAAGTTTCTGCATTAAATTATAATGAATAGTGGAATCAATGCCGTGGCCTTTCAAATCCAGGCTAATGGGTTTTGGCCGCGTCATTGCTTATGCTTTATTTCGGTCACTGTTCTCGCCTGTGCTTACGGACTTTGTGCACTGTTCTGTGATCTTCTTCAGAGGTGCAGAGCACTTATGTAAATACAGAAGATTATCGGGGAGGGGCGGAGAAGAGCACACACTTTAATGAAAATAAGCAACGGAAGTCAATATAGAGTTCTACAAGATGATATAAAATGTAAAGAAAATGGAGGGGAGAGTAAAAATTTTATTATAGTTTGTACCACATGGTGTATCATTAGCGCTTCTCCTTGCTTGGAACACTCTTTGGCGACTGGAAAAAATTGAGAGAAGAAAATACAGAAACGTTACTGGATGGGCTGTCAGTGTAGCTAGGAAGAAAGTCACAGGCAGATCTCATAATCAACTCAAAAGACGGGGAATTGTGGAGAGAAATGATCGCCTACCCTACGTGGCATGGCACTTAGATTAGAATAGACCTCCTCACTTTTCCCCTGCCACAGGCTAAAACTTTTTTCCCCATAAATAATGGCATACATGACTGCATATACGTAGTTAAGAATTGACAGTGTATTATACTCAAGACTTTTTTTTTTTCGTTAATAAATAATAGTGACTTGTCCAGTTCACACCCAGTCCTTGTGGCCTGTAAGAACACTTGAGTAAGTTATGTTGGATTAATAAAATACCAGTTACTCTTGACTAGTCCCAAAGTATCAATATCTCTAAAAGTCTATGTCCAGTATAAGTAACAGTCGTAAGTTTTACCACAAAATCAGTGTGACTGAGTGGTAGTATTTCTCTACCCAACAGTTTTGTACTGCAGAATTTAAACATTTTTTGTACCTGGTCTGTAATCAGAGACTGGCATCCCCGCACTCCTGTTATTCCCATATGTGTCTCATCTTCCGTTCCAGCACTCACCGAAGTGTGCACCTGCTCAGCCTCGGCCATGCAGCACGTACTTCATTGCGCTAGTTGAAGATTTTTGTACCTAGTGCAAAGTATTAATGGGGATATGTTCACTGTCTAGCTATTGTCTGTATGGTTATATTAGCTTTTAACCATATAAAGAGAGACTCCATAAAGAATATTAAAATATTGAGAGACAGAATAAAAGATAATGAAAGAAGAACTGGATAATTTTAACCAAGTAAGTGAGAGATAGTTTGTAGATGAAGACTGGAGTAGTGTCCTATTACTGTCTTTTCAGAATCACTGAAGGCTCTACCTAAATTAACTGTCAAGAATGCCACCAAAAGGGGTAAGTTGTAACCGCTGAAGAAAAAATACCAATGCGGTTTCATTTAGGTCTGTAGCAAACCTTAACGATACACAAGAAAAAGAAAATGAGAAACACACAGCTTGTGTCATCGTCATTGTAGATACATGTGTTATACAAAGCTTGTCATCTTCATTGTAGATATATGCGTTATACAAAGCTTGTCATCTTCCCTTTGGATATATGTGTGAAAGAAAAGCTGTTTCAAAGTGACCCCCCAAAACCTGTTCCTGTCATACTTAGAGGCACCTGAGGATATGTTAGTGCTGATGTTTTCCTTGGCATGTCGGCACACGACAGGATGGTGAGGGTATCAACATACAAGGCCAACTTTCCTTCCTTAGTCCCTTCTACAGCTGGGTGACTTGGGTGTGTCTAGTTGGACTTGGTGACCAAAGGGTTGATTTAATAAAACAGACATGTATTCCTTGGGTGGTTGGGGGTGCACAAGGACTGAGAGAAATAGAAAGCATATGGACACAGTGAGAGGGATTGAGACACATGAATGCAGGGAGTGAGGGATTGAGACACATGAACACACGGAGCGAGAGGGATTAAGACACATGAATGCAGGGAGTTAGAGGGATTGAAACACAATGCAGGGAGTGAGAGGGATTGAGACACATGAATGTAGGGAGTGAGAAGAATTGAGACACATGAACACAGTGAAAGGGATTGAGACACATGAACACAGGGAGTTAAAGGAATAGAGACATTGACACAAGGAGTGGGAAAGACAGACATGGACACGGAGTGAATGAATGAATGAATAATCTTTATTTTTGTGAGAGATGAGGAGGAGGGGAAGTTGCAGCACAGAGTTGTTTACTGCATAGTTTTTTTTGTTTTTTTTTTCGTAATGAAGACTGATAATAAATCTGAAGAAAATGAAAAGAAAGAAGTAGCAGTAATACAACTGCAAATTCACAGAGAAATAAAAAAAAAAAAAGGTTATTAACCTGCAAGGTGAAGCACAATAGGTTACACATGAGCTGTCAGTGATTGATGGGGAAAAAACAGGATATCACATCTTTCTCTGAACCTTAAGTGCCAAACATGGGGTTTCCGCAAGGGTTTTCCACAAACACCCGTCCTTTGGCTTTTTTTTCTGCTCCTGCCCAGGTGAGGCCTCTATCACTCAACATCCTTTCTGTTCTCTTTTGGTCTACCCTTACTTCTGTTCCTCTGTGGTGTCCATCTTAGTGCTATTTTTGATAATGAGTTATCAGTCATCCAGTGCACTTGTCCAAACCATCGCCAGTGTCTTTCCTCAATAATTGCTGTCAGTTACTTCATCTGCATTTCTGCCAAAAAAGATGTTATTTATTATGATGTTTGGGCAAAATATTTTTCTAATTCTTCATAAACATTTTGTATGGAAAGAATTCAGCTTGTTTTTTTTAAAATCTAGTTTTGGTGATTTTCCACCATTCACTTCCATAGAGTAGTACACTTAGAACATTACTCTTAAATATCTTGATTTTCGTCTTCATGTTTAGGTTCTTAGATTTCCATATAGTCTGCAGCACTCTAAAAGCCTGGTTTGCTCTAGTAAGTCTGATGTTGGTGTCTTCATCTTCTACTACTGTACTGTCAAGATATACAAACTTGTTATCGACTCTCAGTACATTGCTGTTGTTCACATTTTGCTTCATTAACTTTGTCTTTCTTATGTTGATCTTTAACTTTATTTTGCTGGCATTTTGAGTCAGCTTGTTTATTTTATCTTACATAGGATATCACATGAAGGTTAGCAACTTCATCACATTAAGGGACTTGTCCGAAGTGTAAAAAGTGTCAGAAGGAAGGAGTTATAAAACTTAATTGCTAGAAAACTCCAGGGGGAAAAAAGAAGAGGGATATCAGGAGAAAAATATCTAAATGAATTGACCAAGGTGGTGCAGGAAAGAGACGACATGTGAACTGACTGGAAACAAATGTGCAGAATGAGGAAATATGGTTGTCACAGCACACAAGTAAATGCATATGTGCATTGCTTCTTTAGCTGGCTTTAGTTTGTTTCATCACAAGTTCACAAACCGAACATCACACCATCTTCAACACTTTTATTTTGACAGAGTAAGCGAACTCCAGGAGCAGGGAGTAAAGCTGAAGCAGAGGAGAGCACAAAGGTGAGTTCTGCCAACTTTAAAATGACGCGGGATCACTCACAAATAAAAAATAGTTAAATATCGTTCGTTTTTAAATTTGTAGTGGAAACAGCTTTGTGTTGTCTTGTGTAATTTGTTAAATCTGTTTGAAGTCATTCTCGTATTCTTGAAAGTATAAACTAGAGTTGTGTGCAGCTGATCCTGTGGTGTATATCTAGCAAAGCGGCCATCATGTCAAATGAGGGGTGGGTTTTCAGGACTTTCTATAAATCCCCCTTAATTTTCTTAAATCCCTGAGCAGATCTTTTAAGTAGACTTCTCCACAAGCTCCACCACCATTGGTCAGGCTGAACTGATGCAGCAAAAAAAAAGGTACCAGTGTTGGACAGCTTTTGCTGGTGCTGATAACGTTTTTAGCGAAGCCATTTTTGCTTTTTCAGTTTAGGGAAGAGTTAAAGAATGATTATAATTGATCTAAAAGGGGCAGGCCATTGGGGACATGGAGACACAATACAGGAAGAACTAAAGAAAGCAGGAGGGATGTGGTTTGAGGTATCCGGACTTGCTCAGGACAGAACTGGCTAGAGAACCTGCGTTGATGCCTTATGCTTCATTGAAAGTACAGGAGGCTGATTATGATAACTGATCTGTGTGTCACATTCCTTACACTTGTGTGATTGCTGTAACGTGTTTTTTCCCCCCATGTCAAGTTTCTGATGTCAACACGTTAATTTATTCATTTTTTCCTGTAGTCATTTCTTACTCAGATCTCCCTGTTATCATGGTGTTTGTGAAGCCTCTTCTTTATGCAAAATATTTTCATTTTTTAAAGTGATATCTCATTTTTTAAAAATTCTTTTGTCGACATTTTTTCCATTTTTCTTTAATTTTCTCTAAGTGGACATTTTCTGATGTACATATCTACAACCTTTCTCAGTTAATTTATTCAGTGCTCTGTCAGTGAAGTGTGTCTCCTTCTTCTACATGTCCACTTCTCTTAAGTTTTGAATGTTTGTCTCATTAGTTTTTTCATTTTGTTTCTTTTTTAAAGCTGAAGTTTCATCAAGTTAAAATATAGCATTGAAGTTTTCCTAAAGTTGTGATTGTTTCCAGTAAATTATGTCTTCTAAATCAAAACATAGCATTGAAGTTTTCCTAAAGTTGTGACTGTTTCCAGTAAATTATGTCTTCTGAATCAAAACATAGCATTGAAGTTTTCCTAAAGTTGTGACTGTTTCCAGTAGATTATGTCTTCTGAATCAAAACACAGCATTGAAGTTTTCCTAAAGTTGTGACTGTTTCCAGTAAATTATGTCTTCTGAATCAAAACACAGCATTGAAGTTTTCCTAGAGTTGTGATTGTTTCCAGTAAATTATGTCTTCTGAATCAAAACACAGCATTGAAGTTTTCCTAAAGTTGTGACTGTTTCCAGTAAATTATGTCTTCTGAATCAAAACACAGCATTGAAGTTTTCCTAAAGTTGTGACTGTTTCCAGTAAATTATGTCTTCTGAATCAAAACACAGCATTGAAGTTTTCCTAAAGTTGTGACTCTTTCCAGTAAATTATGTCTTCTGAATCAAAACACAGGGACCTGAGCAGGAAGGTGCTGCAGCTAAACCAGCAAAGGAGAAGGAGGAAAAGAAAGTAAGAGATGTAATACTCTATCAAAACATCTCTCTCTCTCTCTTTCTTTGTGTCTCTTTGTTTCTATTTTTCTCCCTCTCTCTCTCTGTGTCTCTTTGTTTCTCTCTTTCTTTGTGTCTCTTTGTTTCTATCTTTCTCTCTCGCTATGTGTGTCTCTTTGGTTCTCTCTTTCTCTTTCTTTGTGTCTCTTTGTTTCTCTTCCCCCCCCCCCCCCCCCCCCAATGCCCAGGAGACATGGGGTCGCAAACAGCAAGAGATTTGTCACTTTTGTTTTCTCCTTCACCGTCTCCTTTCTTCTTGGCTATCTCTCATGTCAGTCCTTTGTTTACCAGCATCAGAACGAATTATTATGTGCTGTGCCAGATAGTGTTGACAATCATGCTACTTCATCTTCTGTGGTCCTTGATTTGATTGGCAAATGCTTTTCTTTTTTCCATGCCACTTGGTCAGTCCACAGAGATATTTTTCTCTAAGTCTTCATTTCTTCCTTTTTCTTTCAAGTTTCAAATCGTTACTTAAGTTTTCTAAGTTTCAGTGGGGAGGAGCCTGTACTTTTAGCAAGTGGTAGAAGTGGAATGGCCTCTAGATACAGAGGTCAGCTGTGAATATCTGAATAAACAGCAGCAGATCAAAGCATATACCCTGCTGCCTTGTAGACAAAAGCTACCAAAGAAAACTGAACAGAAAACACAAACGAAACCTTCTTATCTGTCATTCCTTTGTCAAATCATGCTTCACAAAAAATAATTATTATATATCTTTAAAAAAAAAAATCTTTCAGTTTTTTTTTTCTTCACTATAGGAACCTAAAGAGAAAAGCCCTATATTTTTATGTATTTGTCCATGAAGTTGTAATGGTATATTATATTCATATACGAGGGGCATTCAGAAAGTAATGTACCACTTTGTTTTTTTTCTCAGGAGCTGTTTATTTAAAAAGCATGAAATCTTTTTTCATTCATTTCATTGCTTGTCCGTTGCTGAACTTTGCCTCCTGTAGGCCTCTCGGTTGTGAGCAAGATGGCCTGCTGCTGCTGCATCCATTTGCAGATCGTCAACGATGTCTTGCAGCCATCTTCATTTTGGTCTTCCTTGAAATCTATACACAATATTCATGGATATGTTATGTAAACATCGGTATTATTCAACATAATCCCATTAACTTGTATGGCTTTACGCCAGTGCAAAACAAGTGCATGTATTCCTAGCCCATGCCAGATTTTCTCTTGATTATGTAGCCATTTCTTCGCTGCATGAATCACTCCCTCGTCATCTTCAAATCTTACCCCTTGGAGAGCATCTTTAAGTGGACCAAACAGATGGAAATCAGAGGGTGCCAAATTGGGACTCTAGGGTGGTTGGGGTAGTACAATCCAACCCAGTTTGGTGATTGTTTCCCGTGTTGCCAGATCTATGTGAGGGCGCACATTGTCGTGAAGGAGAAGCAGGTCTGCTGGATTCTTGTGTGGCCAAACTGCAAAAATGTTGATTGAGTTTTTTTCAATGTCTTAATGTAAGTAATTACTAGAGCAAACCAGGCTTTTGCAATGCTGCAGACTATATGGAAATCAAAAAAACTAAGCATAAATATGAAAATCAGGATATTTAAGAGTAATGTTCTAAGTGTACTACTCTATGGAAGTGAATGCTGGAAAATCACCAAAACCATAGAAAACAAGTTGAATTCTTTCCAGACTAAATGTTTACGAAGAATTAGAAAAATATTTTGGCTAAACACCATAAGAAATAACATCTTATTAACAGAAATGCAGATGAAACCACTGACAACAATTATTGAGGAAAGACACTGGCGATGGTTGGGACATGTGCTCCGAATGACTGACAACTCACTACCAAAAATAGCACTAAGATGGACACCACAGGGGAGCAGAAGTAAGGGTAGACCAAAAGAGACATGGAGAAGAACAACAGAAAGGATGTTGAGCAATAGAGGGCTCACCTGGGCAAGAGCAGAAAAAAAGGCGAAGGACATGCATTTGTGGAAAACCCTTGCGGAAGCCCCATATGCCCTGGGTACTTAAGGTTCAGAGAGAGAGAGAGAGAATGTAAGTAATCAATGTAAATTGATTGTCTCTCCTCTTGGCATAACATCCACAAGAATCACACCATCAATGTCCCAAAAGACAGTGATGCATGACTTTTCCCTCTGAAGTTGTCTTGAATTTCTTTCTTCGTGGTGATTCCAGATGATGCCACTCCATTGACTGTCTTTTTATCTGAGGTTCAAAATGATGTGCCCAGGTTTCGTCACCTGTTACAATCTTAGCCAAAAAGTTCTCTCCCTCAGCATTGAAACGCTCCAACAATTCAGAAGTAATTGCTTTCCTTTGCAGTCGATGTTCAGTTATGAGACTTGAGGAACCTATCTTGCGCAAACCTTAGAAAATCTGAGAGCTTTTATAACTGCATTTGCACTACCATTGCTGACTGACAGCTTTAAGGCCAATTGTTGAGTAGTGATACGCCTAACAGTAAGAATAATGCTCTCAGCGCATTTCAACATTTCTGCCTTGGTGGCTGTGGCAGGACGTCCACAGCATGGCTGATCATGCATCTCCTTATCTCCACTTGTTGATTCTTTGATTCTCTGAACCCAGTGACTGACTGTACTCCTGTCGACTGCAGAACTTCCATACACACCACATAGACACTTGTGAATGTTCACAACAGTTTCCTTCTCTGCAATGAGAAATTCTATCACAATTCGCTGCTTATACTGCAAGTTGCTAACACGCTCCATTTCAGTGGTTATGGCAGCCATATTCTTTGGCCGGTTTCGGTGCGATTTGGTTCACACAATCGGCACATGCTATATTTAAAGTGCAAAATTTCATGCTTCTATCTTCATTATTAGCTGAAAAAAAATGATGTGGTGCATTACTTTCTGAATGCCCCTCATAGTAAATTTTTGTGCCATAGTTGCATTATTAGCCTGTGGTACTGAATGAATGAATTTTTGTTTTATGGTGACATTGGACAGTTGCTTGATTTTGATGTTCATTAATGGAATTTATTGCTAAATACAAGATGTAACTCATCAGTAAAATGAAAATGTGGTTTTTACATAAATTAGTTGCATTTCACAACTAAGTTTTGCCATCTGCTGAGAACAGAATCAGATGTCTTGGAATTTTCTGTATGACCAAACAACACATCACTCAAGTGATTATTACTACAGAAGTATTCATGACACTTTTATAACATCTGTTCACTATATCAGCTTATTACTCCTGATGGCTACTTTACATAATAGGACTACCTTTACATTACTATTTTATATAACATTACTCTCTGAACTTTAAGTGCCTAGGGCACATGGGGTTTCTGCAAGGGTTTTCCACAAATGCCTGTGCTTTGCCATTTTTGTCCACTCTTGCCCAGGTGAGCCCTCTATTGCTCAACATCCTCTTTGTTGTTTGTCTCTATGTCTCCTTCGGTCTACTCTTACTTCTATTCCCCTGTGATGTCCATCTTAGTGTTTTTGGTAGTGAGTCATCAGTCATCTGGACCACATGTCCCAACCATCACCAGTCTTTCCTCAATAAGTACTGTCAGTGGCTTCAACTGCATTTATATAATATTACAGATTATTAGTATTATTTTATAAGTAAATGGTGATTGTGTTAACTGGCAATTACTGATTTAAAAAAAAAAAAAGCAAAAACTTTCGGAGGTCATTGGTTACTGTAATGAGTTTATATTATCACAGACCTTGTAAAAGCAGCGTGTGAAATCAGTTGGAGGATAATCAAGCCATCAGGCTGATGATGCTCAATCTGTATGAAGTATCAGCCAATTTTGACTTTGTCTGGCATGTGAGCATTTAGTAAAATCTTGCTGCAGATAAAGTAAGAAAAACAATTCATTAAAAACATTTTAATTCCCACTGATATTGTAAAGTGTGTTTAATTTTACATTTAAAAAATGGCATAAAGTACTAAATGATGTTGTATTGACAAAATTGATATTTCAGAGTGTACTTCATGCAAGGTGAAAATCCTAGCATGATCAGTGATTAAAACTTGCTCACATCATTTCTACCATTTATATGGAACTATATACTAGCATTTATTTATAAAAGAAATTTTTGACAAATTTGATGCAGACATCTGGCAGAGGTTGGGGATGGGGTAAGAAAAGGAAACAACCTGATGCTGCCAATGGAGAGGAGACAGGAGAACCAAAAGCTAAAATTAAAGTCAAATCTTCCATCACGGATAGCTTTGCTGGCATTGATTTTTCTGCAAAGGCTAAGACAGCTGATGGAAGGGAAGCAAACATTAAGATTGCTTCATGGAACGTAAATGGTCTGAAGAATTGGCTGGAAGTAAGTATTTGAGTGTATTTTTGCTTCTCATGACGGTCTCATAAATTTGTTAAAAATGTTATCAATCCTTTTGAGTTGAGGGGTAAAGTTACAATTGCAAACTGGCATTCAGATGTGAGATGTAGACTGATAGTCAGTGAAGGCCAGATTTTTATCATTTCATTCCACTGGAAACCATTACTTTTTTTCCAGTTCCTTGTTTTTAAATTATATTTTTACCAGATTTATGTCATTAATTTTTATGCATGTGTGTGCTGTGTTTTCTGCACATAATTTGTAGATCTGACCCTTGTTAGGAGCTGTTTTTTAATGCATACGTGTTATGTTTTCTTTTAAGTGAGGTCCGCTGGGGAAACACGATGCTTTATAAAGTAAAGCAACCCGTGAAAATTTTCCTTTTTAAATTCTCTTGTGTAAAAATACAGAACAGTGTGTGCCATAGCTCATGAAGTTGTTTTGGATTGCTGTCCATTGGTAAAAGTTTTGCTTATTTGTGCAGACAGGTGCGTGAAAATGCTCTTCATCTCTTATGGAAGAAACGTGTCATCTGTCCAAATTGTGAGCCTGTTTTCTAGCACCATGCCACGATGTGGAACAGTGTGGACTGTTCAGTACTGCTTGCCCGGCACTCCCAGTATTCTCTGGTGTTCCGACAGTTTACCTCTTGGTAGTTTCTTCTTCAATACTAAACTATTCTACCCATAGCAATATCATATTCCGACTAGGCACCTTCACATGATGGTCCTCAGTGTAGATGAGTAACCAGGTCACCATTTTAAAAAAAGAAATCGTGATTATAAAAGTGTGATGTTGTGTGTTCCACAACTCCATAGCTATTAAAATGGCGTTGCACGTGCTGTTCAAGGTCACTGACCACATGATTACCCTCACCACCATTGTTGACCTAACTGCGGCCATTTTAAGTGTCAGATTTACCCACGGGACCATGTATTAGGTTTCCTTTTTGTTTTTCCACTCTTCATTTTACCGACATGTATTTGTTTTTTTAAATAGACTTGCATCATCCACTGTTATCTGCCTGTTTCTATCAGTAGCAGCTTTACAAAGGTCATTATTGTGTTTTATATAGTTGTTAGTAAGGACTTCGCTTTTAGTTTACTTTCATGAATGATTTAACATATCTGATCAGTCATTGTATTCTTTTGAATTTTTATGGTGAAAATTAATTTTGAATTGTTACACTGTGGTAACTATTGGGTATAACAGTTTATAAATGTTCATTCATTCATTCATTTGCATGTCCCATGTGGAACTTTGCCTCCCTAACAGCACTCCTGTAGGCCTCTCGGTTGTGAGCAAGATGGCCTGCTGCTGATGCATCCATTTGCAGATCATCAACGATGTCTTGCCTTGGTCTTCCTCTCTTTCTTTTTCCCATTATGTATCCTTCCAAGATGGTTTTCTCTAGATTATCATGACGTTTAATGTGTCCAAAATATTTAATTTTTCTCTCTTTAATCCTCTTTACTAGCCAGCCTTCTTCAGTATTAAGTTCTTGTAGTAGGGATATATTTGTTCTTTTTTGTGTCCATGATATTTGGAGAACTCTTCTTTAGCATTTACATTCAAAGGCATTTATGTGTATCTCAGCTGTTTTGTTAAGTGTCCAGGTCTCACAGGCATATGTTGCGATTGGAAAAATGCATGCCCTTAAAAATCTTATTTTTGTAGTTCTGTCTGTTCCTCTCCACAGATTCTTTAGTTGTTTTACTTTCTGAAGAGCTATAGATGTCCTCCTTTTAATTTCCCTTTATAAATGTAGATGAGTGTTTTGTTATCATAGTTACCAGTTATAGAGTTATTTAACTGTTTTGGTTTATTTTTACGCCCAACAAGATGTACTGATAAAGGCAAATATCAAAACTCAGCTTTTTGATTTGGATACTTCACTTATTGAGTTTGATCATTCACTTGTTGAGTTGGGTACTAAACTCTTTGAGTTGTGTTCTCCACTCATTGAGTTGTGTGCTTCACTTTTTGAGTACTCCACTCACTGAGTTGTGTAGTCCACTTGTTGAGCTGGGTATTCCACTAGTTGAGTTGGGTCATTTATTTAACACGAAGAAAATGGTTATTCATGGTGTTTGTTCTCTCCCACAGAAAGATGGCACTGCCTACATCAAGGCAGAAAATCCTGATGTAATGTGTATCCAGAAGCTAAAGTGTGAGGCTTCCAATGTTCCAGATGAAGCTGAAGTAGAAGGATACACTGCCCACTGGCTTTCAGGAGATGCTGAAGGATTCTCAGGGGTTGGTCTGTACTATAAGACCAAGCCTATCAAGATCACTGATGGCATAGGTGAATAGAAAATCTTTTATATTGTGTTAATAGTGTATGTTATGTTATGTTATGTTAAAGTGAATGAACTGATATGGAATGCTTGTAGTTATTTATATATGTGAATATAGTTGGAATGTAACTTGAAGAAGTAAACTGGAAAACAGATCAAGAGAGACTTATTAGATGAAAAACTGTGCTGAATGAGGCCAAAAAGTCATCGCAAATCAAAGTATATAATCATTGAAAAATACATTTAAAACATGAGTCAAATCTTTTCATATATTTTTCAGTGGTTACTTCTCTTGTTTTGCTTTTACTTGGAAGAAAGTATGTTTAACGTTTTCTGAAATTTTATTTTTTAGGAAATGAGAAACATGATGCTGAAGGGAGAGTCATCACCGCTGAGTTTGACAAGTTTTTTCTTGTCAATACCTGTGAGTAAACTTTGTCAAATCAGTATGTTTGTAGTGTTAGAATGGGATGTCAGTATATGTTATATTATCATTAGAACTTAGTGTTATATTAACTTCTAAGACATGTTCATGGTATTACACTTGACCATCACTAATCTGGCATCATTGGATCCTGTTGGATGCTGCATAATTGATTTTGCCAGATTACTGATGAATAATACACTTTACCCAACATCTGACCACTTCATCCTACCTTTAAAATACCCTGTGGTGAGTCAGCACAGGTAAGTTAGTGAAAGAAAAAAGAAAAATGGAAATCAAATGAAATTTTAATGAAACGCAGGTAAAATACTGTAAAGGTTACATGTAATTCTCTAGATTTACATAAGAAGCTTCATTTTTGCCACTTCCAAAGTGAAGAGCTAGAATTTGCAACTAAGCAGTTTACATGTCTTGAGCTGATGATGATGATGGTAGCTCACCTGGAAGAGCAGGTGTTGAAGGCTCTGGGTTTTAAAGTATTGACCCCACTGTTGCACTCTGTCCAGTTATTTTTTGGAGGATATTTTGCAGGCAGAGCTTCTTTCTCCCCTTCTTTCAACCAAAACAACCAACAGGGAAGACCTAGAAACACCTGGCGAAGGAGTCTTGAAACAGATCAAGAAGATTAATGACACCTAGAGACAGAAGAAACAATGACTACACCTTGAGACAGATAGAAGAAACAATGACTACACCTGGAGACAGACAGAAGAAACAGTGACTACACCTTGAGACAGACAGAAGAAACAATGACTACAACTTGAGACAGATAGAAGAAACAATGACTACACCTGGAGACAGACAGAAGAAACAGTGACTACACCTGGAGAGACAGGAAACAGTGACTGCACCTTGAGACAGATAGAAGAAACAGTGACTACACCTTGAGACAGATAGAAGAAACAATGACTACACCTTGAGACAGATAGAAGAAACAGTGACTACACCTTGAGACAGATAGAAGAAACAGTGACTACACCTGGAGAGACAGGAAACAGTGACTGCACCTTGAGACAGATAGAAGAAACAGTGCCTACACCTGGAGACAGACAGAAGAAACAGTGACTACACCTGGAGACAGACAGAAGAAACAGTGACTACACCTGGAGACAGACAGAAGAAACAGTGACTACACCTGGAGACAGACAGAAGAAACAGCATAGAAATAAATGGAGAGCACTTGTTGATGGTCAATGGCCCTGATACGAGAAAAGAAGGCTAGGAAAAAGGGAAAGAAAATATAACTGCTAGAGCAATGACTCACTTGTCATTGTCAGCAAGCCAGAGCTAATCCAGGTCTGCTCCCCTTCTTCATGGTGCTCCGTCAGCTTTTGCAGAAATGTTTCATCTGAGTTGCGGTACCACGCACGCACACACTGTCAAACGAGAATAAAACTGCTAGTTTTATCTTGCAATTTCCCAGTGTTGCTCTGTGTACCAGTCTTAAATCTTCCATCCTTCCCATGCCTTTAAATGTCACTGTAGTAGCGCTGAAGAAAACTTTGGTGCCCAGCCTTGGATCTTCAGCAAGCAGCGGTAATTCATTCCCATCTCAGCATGATACTGTCAGTGCACTGGCTGCTGACAGTTCCAAGGCAGTCAGAAGATGATTGGGGGTGTGCACTGGCTCTTTAGGCTAGTCCTGGACTCCAAAGTGTGTGTGGATGAAGCTAGTGCAGTTCACCCAGAGGAGTGTAAGAGTGCAAACTGAGATTTTTATTTATGGAAAAAAGAAAATTCAAATGTACAGATTTGAAATTTTTCTCTTCCCAGAACATCTGTCAAAAAAAAAAAAAAGATGTCCAAACATTTCACTACAGCATCAGCTATGAAAAGCATTCTTTACCTCATAGAAAATGAAAAGAATATCTAAAAAATGCATATTTCATTATCTAGAACAAGGAAAAGTGAAAACCTGTAAGACTTTGGAACAAAACAGTCTAGAGTCAGATTTCATGTAGTTTCTTTTGTTGTTGTTTGTTTTAGTTTGTGTGGCATTTCCTGTTTTTATTCCACCAGATGTTCCCAATTCTGGCAGAGATTTAACAAATCTAGACTACCGTACCAAGGAATGGGATGTCAGTTTCAGAAAATATATCAAGTCATTGGATGAACAGAAACCTGTGGTCTGGGCGGGTGACCTCAATGTGGCACATCATGAAATTGGTAAAGGAGGGATGTGGGTGTCACCCTGTGAATTTATTTCAGTAATTATGTCTGTTCTGAGGATCATTGTAATATCTTCTCTTATAGGCGCAAGCGTTATGTTTAAGAGATCAGTAAGTGAAAAGAATATATTAGCTTAATACCTGTAGGAAACTCATTATTATGGAGAGTGAAACAACCACATAACTCACATCATGAGATGAAACAACTCTTAAATGTGCTTCATTCTGACACTCAGTTACACATGTGTCATTCCATCTTTTTGTTTATTCTGCTTCTCTCTTTGTTCATATTTGGGCTGCTGTGTTTCTATCTTTGTTTATGTTCAGCTTGTTTATTATGTTTCTGTCTTTGTTCGTGTTCAGATTGTTTATTGTGCTTCTATCTTTGTTCATGTTTTGGCTGCTCTGTTTCTAGCTTTGTTTATGTTCAGCTTGTTTATTCTGTTTCTGTTTCTGTCTTTGTTCATGTTCAGATTGTTTATTGTGCTTCTATCTTTGTTCATGTTTTGGCTGCTCTGTTTCTATCTTTGTTTATGTTCAGTTTGTTTATTCTGTTTCTATCTTTGTTCGTGTTCAGATTGTTTATTGTACTTCTATCTTTGTTCGTGTTCAAATTGTTTATTGTACTTCTATCTTTGTTTATGTTCAGATTGTTATTGTGCTTCTATCCGCTCCTGTAGCTGTCTTCTTTATGTTACCTACCAGGAATATTGTCCTCCTATTCTGCTTTCCAATTTTTGAAGGTCCATGTGCCCCTGGCAGAGTCTTTCTATGCCTTTCATGAGAGCTAGTTTTCTGACCTTGATTTGGTAGTAAGAACAAGTACAATAGCCTGAACCAAAGAAAATGATCTGCATTTACTTTTTTTACACTTCTGGATGACTAGGAAAAAAAAAAACCAAAAGGACATGGATCTAATTCAATATATTTTCAGCATTGCTTTGTTTCATTTACCTTGTATATGTTTAGTTTTCCTCAGTTTTCATTGTTAAGGAGAGTTTAATAAATGAACTAAAATTAATCCTGAATGGATTGTTTCTTATATTGTGATCATTGTTTTTAAAAGTCATTTGTCTAATGAGCACTGAAACATGATTGCTACAGCAGAATTAGTTTTGTGTGAGAAAAAAAAAATTGACATGGTATAGGATAAGATTAAAGGAAGTGAGTTTGCTTCTTTGAACTTTTTTTTTTTTTTTTAAATGTTGAAAATCAAAAGTGCTGGTCTTTCTTGACGTTAACCCCAATGTTATGTTCTTCAGATATACGGAATCCTAAAGGAAATAAAAGGACTGCAGGATTCACGCTGGAGGAAAGAGAATCATTCACCGCCACTCTGAGGGAAGGTCTTATTGATTCTTTCCGTCATGTGCACCCACACGAAGAGAATGCATTCACCTACTGGACACACATGATGAATGCAAGGGCAAAAAATGCCGGCTGGTCAGTGCTTAAAATTTTCCAGCTTCTTTTTTTGTTGTTGTTGTTGTGATTGAAGTTTTCTGGTCAATGTTTTATGATTGGGGTATTTGTAAGTTTTGTGATTGAGTGTTTGTGACTTGATGTGTGAAAATTTATGCTTTTTGTAGTGTCCCTAACGCAACTAATTCCTTAACTAGCATAGTATTTATTTCATACCTCGTTTCTTACGAAACAAAAAATCCCAGTACCACACAATTTTATAATAAATGCAACAACTAAGTTTTTGTTTTTTTTTAAAACTGAGAATGATGTGGTGCCTGTATTTAGCTTACAGTTGTAGTTCAGATTTGAATCTCCAAAGCTGGATTAGAACTACTTGGAACCAGATATTCTATTTATATTTTTTCTACAGAACCATTTTTGTTTCTTGAGATAGTGAGAGAGTTGATTATTAAATACAAACTGATGTAAGCTTTGTATTAGTTAAAGTAAGCTGGAATATGCATGTTATTGAACTTCTTTTCCCTATGAAGTGACCTCTGATATGTGGGTATTTCAAGAGAGTGTAGGTTCCTTCCTTAATTTCTGAAAAAAAAGTAACATAAAGGGTTAAATGTAAGTATAGTAAATTTCATGCAAAAAAATGTTATGAAATAAAGGCACTTATTCAAGTCTTTCAGAGTTTTACTCTTCTATATAACAATTTTTTTTCTTTAATCTACACAGGCGCCTGGATTACTTTATTGTATCTGAGCGACTTAAGGAAAACCTGTGTGACAGCATCATTCGCAATAAGGTCATGGGCAGTGACCATTGTCCCATTGTTCTACAGCTTGCCTTGTAACCCAAACATCTGCAGTCATGCACAGTTTGTTTTGAAAATGAATATCCATAGAAATTTACAGTTGTTTTTTCTTTTTGGACCAAATTTTTTTTTTTTAGTTAAGTCAAAAAAATTGAGATGAAAGTTCTTTTTTTTTTATGACATCTTATCTGGCAGATTGATAAATTCTTTTCAGTGTCCAAGGATTTATTTCTTTTTTCAAAATTAAAACAAAAAAAATCATGTGCGAGCATATGTTTTCAGTAATTTTTATGGAATATTTGTAATTGTTAGCTGAGAAATATAAATATGATCACGCCATAATATTATGCAGGGAGTTAGCAAAATCAGTGTGCAGTATCCCAGTATTGATTCCAGTATCATAGTGGTATGTTAGTGGCTGCGATATCTAGGCATGTATACCTGCTGTATGGTAGCAACTGGAGTCGTCGGTCAAGCATGCTGATAAAAATGTTATGTAACATAAGCTAATCAACAAATGTTGGAAGTGATGTCCCTGTGCATCTGTGCAAGCTTGAACATGTTTAATTTTTTTGTTTTATTCACAAACACTTTCCTTAGATCTGCTTGTGAAATGTTTCTTATGTACGTGTATTTTGTGTGTTAACATAACCTGAGAGGTGAAACCAGACCTCATCTGTAAAAAAGGTGACATCAAGAATATCAGGAGTTTTAGTTTGAATGAAATCTGTAAACTATTCACAGTAATGGAGCTATTTTTCAAGATCTGCCAGCAGCATTTGTTGGACCGCTGTTACTTTATATGGGAAGAGTTTCAAAATTTCTGTGACTGCTTTATGCGCTGTTGCATGCCCGATACCTTCCTGTTGTGCCAACTTCCACAGTCTTTGATGGACTCGGAGTCAGAAATTTTCAGCAAACTGCTCCCACTCTAAATCAGTGTATGTACTGCCTTCTCAGAATACGTGTACAACAAAAATACGTTCCTCCAGTGAAGGAACCATAGTGAATCAACTGATTTAAACAATTTGCATGTCGTACACTTCAAACGCTGATTAACTTCTGAATACGCAAACGCAGAAGACAGACTGAACACAGTGAATGTTACACAGCGACAGACTTCAACACGTTAACATGCGCAGGTAGATGTGCCTAGATATTACAGCCACTAAGATACCACTACGATACTGGAATCGATTCTGGGATACTGCACATTGACTTTGTGAACTCCCTGTAGAAGAAAAAGGTATATAAAGCCTCTTTGATGTATTTTTGCTACTGGTTTTAATTTTGCATGTTTTAGGTGACCTTGCATATCCATTTACTATTTTGATGGAGGATATTATCCAGGATGAAGAGTAAGAACTCTCACTTCTTGACATATTTGAAGACTGAAATAAATGTGAAATTGCCAAGGTTATTGCTCACCTTTTGTCTTTATTAGTTAACCAGTTTTTAAAAATTGCTTTCCCTGCTGTCAGTCAGTTTAAAAAAAAAAAAAAAGAAAAGAAATAAAATGGCTGCATTTATACAGCAGTCATAAGTGTTTTGGGAGAATTTTAAACTACTTTTTAAGCTAAGTTCTTTTCCTGGTAAAATCATGACCTCAGCATTTACTATAAATTTTTTGTGTGGTCTTTGAATTTTTGTTTGATAGTCTTGGGGAAAAGTAGCAATGTTTTGTACTGAATCTGGTATCAGTAATTTACGGTAATTAATAACAAAGTTGCAGCAATAGCCATGGCTTAATACAATGTTAACTTTTGTTTGGACTCTCCTTTTTCCTTGCACTGTTCATCTGGTCATTTAGTCACTCCAGCTGAACTAGATTGTTAACTAAAACGCAAACAGCCATTTATGTGATAATTTGCTTTTTTTTCTTATTTCTTTATACATTTTTTTCCCTTCTTTATTGTACAACTTTTTTGTGTAAAAATTTTTTGTGCTAACTTGCCATAACTTTATTCTTTATCATATAATCATTTATGGTTGCATATGCTTGCGGTTATTTATCTGCATAATAGTTTAATTTATCTATTCATTCTGAATTGTGATTTATTTGGAAGCTGGTCATTCATTTTGAGGATGCAGTGCCTTAAGCATTCTTCATTTCTGTGAGAGTATGTTTTTTTTTGTTGGTATATTTGTAAATTTTGGACTTAATCTAGATTTATGTCTCATAGATTATGTCTTCCAGTGCTTTCTATATTAGCTAGTTTTCGACTTAATCTTCTAGTTATATTTTCCAGTGCTTTCTGTATTAGCTGCTTTTTTTTTTTTGTGAAGCGTATATAATATTAGTCATTTGTTCTGTTGCTGGCTTGCAAATTTAGAGCATTACGAACATCTGCAGATAACATAGTTTTGTTAGAGCAGCTTCATATTACCAGTAAGTTGTAATAGGTTCGACTGTACCCTGCACCCAGGCAGTTAATAGTGAAGTTTGTCCAGGCAGTCACATTTAGTCTCAGCCATGGAATGTTATTGAACATAACAGAAAGGTAAACATTTTTCCATCTTTATGAAGCTTTTCAAGCTTTGCAATGTTGAGTGAGACCATATGGTGGACGATAGAAGACTTGAAACTTTAACTGAAATTGTGGTCATTTGTCTGCCAAATCCACAATTTAAAAAAAAAATTATATATATATAAAACTCAGTTGATGATTGGATGCTGCGTTGAGAAATATCTTCAAAGTTCAGTGCCTTATTATGTATTGTGGACAGTTTTTTTTTGTTTGTTTGTTTTAATGTATCAGAAATCTTGATTTAGATGACTCGTTCGATTTGCGGTGACAAACATTAGAACAGTGTATCTGTTGACTTGGTTTAGTTTCATTTGAGAGTCCTTTAAAGAAAGTTTATTTGGTGAGCACAAGATTATAAAATTACTCGGAATTTATTAAACGAGTACTTGCTTTTTGTAGCTTAAGTAGATCTAAGCGCAGATGTTTCTTTCTTCTGGTGACTCACTTTTAGACTGTATTATGATAATCTTTTTTGCTTGTTTAAGAATAATGAACAAATATTTAAATTGCTGCCTATTTGAATTTCTAATTGTAACAAATCCTGCTGTTGTGAAGAGTTGCATTTTAAATTATTCAGTCTCATAGTGTGTATGTGCGCTTTTTTTTTTTATTTTAAGCTGTCGCTATGACACACAAGGAAACTGGTTTTCTTGCTGCCTCGGTTACATCTTACTGGAGTAATACGTTTTTTAAACATTTTTTTTTTCTAGCTTAACCTTTTCGCTGCTACATACTTTTGCAAAACTGCTCGAGAACCAAACCTTTTCGCTGCTACATACTTTTGCAAAACTGCTCGAGAACCGGTCCCCCGCTGTGCTGAATACTTTGCTGGCCTACTTTCACCCAGTGCTGAATTCGTGTTTTTTTTTTTTTCATGTGATCTCAAAATCTAAAATGTATTGGCGGTGATGACAATTTTTTTTATCATCAGAAAATATAAACATATAACTCTTGGATTCTTCCATTCTCGTTTCATGTAAGTCACATTATACAGCTCATAACACTTTAATTTTTTTCATGAACATTGTTACATAGAATCAAACAACAACAAAAAAGACAGCAAAATAAAATGTTTGTTCTCACCGCTTCCGCCTAACCAAACAACAAGTGTTTGATGTATCCATTCGATTTTTGTCGTAACGTTTAGTAAGTCGACTCCAGAAATTGGACGTTTGTGAATATAGCGGAAATGATGGTTGATCTGCTGTTTCCCCCCCGTCTCTAACTTCAGGTATTTCAGTGGTTTCCAGTTAACAAAAGTCTGTGGACCCCCATACTTTGGAAAAGTTTCTTATCTGCATGGTAGCTATGTGATTTAAATGCAAACAGTTTTTTTTTTTCAGAAAATTTGGGTAACCTTTAATGAGTAAATGTTACACTACACTATAAAACATGGTACAGACTTGGTGAATTTTCAAAACAACAGTAATACAGTTAAGAAAAAATAGACACCATTAATATTCCTATTTGTCCTATTTGTATAGAATACTAAATGCTACACGTGCACAGAAAAGCAGTGTAAGGGTATTTTTTTAGAGTGTATGGTGCCCACGTTACCAAGGTACGCAATGCGTGTAGAATAATAGGCCTGCCCCAATCGCCTACTAAAAATGACACATTTCCAGCACATAGCTGGTTTCAGCATGTGGGAATAGGCCACACAACTAAAAATAGCTACTGTGATTTCCCAGATATTAAACAAGAATAACTGTCTACAGAAGCAATCAAGAAAACTTGAAATGAGTTTACACGTCTTTAGCACTGGAGGGACAAGATGATAGGAACGTGTTAACTCATCATTTGCAGCGACTTATGAAAATAAGTAAGCACGTCTTAGCATTGAAAGGGTTAAAATGAGTCATACAGTAGTAATACCAAAAATGATTTGCATAAAGTTTGGCAAAAATGATTCATTTGACAGATATAAAACTGAAATCAACATAACTTTGGTAGATTGTACATACAGTATTGGAACTATCACCAAGCAATGCCATGTATTAAAATAAAAAGGCCCAGTTTTGTCAAAACTAGTCTAGAGACAGATAGCATGACACTTACTCTACCATTGAGTGTCTGTCCAGTAAACTAAGTACCTTAATTTTGTTTAGATTAAAAGAGGAACCAGGCCACTAGTTTCCAGAAAGTGAGTAGTTAGCTTGTGTGACATCCCTTCCACATTTAATTAGTGCTTACACAAATATTTTGTATTCCAACTTCACATATATATTTGTTGCATGTATACTACATATATCTATAGAAAATTCTTTACGCGTTTGTAGACATTCATATCTGTTATATTCTAGTAAGGTTTTGACACAATTAGTAGTTGTTATATTATCACCCTTTCAGAAGTTACGACTGTCATTTAATGTCATAAAGTGAATGGGTGGCACTGTGCTAGATACTACCTGGCACTGCGGCTGTAATTTCCATTCAGTTTTTGCCTGCGTGGGAACTGCAGGGAGGCAGGGCACGTGTTGGTTGAAGACTGCCGAGTATTCACAAATGACATTCATTCTTTTCACCCTGATTGACACACCCGGGAGAAGAGCAGTCTCCTCCCATCAAGAAGGCAGTGCTTGATTTGTCCCAACATTAACCAAGTCTTATAGTTCTTGTTTCAGCAATACAGAAAGAATCTCATACATTACCTGTTTTATTTTGGTATTTGTTTGGTCTTGTGATATTGGGACAGCTCTCTTATTTTATAAATGGGAAACCAACATGTCCAAGAGCACATATTTGATTGGCACAATAAAATGAATCTCCAATTTTAATAAAAACAGCCACAGATCCACTGACAGGCTGTCTGTCTTGATATTTTGAAAAGGTTTTTTTTAATGAACAAGTGAAAGATTTAGAATTATATTTCACTAATATTCATGCAGAATTCTGTTATGTTATTGTTCTCAGAAATGTCTTATCTCAATATAAATTTTCTTTACATGCACTGAATGTAAGAATGTAATAATCAAATGTAATAATTTGAAAAATGATATCAGCCAGAGAAAAATGCTGTCAGTTAAATGTGAAATGAAAATTTTTTTAGGATGTATTTTCCAAGATTTGGTTGTGGGACCAGTGTCTTTAAGCTGAGCTGGTGCCCTTACAGGTCAGTACAGCACCCCACTGAAGTCTGCTCCTTAGGTGGCTGTTTTAGAAGCTTATTGGCAGCACTGGCCTTGAGTGGTTGGCACAAATGTTATGGCAGCTTTTTAAAGCAGTCTTTAAAAGTTGGTCCTCCAGAAGGAGCTAAGCGGAAAAGACTGATAAGAAAATAGAAAACGTGCTCAGAGGTTTCGATAGCAGAGCATTGAGAAGACAAGAGAGAAGAAACGAGTCAGACTGTACCAACAAACATAGCATATGCTTTAAAATAACAAGTAAACGATAGAGGTTTGTTGGTGGCAAATTTCAAATGAAAGAGAACATAAGCCCAAGACAGTTATTAGACTGGACTTCACAGACTGAGCAGTGCACATAGTATTTGTGTGAGTGAAAGAACATTTTTGTGGCAGGGTCGCTTTAAAATGTTATTTTGATTCTTTCACAACCATTTATCAGGTGTCAATTAGATTGCCATATCTCAGATTAAAGTAGTTCTTAGAATGTGATCTTGTGTTGTTTACTTATTTTGTAGAGTTGTAAAATGTTGAAGTCTTGTCAACCCTGCAAGTCCATACGTGCTGCATTGTAATCCGCTGAAGGAAGATCTCATCATGATGTGTACACTGATGATGGTGGTGAGGGCCCAGAGCAAGTAGTCAGTGAAAGATGGTTAGCTCTTCCAGATATCCTCAGAAAGGATGCTCCTCCTGATATCCTCAGAAAGTTAGCTCCTCCAGATATCCTCAGAAAATTAGCTCCTCCAGGTATCCTCAGAAAGGAAGCTCCTCCAGATATCCCCAGAAAGTTAGCTCCTCCCAATATCCTCAGAAAGTTAGCTCCTCCAGGTATCCTCAGAAAATTAGCTCTTCCAGGTATCCTCAGAAAGGAAGCTCCTCCAAATATCTCCAGAAAGTTAGCTCCTCCAGATATCCTCAGAAAGGAAGCTCCTCCAGATATCCTCAGAAAAGGAAGCTCCTCCAGATATCGATTCGGTCATTTCCACTGTATAAAATAAAAGATGGGGATATTTCAGAATCCGGCATCATCGCATTCAGGACACTCCCATACCTGCTTCGCCGCCTACTCCAACATCCACCAAAGAGTCTGTCTACTAACAGTCCCCGTCAAATGTTGGTTGTGTATTATACATTTTCTCTCACTTAGTTCAGATTTTTCCCCCATCACTCTTACTATGTCCCAGTGTCATCAGTCTCTGTATATGCACATTGTCCATCCACCCCATCTCTTCATCTTCCTGCAGTCTGTCTATGGCCTTCACAATATCCTCTTTATCCATTCTCAGCCTGGCCAAGAAGTCTTTTCAGTCAACTCATTTCCATGCACACCCACAGATCCTGGACAGAAGATCCACTTTATTCCCCTCACATGTGAGCGTCCCAACAAGTTTACCCATTTTATGCAAAGAAACTTTTTTTCAGTTCAGCATGGCTTATGGTTTTTTTCATGCATCTCACGGGATAGTCTCTCTCGCTGCTGTCAGGATGGCCTTGTTGAAGTTTTCAACCATTACCTTCATTTTTCTGGTTGTTCGCCACAATTTTTTCACAGTAAGTTTTTGCCAGTTCTGCATAAGTTTACCACTTGGCTCGTTTGTAAGTCCAACGTGGTAATGGGTTTGGCTCTTGCTGTGTGTGTCCCATGTTCAGTGTTAGCTTTATTAGTCCATGGTCACTTCTAGCTGGTTGTTAAAGGACCTAGCGGTCAGTCTTATGGTGGATATCCTCAGTAGAGAAGGCCAGGTCTGGAGAGGAGGTGGTTTGCCATGTTCATGATTAGAAACTGAGTGCATCCTCTCTTCTGTTATTGAGATGTAGATCGTTGTGTATCTCCCAGCCTTCCAATTCCTCTCCCATGCTATCTGTCACCTTTCCTTCGTTCTGTTATGGAGATGTAGATTGTTGTGTATCTCCCAGCCCTCCAATTCCTCTCCCAAGCTATCTGTCACCTTTCCTTCGTTCTGTTATTGAGATGTAGATTGTTGTGTATCTCCCAGCCCTCCAATTCCTCTCCCAAGCTATCTGTCACCTTTCCTTCGTTCTGTTATTGAGATGTAGATTTTTGTGTATCTCCCAGCCCTCCAATTCCTCTCCCATGCTATCTGTCACCTTTCCTTCGTTCTGTTATTGAGATGTAGATTGTTGTGTATCTCCCAGCCCTCCAATTCCTCTCCCATGCTATCTGTCACCTTTCAGAGCAGCAGATGAAGCGCCGCCCTAGTCGCAACAAGTAGGAGGTTCTTTCGTGGGTCTGTAGTCTTATCTTCTTATATCCTTCCCGTGCCTTTAAACGTCACATAGGGCTCACAAAGTAGTTCGCCAATTTTTCCTGTCTTCGGCGAGTCTTTCAACCTCATCAAAGGATTTTATGCCTGTTAATTTGGCTTCTCTTAATAATGTCCTCTTCAGAGTTTCACGTGGTCTGCCTCTTTTTCTTCGGCCTGTTGTGTTCCACTTGATAGTTTGTTTTGGGATTCTCTGATCATTTCTTCTCATCAAGTGACCAACATATGTCCATCTCCTTTTCCTGATCACCCATGAGACTGGTTGTTGTTCAGCCATCTGTCTTATCTCTGCATTGTTCTTGAATTCATTCCACTTGATGCCGAGTATTTTCCTTAGGCGTTTGTTTTCAAAAGAGTCTAATTTCTTGTCTATTTCTGTAGTTGTTTTCCAGCTTTCGCATGCATAAATGAGGGTGGATATTACATTTGAATTGAATAGTCTTAACTTGGTTTTTGTGCTACATGTTTAACAAGCTGAAGATAGGCAAACCGGAGAATGTGGTACCGACAAAATGACAGCGCAGCATCTGTTACAGGACACCGCCCTTCATTTGAAGAACCAAGAAGCGCTTTTGGCCGTCACCTGCACCAATCCATGACAAGCTGTACGGTGAGCTCGACAGCCTACGACAAATGGCAGCGTTCTTCAAAGATATCCAAGTTGACGTCTGAAAGTGTTCGAAGACGATCTTACAAATGAGTAAGGTGATGAACTGTTTTCTTACGTGAAGCTGACAAAAGGCTGTGTTTGGAATCGACGCGTTGACAACATTGACTGTCATGTGTTCACAGTCCACAGGTGTGCCCGGCCCTTCAAGCCTTTTTCAGACGTAGTGCCCAACAAAATATCAGGCACCCATTTTTAATGCTGTGGCATTTTTTTTAAGCCCAGAGAAGGCAGTTTACTATTGACTGCTCTGCAAGTGAACCTGGACTTGAACGATGCAGTTACTTTCCGATGAACTCGTCGTTCCGAGCAACTGCATCGTTCAAGTCGAAAATGCATTTAATACACTCAACCTACCGAACAACATAGTTTAGTCTAGCCTGCCTTAAGCGAGCATAGTTTAGTCTAGCCTGCCTTAAACGAACATAGTTTAGTCTAGCCTGCCTTAAGCGAACATAGTTTAGTCTATCCTGCCTTAAACGTACTCAGAACACTTACATTTAGCTACAGTTTGAGAGAATCATAAAAAAATGCCTACTTTATAATAAAGTGTTGGATATCTAATGTAATTTATTGAATGCTGTACTGATAGTTTTAAAACTGAATCGTTGTATATGTATCATTATAAACGTACATGGCTGAAAGCACAATGGACCTGAAGAATCTTTAAAGTACTACCGACTTGTAATACTGCCCATAATTTGCCATCGCCGATTAGAGCACTAATTCTCATCATGCCACACCTCTTGCGCATGCGTCAACTAGTGCACGTGAACTAGACCGGAAGTGTACATTTCTCAATGTAAATGCGTGTACACGTGAATCTTGAAATTATTTCTTACATACTGTAATCCCTTAAGATGACAAAATTCAAGCAGTATTAATAACAATTTAGAAAACAATGATCAGAAGATGAATTATTTGTGAAACTAATAATGATGCTTGCCGATATGACACCAAAGTTAAGAGAGAATATCTTATCTTATCATCACATGGACAGTTTATATTGAATATGTATCGCTTTCATGCCATCGTAAGTCGAAATGTCGTAAATCGAGGAGCATCTGTGTTGTTTTCATTTTTGATTTATCAAAACGTGGACAAAATGAGACCGTAGGGTCATATTCTATCATCAACCACTGACCAGTTCAGCAGATATATCATGCAAACCTTATCTTCTAATATTTTGTAAATAACAGCTACTGTGCAAGTGCTGAATTAGCTAGCAACATACACACTAACATACATTTTGTGTGATTATGTTCAAAAATATTCCAGCATCGAGATAGAGTAGAAAAGTAATTCTCAAACATCCCACGGTCCAGTTCTCACTTTTCCACCCAGAGTGCCCCTGAATCCACCCTTTTACACATTAAATCATCATTCAGAAAGGATTTTCACCATTATACAGCTATCTCCCGATGAACGTTCTGTGAAACAGAGAAGTTTCAGAACAACGAAAAGTAGTTTTTAGAACTGTAAGAAAAGACTAAAACTTTCTTGGACATGAAAAGACAGAAGTTAAAGAACTTGGTAGCGACCAGAAAATTCTTGGTTAGGGGAGGGGGGAGACTGGCCAAGTAGGATGGAGAAAAACAAATAAGTCAAAAAAAAAAAAAACCAGAAAAAGCATTTGAATTGATCGGAAACACCAAGGATCGCACAAGATGGAGAAACACGGTGGGCGGAATTATCTGGTACGGCACGTAATGAACCAATTTGTGAGAAAACAAGTATAATAAAAATGAACTGCAGCAAAGTACAAGAAGCCAAGTGCTGAAAATAACTATTTAACACCGTAATTTATTTTTGTAAGGATCACGAACTAACAAGCAATCCACCGATAAAACAAATATTTTCTTTTAAAAGCCGAATTTAATATTTAACGATCTTCTTATCCCGCTGGGGCAGCGAGAGCCTGATGTGAGCAGGGAATGTCCTCTGACAACATCAGTAAAAAAATGTTTAAAATAATAAAAAGCCTACTTAATCAATTAGTAGTGTTATTTATTGTAATAAAAGTTCCAGAACAACAAAC
This sequence comes from Achatina immaculata, assembly GCA_009760885.1. Lineage (NCBI taxonomy): Eukaryota > Metazoa > Mollusca > Gastropoda > Stylommatophora > Achatinidae > Lissachatina > Lissachatina immaculata. The sequence goes on from CM019692.1 coordinate 48,880,326, forward strand.
AACCAAGTGTTAAGTGCAGTTTCAACAAAAATATAGATCGACTCCGGCGGCAGCATAATCTGACCGAAAGTACGCAGTATTTTTTGTAACTGATTTAGTGTTCATCTACTCTGTCGTGGCACGATACTGCTTTGTGAGAAAACAAATCTATAAGAACAAAGACAATTTTGTTGAAATTTCAATGCTAAATTACACTTTAAGAATCTATTTAATAAATTATCATTGGAGTTGGGGGTCGGGAGAAGGAGAGGGGAATGACGAGTTGAAAATCTGAAAGATAAAGAAGGTTCAAATCAGAGTCCGGCGTCATTAGTATGTTCAGGACAGCTCCATGTATACTCCGCCCCATGCAGTAGCATCCATCCAAGAGTATGTTTGCTAACAGTTCCCATCAAATGTTGGTTCTTTATGATGTATTTTCTGCCACACACTGTTTAGATTTCCATTCATTCATTCATTCATTCATTCATTCATTCATTCATTTGCATGTCTCTTGCAGAACTTTGCCTCCTTAATAGCACTCCTGTAGGCCTCTCGGTTGTGAGCAAGATGCCCTGCTGCTGATGCATCCAAGATTTCCTGCCAGCACCCTTAATTTGTCCTAGCTCCAACAATCTCTTCACAATTACATTGTTCTTCCATTCCTGCCCTTAATTTTCCCCCACATTCCTTCCATTATGGTTTATCAAAGTCGCCATTATCCATTTTCAGCCTGCCATTTATTTAGCCTGTCCATCAAGTCTGTTTGCCACATCATTGCAGTGTACTCCCGCGTCCTCTGGAAAATAGAGTAACTTTAGGTTCCTCTCAGAAAGCTGACCATCTGGACAAAGAGGGCACTGAAATGGAGCAACCAGACATACCAATCACCTATAATCAGAAGAAAAGCATGATAAAAACCTATAGGAAGCCACAAACACCACCACAAGATGACTATCACATGCTAAATAGAAAGGAACAAGTTACCATCTTCCGTCTCCGAACAGGACACACCCGACTCCGAAGTCATATGTATACAAAGTTTAAGGTTGGTACTACTAATCTATGTACATGTGCCCAGGTGCCCCAAACTGTGGAACATATCCTCCAGAACTGCAATAACTATGAGACACTGAGAAATAATTACTGGCCCAGTGAAACCACTAAAGAAAATAAGCTCTACGGTTCCATACATGAATTACAAAAAACAGTGAAATTTATCCAAGAGACAGGACTGCAGGTATAGACAGACAATGCGAACGAAGAAGAAGAAGAAGGTTCCTCTCAACTGACTGGCTTAACAGATGGAGTCATTCTTTGCGAAGCAATTTTTTTTTCTCACTCTTACGAAGCATACTCTGTGCATCAATCACAGTGACTCCATGAACTGCATCATGGGAAATATCCACTCCATTGCCGCCGACACAACCTCGATTTATATTCAGATGCTTGATGTGGCGACTTTAAAGGCTCCCGAACCCTGTGCCACTACTCTTTCACTGCTGTAGATATCAAAATCCCAACCACTTCTGCTGTTCCGAATCAATGAGCCATGTATTTGTTACCGTGTCGGAAGACCCACAGTGATGTTGGATGAGATCTTGAACCCAAAGTTCAACTACCCGATGTGTCCAGTCTCGGCACAGCTGAAGTTGGTTCGGTATCTGTAACCAATCATTAGACACCTCACCTAGATCGCACACTGATGTAATTGCATCTTCAGCCTCAGCCATCCAGGATCTGCCTCGTTTGATGATGTAACAGAATAGCCATTCTGTTCAGAGAGTTTTTGTGTATTGCTAATAATTGTGTTGCGTAGACTACGTCATTAGGAAAGTACGTGTGCAAAGAAGTCGTTAAAAAGGTCCGTGTGAAAAAGCCGGTCGTTAGGCAGTCTATGTGTGGAAGTTGAATTGGATGGACGTGTCGGGCGAACGAGAATGGGGTAGAGCGAGTCTTGTTGTCAGAATTAGTTTAGTTTGTCTTTCTGTGTGGCTGCAGTCCTTGGTTAGCCTGTAAGTATGGTTTTTGGTATGAATAAATCATTTGTAAGGTTTTCCTTGCCCATGTGGCGTAGATATTTCACGCCGGGCATTTGTTGCTGTAAATTTCTGTAATAAATGTGTGTGTCTGATGATAAACTACAACAATTGGCTTTGTGGATATTCTCATTGTTGACCAGTTTGTTTTGGTCGGAAGACTGCCAAGTTATGTTCAAGTTGTTGTATTGTACTATCTTTTGTGGAGTTGAAAGCCTGGGTGTCTTGTTGTATTTTCTTAGTGTATAATGCAGAAAATTAGGTGATGTTTAGAACACCAGCAACAAGAAGAAACTTATAAGTTGAAACTGTACTCCACAAGAGTAGTCATACAATCCAGTAGTCTCCTTGTAAGGGGAATCCTGCTTCAGTGGTGCCGTATCAGGCCACTTGTCACGTCCAGTGTGTTTGTTTACATGTTTAACAGTTCATGCACGTTTTTTCTAGCCCACAGTTGTGTGTTGCTAGTATGTTTCGTCAGTGGTTTTCAAGTTTTGGTTAGGGAATAGTATTTTTGTTAGTGTCAGAGACAGTTATCGTAGAAGTTATTCAAAACGGCGATGATGTCCGGCCTACCCAAAAGAAAGTTTGTGTCACATCTAGTCCTGGGTCCTGGGCAGTGCAGCTACTGACGCTTACCTGTGCCTGCAATCAAGTCCAGTGAGACTGAACCTGAACTACTATCCGGTGAGGAACTAGAGCAGTTGTTCCAAGCGACATTTACTTCTCAACCAGCTCCATCCAGACCGGGGAGGTAACATGTTGACAAAATTAACTGTTTTCCGCAATTTCGGCAGATAGACAGGAGTGGACATTGATACATGGACAGTTTGGATTGTGCTCTTTCTGTGTGGTGTAGGATTTCAGACATTGTAGATTCACTTATATTTGGAATAGACATTGTAGGACATTCTTATTCAGTGTTATTAGCGGGACTTTATTGAACATTGATTTTAGTGGTGATATTTGGAACAGTACATAGACTTCTTGTGGCTTTTCATTTAACTTAGGACTTCAGTGTAGTTAGTTAGTGCGTGGTATGGTATTTAATTGATTTTCTTTTCTATGTTTAATAGTTGGATGGCATTAGTGCATGATAATGAATAATTGATATGCCATTGTTTTGAATAATTGTTGACATTACTGTATATGGTGGCATTGTATTGATTCCAGTGATATATTCTAACAATAAGTAGAGTGCACTACGGATAGACGCACAATGGCTTCAGCTCCATCCACGTCAGATTTGCTGGGGTTATTACAAGATACCCTGTCCCAAGTCAGCAATGACTTGAGGTTTTCCCACGTCATGTCAGCTGTAGCAAAGTTCGACGGGGACCCAGCAAAATTGAAACCATGGCTGGATGAGATTAATAAGATTATGGACATGCGGAATGCTGATGTGCCCAGTAAGAAGAACTTGGTGTATTTACGCACCACAGGTTCGCTGGCAGAGTTCGTCAAACAGCGACTCCAGATTCAAGAGACATGGGAGGAGTTCGTATCTGTTTTATTAGCACGATATGGGGTGCTGCAGACTCCTCAGGAGGCCTGGCATACGCTAGCCTCTACTCGACAGTCTCCTGGAGAGCCCATTCAAGCGCTGGCTGATCGCATCAGTGAGGCAGCCAGAGTTGCTTACTCTGAGGCGGAATGGGTAACTCCGCTGGCGCAGAGGCAAATGGTGCAGTCGTTTGTAGATGCACTACTTTCTCGCGCATTGAAATCAAAATTATTAAGAGATAAACCTGTTCTGTTTTCACAGGCGGTGGACTTAGCCTTACAAGAAAATGACCTCATGAAGTCGGTGAATCTTAGTTGTAGTTCCCGACAAGCTTTCATTGCAGGTTCTCGACCGTCCGGTGAGGTGACGACACACAGAGAGTCTCCTTGTGTGGATTCGCAGAGAGTACAGTTAGTCTCTCATCAGAACTCTCGACGGACGTCTTCACACTTCGAAGCGGGTAGGACAGACCACCAGAGATCGAATACCAGGAAGGCTAAACCTGCGAGTACACTACCACAAGAAACTAGATCTTGTTATAACTGTGGAAGGAGAGGTCACATAGCCCGATTTTGTAAGCAGAGTGAAAGGAAGGATCGTGTACATTTAAACTGACGAGTCGGCGCATGAATAGCTCCCATGTGTCCGACCGTATCTTTACACCATCTAGATCTGTCAAACACTCTGTCTCATTTTCGCATGCGACACCACTACGCTCGGTGGCTGCGAATCCCCCGACTCCTACTTCTGTCCTTGTTTCTGTTGATACTTTTCGAATTCGAGCATTGTTAGACACAGGAGCTAGTGTCTGTCTTATCAAGGATTCTGTATACAGATCCTTACGTTCTGCTCCTAAACTCTTGCCCGCTAGAATCACTCTGCAGACTGTTACTGCAGCTTCCATGAGAGTAATTGGCAGAGTTTACTTACCTATTTCTATTGCTGGTGTCACTGTTTCTCATTGCTTTTATGTGGTTCGCAACATGAACCGTTCCGCCATTCTGGGGCGTGATTTTTTGTCTCGTTCTGGTGCTGTCATCGATTACAATTCTAATACACTAAACATACATAACAAGATGATTCCTTTAGAATTAGATGCACACATTGCTTCTATTCTTCGTGTCCAGCGTTCTTCTCTTCTTTCTCCACGTTCCGTCAATCTTATTCCTCTTAAACTGAAAGCCCAACCATATTTTCCATCTGGCAATTCTTATATGGTTCAGGGTCTTGAGACACCATTCTTACTGTCCCAGCCGGAGATAGAGTTGGTGGACTCAGTATGTGAGCTCCACACTAATCGCTATCCCGTGTTGACAGTAATTAATCATTCTAGTAAACACATCGAGCTCAGACGTGGATGTGTTTTAGGAAAATTGACACCATTCACGGAGTCAGTTGACTCTATCCAGCAGGTTTCTGGTACTGAGGAGACAACACCTGACAGTCGTTCTGAGACTATCGTTCGACAGGTTCAGTGCCCTGAAGTGCACAAGGACATAATATCCAGGTTGTTGACACAGAACAAGGATGTCTTTGCCTTGACTGATTCCGAGATATCGCATACCTCGACAGTGCAGATGGAGATTGATACAGGCGATCATCCGCCAATCTCCAGGAAACCCTACCGCACTCCGTTGGCGAGTAGAGAGGTGATAGAGAGGGCCGTCGAGAATATGTTGCGTGACGGAATAATTTCTCGCACGATCTCAGAGTGGTCATCACCAGTTGTCTTGGTGACTAAGAAAGATGGTACCCATCGTTTCTGCTGCGACTACCGTGCACTCAATGCGGTGACCCGTTCATTGTCATATCCATTGCCACGCATTGAGGACATCCTGAGCACGATAGGCAAAGCCAAATTTTTCAGCACTTTGGATGCTCGTTGTGGCTTTTGGTGTATTCCCTTGTCCAAGGACGCTCAGCAGAAGTCAGCTTTTAGCTGTCATCTTGGTTCTTTCTGTTTTAATTACATGAGCTTTGGTTTAAAAGGGGCACCATCTACCTTTGTCGCACTCATGGACACAGTATTACAGGGCTTAGGCAAGTTTGCACAAGCCTATATTGACGATATACTGGTGTTCACTGATGGAACGATCGAAGACCATGTTCGCGATCTTCAGGCGGTATTCGACCGATTGCGTGAGCACCAGGTCAAGCTCAAACCATCCAAATGTCACTTTGCGGCCTCTGGGACAAAGTATCTCGGGTATGTCATCAGCCAGTCAGGCATATCTCCTGATCCTGAGAAGGTCAGAGCCATTGCCGACATGCCGTCTCCTTTGAATGTGAAGGAGGTGCGCTCTTTTTTGGGGACGTGCAGTTACTATCGACGTTTCATTCCCCACTTTTCGGAGATTGTGGCTCCCATAGTGGACCTCACCAAGAAGGGTCATCGGTTCAAATGGTCTCCAGTCTGTCAAATGGCGTTCGAGTCTTTGAAGGATCGCCTTGCGAAAGTACCGCTTCTCTCGCATCCTGACTTGCATAAGCCACTTACATTGTATACAGATGCTTCCAATGTTGCGGTTGGAGCCTGTTTGGTGCAGACAGCTTCCTCTTCTGATGGACTCTCAGTTGAAGAGCCCTTATATTTTCTTTCGCAGAAGCTGTCGCGCTCGCAGACTAAGTGGTCTACTTTCGAGAGAGAAGCGTATGCCGTCCATTACGCCACGCAGAAGTTGAGATATTTTCTGGCGAATAGACACTTCGCTGTGAAGACTGGCCATAGGTCCTTGGTGGATACATTCCTCAGTCGGCAGGAGATGTCAGACGTCAAGTTGCAGAGGTGGTTTGCTAACCTCCGCACCCTGGACCTTCAGATGTTCTTTCATCCAGGTGCGCGGGAGACAACGTTGGCAAGTTTCGATCGTGCCACTTCTGTACCAGTACCAGTTCACGTTCTTGATGGGGACGTCCCTCAGTCACAAGGATCTGAGACATATGTCGTAAAGTCAGTGAGCGTTGTGGAGACCTATTCACAGGCAGAGCCGCAACTTGTAGTAGATTGCTCTGTGCAGACTGACTTGCCGTGTCCCTGTCAGCAGAAAGAGAGAGTAGAGAGGGCGACTAATACATTGTGTCCTATGGTTCAGGACGTCGCCATTAATGTATCGTTGCCTGGTGGGACCTTTCAGAGGCAGTATCAGCAAGATCGTTGTAGATCTTACCTGCCACGTCCCATTAGACAGAGATTTTCTCTTCCGCCGCCTCCTCGTTTTGTTCCCAGGCTCCCACCGTGGTACCTGAAGGAAACCCAGCAGAGAGTGGTCCCTAGAGCTCCTCCCTCAGACCACTATATGGAGGTGGATGCTTCCGCCTCAGCAGTTCCTATGTCGGTGGATGACTTGCGACCTCGGCATAGGCGGAAGAAACGGAAGAGAGCCGATATCTGCCATCAGTCTCAGAAGGAACACTGTCCTCACAGTGAAGATTATTTCCCTGAAGAGACTTCACCTAGTGCCGATTGCGATACGGAGATTGATCAGTTGTACGTCTCCGATCGTAAGCTCGTTGTGGCAATAGGGCAGATAATGGATACCGTGGACTTAGAAACGTTCACGATGAAAGATCTCCATAAAGCACTTATGGAAAAGTTCCCACTATTGGAACTAGATGGCAGGAAGCAGTTCATAGAACGTGTTGTGATCAACATATTAACTGCGATTCCTTCTACTGAATAGTTTGAAATCTATAGGGGTTTCTAAAGAAAAGCATAATAGACACTAGTTGGGTAGTGTTCTTCGAAAAAGGAGTTCATCCTTTGCTTCTATTCTATTTCTATGGCAGTAGAAATAGATGGTGTAGTTCACAGAACTCAGTATTAAAAATGTTGTAAATATATGTATATTTATGTTTGCACCACAAATGTTTAACGTACTTAATTTGTACAAATTGTGGGTGCATGAAATTTTTTTTGTAGCTGCATATTCAGCTTTAAATTCATTGTTATCGCTCACAGTTTGTGAGAGTTTTCTGTGCAAGTTCGCAATTTTTTTTTTTTGTTTGGTTGGAGATATTTGATGGCCAAATATCTACCTTTAGGGGGTGGGGAGATATTCTGTAACAGAATAGCCATTCTGTTCAGAGAGTTTTTGTGTATTGCTAATAATTGTGTTGCGTAGACTACGTCATTAGGAAAGTACGTGTGCAAAGAAGTCGTTAAAAAGGTCCGTGTGAAAAAGCCGGTCGTTAGGCAGTCTATGTGTGGAAGTTGAATTGGATGGACGTGTCGGGCGAACGAGAATGGGGTAGAGCGAGTCTTGTTGTCAGAATTAGTTTAGTTTGTCTTTCTGTGTGGCTGCAGTCCTTGGTTAGCCTGTAAGTATGGTTTTTGGTATGAATAAATCATTTGTAAGGTTTTCCTTGCCCATGTGGCGTAGATATTTCACGCCGGGCATTTGTTGCTGTAAATTTCTGTAATAAATGTGTGTGTCTGATGATAAACTACAACAATTGGCTTTGTGGATATTCTCATTGTTGACCAGTTTGTTTTGGTCGGAAGACTGCCAAGTTATGTTCAAGTTGTTGTATTGTACTATCTTTTGTGGAGTTGAAAGCCTGGGTGTCTTGTTGTATTTTCTTAGTGTATAATGCAGAAAATTAGGTGATGTTTAGAACACCAGCAACAAGAAGAAACTTATAAGTTGAAACTGTACTCCACAAGAGTAGTCATACAATCCAGTAGTCTCCTTGTAAGGGGAATCCTGCTTCAGTGGCGCCGTGATTCTGCTTTAATGAGTCTGCTCTTTATCAACTCCAGCTCCTTATGGAGAGGATGATCCTTCGTGCCAGCAACTCTGATGTGTGCCTTTACCTGAGCATGCTTGTGTTTAGACCTCTCACTCAGCATATCAAGCAGAAAGCCGTTACAGAAGTTTCCCTGGTACAACCCAAGACCACTCATTGCTTCATTCTGTACACGGTGTAGTCTATTCAGCTGTGCATTTGACAGGGCTAGTAAGCCTACACCATACTCCAGTGATTCCCAAAAGAAACCATTACTGAAGCTACTTAAGCGGCTTCTTAATCTGCAGAGTATTGAGGATCCAGGACGAGTCAATCATAATGCGGTCTTAGATATCACAAGACAATATCATCATCATCATGTGCCGTGTCGACTGGCGTTGGCTATTATGCTTCTCCAGAGTACACGATCCTTCATGCAGGCCATCAGCTCAGTTGGTGATCTCCTCTCACATAATCCCATCAGACTGTCCTGTATTATTTCTCTTGGTCTTCCTCTTTATCTTCTTCCTTCTATTTTTTCCTGTTATAATATTTTCAATGCCCCTTCTTCTCATTGCATGTCCTATGAAAGTACATTGTCTCTCTCTTATTTTTTTGAAAACATTTTTTTTTTGTTTGTCTCTCCAGCTCTTCTCATACATTCTTCATTAGTTATTTTTGCTGTCCAGGGGATTCGCAACATTCTTCCAATAAACCACATTTCTGCTGCTTCCAATGATTTTTGTGCAGACCTGCCTTTTGTCCATGATTCACTTCCATATAACAATATAGGTTCACTATAGTATTTTAGGACTCGTTTTCTAACATTCATTGATAAGGATGTGTTGGATAATATGTTTATCATTCTCTGAAATGCAGTCTTTGCTTGGCCTATTCCGTTCCTAATTTCTGTTTTGCATTTCCCATCTGAAGTTATTACTGCTCCAAGGTATTTGAATTTCTGCACCTGCTTTAGAATAGTTCCGTTTAATTTTATACTGCATGTTAGTGGATTCTGTTCGTAGACATAACCATAGTCTCCGTCTTTTTGATGTTCAAAGTAAGGCCTTTCTGTCCACTTTCTTCGGCGACTTTATCCAAGAGATTTTGCAGGTGTTGTTGATTCTCAGCTATCAGTACTGTGTCGTCAGCATACCGAAGGTTGTTAATATCGTATCCTCCAATTTTTATGCCTGGTTCTGTGATGACCATTCTTAGAATATTCTCTCTGTACAGAGAAAAAAGGTCTGGACATATATACATATACATTAAATATGTAAATGACAATAGAGATCAAAGTACTTAATAATAGGTATGAATAAAAAATTGTATTCGCATTCTTTTTTTTTTTAAATAAGGCATTTAAGAGTTAATCAAACATAAAATGAAACACATAAAGCACTTTCTTAAGTTTTATTAACAGTAAGAAGATATAAACTATAGAAACAACAAAATCAAATGTTTGCTCAAATTATAAGACTACCACCAGGCAGCGTACTTTAGAAAATATTCATGATAAGAGTGGTGACAGACAGAGGGAGCCATCGCCTACGCAAGAGATAGGGATGAAATTGCAGAAACCCATAATATCCCATTCTTACATCTTCTTATTTCTTACATTCTTCCCGTGGCGTTTGACGTCATATAAGGCTGGCATGGTAGTTCGCCAAGTTTTCCTGTTTTCGGCGTGCTTTTCAATCTCCAGAAGGGATTTTATGCCTACTAATTTGAGCTCTCTTAACAATGTCCTAAATATCCCATTATATGAAGCAAATCGCGAACCCTATCAAGATGTCTGTTTGTCCGATCAACAATTGAAAGATATATGAGAAAAAAAATACAATATAAGACGAGACTCTAAACTATGTACAGCTATAAGCTCTATTTCTGGTTGATATTGATTTTTTTCCCCCACACTTTCGTTACTGTTGATTGATCAGTTCTCTCGTGAAAATCAATTATCTCCAGTGTTTTCTTTCGGCAACCAGAAGCGACAGATTGCTGAAGAGTTTCTGCTCTATAATGTGGGGGCTGGTAATGTGAAATAATTAATTAATTTTAATTCTCTAAACGAACTTTCAAACTGTTTCCTGAAGTGAAATTCTAGAACAGAATTTGCAGTGATATGCTTAAGTTTGGGGACATTGTTTCAATTCTGGCGCCCTTACTTCATGTGGCGCCCTCCTTTCATGTCGCGCCCGTCAACACCACTTTTTAAGAGTATTTTTTTAAAAAAAAGCACTCGTGAAAGGTGACATTATCAGTTCAAGCTAGAACCAGTTAACTGTTTATAAATAGGGCAACGGTGATCTGGAAAATACTGTTTTAAAAATGAACGCTGCATGGAAAAACACTTACATCGAGGAAAACGGGGGACGGGGACGGGGGGGGGGGGGGGGGGAAGACTGGTCACGGCGACATGGAAGGTCCTAAATGATGATCCAGACAGACAGAAATGGACATTGACGCATTCGACACGAAACAGGACAAGTAATCATAATGGAGCCATGTATAAAATGCGCGTGGCTTGGACTTTAGACATTTTTGCACACGCGCGCACACACGCATACACATACAGAATTGAATTATCTGTGTTTTCAAAGGGTAAAGAATTGGACACCCAGGCCCGTCTTACATTCTGCCCTTCATCACTCATCTGTCATTCTTAGCACACATTCGATTTAATACACGTAGACAAATTACAAGAAAAGAAAGAAAGAAAACATAAATAAAACTGCAAAACGAAACTATCACATTCACAAATGTAAGATAATGAATTACATGAGAGGTAATTAATCTCTTAAAGATAACGCGCTCGCGTATACACACGCACAAATATGTATTTTCAATGCAGTTCTTCTATCATCACGTTCTTTCACATTCATTAAGGCAGTTTCTAACAAGATGTAATAACGTTATATTAGAAAAGAACTTGGTCCCTGGCGAGTCACGGTATGAGAGAGAGAGAGAGAGAGAGAGAGAGAGAGAGAGAGATTGGGGAGTGAAATCCAGTTTGATGCAGCATTAAGGTAGCTTATCATTCTTATCTCTTATCGTGTGGCTAGCCACGTCATTCTCTGCTAATCGCATCGGCATAAATCAGCCCAAAATATCTTTTGTTCTGTATTTTTCTTAGTTTATTCATTAGCCATTACATCCTGTCCTATTAATTACATCACTGACATGATTAATTCATGTTACTGGCAAAGTTACCTTGTTGTGCGTGTGTGCGACAGGCCAAGGAAAATGTAATCACTAACACCAGCCCTCTGTACGTCAATGCCGTGCCACAGTTTAGGAACTTGCATTAATTGGGCTGCGAGTGTGAACGACTGCGTCAGGGATGCGTACGGCCTTGACTAGAAGGCAATCGTCAACTGGTTTGGTAGATGGGAAGATATAAAAATCATTATAAAGAACTCAACGGAAGAATGCCTGGGAGTCAAGACCATAAATAAAAGGACTGTTTCGATGAAGTCTGCAGAGAGGCTGTCCCGGGGCTAGCGATGTGTTATTGGCCTTTGGTTGTGATCGGTGATTGAGGCATGGCCGGGTTTGGAGGGAGCAGTTTTCGTGGTACATATAGTTTATCGTTGTGAAGTTTCTGATATATTTTGTGTGATTTTGGGAATACTGATTGTTCCAGCTATGATCTCTACCCGCTCCTCCCCACCCCTTCCAAATGTGATGTAAGTTTTGGTGTAAATTTTGTGCAGTAAATGTGAATTGTTTGTAAATGAAGTTCTGTTGAACTGTTAAGTGTCGAAGTGAAATATATGTGAAGTCATTGTTCTTGGTCAGTACTTACTATTAAGATACGCGATTTTCCTTACTATTAATCGCTTGTTGAAGTGCCATCCCATGCTTCTATGTTTTCACATTGTTTATTTATATGCACATTAAGCGTTATACGTTTATGCCATGTGTGTAGCTGCTGACAGCGAGAATGTTTCATGTCTTATATTGCTTTGAAGTATCATGAATTTGCATTCTGCTTGTGCTGATGTTAGCTCAAGAAGATGTTACTTGATATACACTATTCTTTTGATGGAACTTCATTAGAAGAAATTTATGTTGAAGATATACACGAGGATGTCTGTGTATACTGCATTATGTTTTACTTGTGAAGGCCTTATATGATGTTCATCATCATCATCATCATCATCATCATCATCATCATCTCCCCTGGGAACAACTGTGTTAAGAGCACACTTATCTTAACACAGTGTTTGTGAGACAGGGAACATAGATCTGTTTGCTTAAAAACTCTGACCTACCTCTGTAGCCCAGAAACTTGTAGCAATCAACACTAATTGTAATTGTTATTTTTGCAAAATGTAATGTCAGGTTGGTGGACGGATGGGGACATGGAGATCTCTGGCGGGGATGAGGGAAGTCTGGTGTGAAACCAATGAATCCAGGACGTGACAAGCCTATGGGTCTTTACAACAATGGCTATCAGAATGATGTGAACAAAACAGAGCCAGTAGACTATAGGTGGCGGGGAATGGATATCGTTGAAGCACTCATCAGTTTCCTCATCTCAGAGTCAGAGTGTCTTTGTGGAACTGTCTCAAACCATCTGACATGGAGAAGGGGTTTAAGTACAGCCACCAGAGGCTGGAAAACAAAGTTTTGGCCAGGCCAGCCACACTGTCTTCATGGCAGTCCGAGCAAGACCACAGTCTGCCCTAGCAAGGAAAGGTGCTGAAGTCGGAGTTACCCAGCCAAAAGGCGCATCGCAAAAATCAGGGTAACACGCATTATCGCTAATGAAATGTCTATATCTACAGTTTTCAAACATGGTGCTCGCCCTGTGAAGACTAACCAGGCAGGTGCAGTGCCGGGCCCCCTGCCTCGAAAGGGTCCACCCAATGCTACTGGAGGTCCTCTCAGTTCGTCTTGTGGAGTCAGGAGACATGAGAGTAGAGCTACTGGCCAAAAAATACAACAGAAGAAAACAGCCAAAAAGCAAGAACTTAAAATAATGCAGTGGAATGCTGAGGGTGTCAGCAGTGTTAGAGATGGCTATAGCAAAAAGGTTGAACTAGAGAACATACTTTTTGCAGAGCAGGTAAGTATATGCTGCATACAGGAGACACACCTAACCAAAGATGCCGCCTTTAAAATCAGAGGCTACCAGTGCCTTAGATCAGACCGACAGGACAGAAGAAAAGGAGGAGTACTCACACTTGTTAAGAATAACATCAGCGCATGTCAGGTGGGAGTGTACATGGAAGGAGCCGAGTACCAGATGATCCATCTAAAAAGTAGTAATACAGATTTCCACCTCCTTAACTATTACTGTCCTAATGACCGCCCACTTGCTTTAGGAACAATCCCACACAAAGAGAGACTGATGGTCTGTGGTGATTTTAACAGTCATTCCCAGAGCTGGGGCTATGACCACATAGACAAGAGAGGAGAGGAAGTTGAGAGCTGGCAGGATGATAATGGACTTCTCCTGATCAACCAGCCAATGGATGCCCCAACATTTTACTCAAGGGCTTGGCATACAAAATCAACACCAGATCTGGCATTCCACTCTCCAGATCTGAAGTGGAACATTACACGTGAAGTTGGAAAACAACTTGGAGGTAGCGACCATCGACCAGTCTTCCTGACAATAGAAAATGAACTCCTTAACACCAGTAACCCTCTCCCCAGATGGAACTATAAAAAAGCAAACTGGACAATGTACAGACATCGTACAGGTATCCTGGTGGGACAGCTGTCCATAGAAGGTAAGGATATTAACAGCATAGTGAAGGAGTTCAATGCTTGTATCCTTCAGGCCGCTCGTGAAACCATTCCCAGAGGAGCTCGCAGGGACTATAAACCATACTGGTCTAGTGAGCTGGGAAAACTCCATGATGACGTGGAAGCAGCTCGAAAGCAAGCAGAAAATAGACCATGCCAAGAACACCACAATAATTACCAACATTCTAAAGCCAAATTTCAGAGAGCAAAGCTGCAAGCCAGACGGGAAAGTTGGAGAGAGAAAACAGAGTCCCTAAACTTTGAAAAGGATGGAAGGAAACTGTGGAAACTAATCAAACAGTTAAATGATGAGAGTACTGGAAGAAGTACAAAGATTACACTAATAGAGGATGGGAAAACTCTTACAGGTAAGCAGGTAGCAGATCACTTTGCTCGCATGTTTGCACAGGACTGCAACATTGATATCCATCCAGAGAAGGAGCGCACAGTGCGCATCGAGCCACAGAAAGAGGAGGAACAAGTCAGAAAAGTGGAGGTCATGGATGCACCAATCACACGCAGTGAGTTAGACCTAGCAGTTAGTAAACTGAAACCAAGGAAATCACCAGGACCAGATGGAGTGTCCAATGAAATGATCAAGAACCTGGGAGTGGCAGCAATGGGAAAGCTGTTGGATATTTTCAATATGTGCTGGAGCACAGGTAAGTTACCTCAAATCTGGAAGGAAGCAAGCATGGTACCACTGCTAAAACCAGGGAAAAACAGCCTCCAGCTACAGGCCAATCAGTCTCACTAGCTGCCTATGCAAAACGATGGAACGCATCATTGACCTGAGGCTAAAATGGTACCTAGAAAGTGAAAACCTTCTCGTTCCACAACAAGCAGGATTTAGGCAGTACTACAGTACGGAAGATCAAGTGACCTATCTCTCTCAAGAGATTGAGGATGCATTCCAAGAGAAAAACCTTGTACTAGCAGCGTGGATAGACCTGAAGAAAGCCTTTGATAAAGTATGGAAAAAAGGTCTGTTGTGGAAACTAAGAAACTGCAATGTGAATGGAAGACTGTACAACTGGATAAAGTCCTATTTACACAATAGAAGAGCTAGAGTAGTAATGGATGGACACAAAAGCCAGAAAGTACTTCTGCGACACGGTAGGAGGAGTCCTTTCGCCTACACTATTCCTTGTATTCATTAATGACCTGGTCAAGGAACTTCCTTATGGAATCAAAGCAGCACTGTATGCAGATGATCTGGTCATGTGGTGTACAGATGAATATGCGACAGTTGCTACACAGAGACTCCAAAGAGCAGCAGACATCTTGACATCATGGACAAACAAATGGTGTGTAAGTATCAACACAGAAAAATCAAGTACCACTCTGTTCACCCTCTCATCTAAACAGAAAGCAGGTAAGATCTTTGTAAATGAAATACCCTTAAGGATGGACAACCAACCCACTTACTTAGGAGTGACTCTTGACTCAAAACTGACTTGGAAGCAACACATCAACAGTGCAGAAGCAAAAGCCAGAAGAAAACTAGCCATATTAAGAAAATTAAGTGGGACTACATGGGGAGCTAGTGAAAGAATCCTCAAGAACGTATATCAGCAAAGTATTCTACCACATTTAGAATATGGCTCAACATCTTGGTGCACAGCATCAAACACTACGCTGCATAATCTAGACAAGGTTCAAAATCAGTCACTACGGATTATCACAGGTGCCATGAGGTCCACACCAATAGTAGAAATGCAGAAAATAGTTGGTGTTCAACCGCTAAAGGAACGTAGAGACACAAAGGTCATGACCATGGGAGAAAAATTCCTTAGCTCTGTAAGCCATCCCCTGAAGGAGAGATTCAATAACTTGGCATTAGGACGGCTTAAAAGAAGCAGCTTCATTCATCAGGCCAAGCGTATGCGTAAGCTGATACCTGACCTTCCAACTGTAGTCACTCCATTATCATCTGTACCAGAGCATACACCATGGAAAGAAGCAGATTATACACAAATAACTATTCAGACTGAAGTGAAAGGTGTGCAGAATGGTGAGATGCAGAGCAGTCTTGTAAGATCAGTAGCCACACTTAGTGTTCTAGATGACAAATATCCATGTGACACCTGGATACGTGTGTATACAGATGGATCTGCACATAATGCCATAAAAAATGGTGGGGCAGGAGCATATATTGAATATCCAAACAACACCATTGACAAGATTTCCATACCCACTGGTAAATACTGCAACAACTTTGATGCAGAAGTTAGGGCAATTATTGCTGCAGTTGAAAAACTATCAGACTCCAGAATTGATACATGTCCTGTAGTAATTCTCACAGATGCAAGATCAGTACTGGAGGCTCTTCAGTGCAACAAACTACCAGACCTTAAGGATGCCTTGTCAAAAATTGGCTTACAACATGGAGTCACTTTGCAATGGATTCCCTCCCACTGTGGGATACCAGGCAATGAGAAAGCTGACCATCTGGCCAAAGAGGGCACTGAAATGGAGCAACCAGACATACCAGTCACCTATAATCAGAAGAAAAGCATGATAAAAACCTACAGGAGCCACAAACACCACCACATGATGACTATCACATGCTAAACAGAAAGGAACAAGTCACCATCTTCCGTCTCCGAACAGGACACAGCCGACTCCGAAGTCATATGTATACAAAGTTTAAGGTTGGTACTACTAATCTATGTACATGTGCCCAGGTGCCCCAAACTGTGGAACATATCCTCCAGAACTGCATCAACTACGAGACACTGAGAAATAATTACTGGCCCAGTGAAACCACTAAAGAAGATAAGCTCTACGGTTCCATACATGAGTTACAAAAAACAGTGAAATTTATCCAAGAGACAGGACTGCAGATATAGACAGACAGTGCGAACGAAGAAGAAGAAGAAGAAGATCATCATCATCATCATCGCCTTTCACTCCCTTGAGAGCAAAGACCACGGATAAAGGCTCTCCAGTCATCCCTGTTCTTGGAATTATTATCTGCTTCCTTCCATGTGCATGTCTCTGGGAACTGTCATAGTTTATCTTCTCCAAGTAGGTCTAGGTCTTCCCCGTTTTCTATTTCCTTGATGATTCCATGTCAGTGCCTGTCTTGCTATGTTGGTGTCGGGTTTCCCCAGAGTGTGGCCAATCCACCTCCACTTCCTAGACATGGTTTGTAGGTTCATAGGTTCTTTTCCCGCCCTTTTCCAGACCTCCTCGTTCCTGATCTTGTCCTGCCATTTAATGTTTAAAATCTTCCTCAAGCAGTAGTTCATGAATGTTTGTATCCACTGTTGTATTGTCTTGGTCATAACTCATGTCTCTGAACCATATAGTAGGAAGGTATTTACGTTTGTAGTGAAAAGCCTAAGTTTGGAACTTGTTTTGATTTTATTAGATGACTATATTTTGTTAAGTTGGATAAATGCTGTCCTGGCCTTGGTTATTCTAGCTTTAACATCTTTTTCTGCTCCCCCATATTTATCCACTATGCTGCCTAAATATGTGAAATACTCTACTTCATCAATTAGCACTCCCTCAATTACCATGAGGCTATTGTTTGCACTATTACTTTTCATTATCTTTGTTTTTTTTTTTGTCTGTTAATACATAGTCCCAGTTTAGCTGAATTTTTGCTTAAGATCTGAAGTTTCTCTTGCATTTGTGTGTGGCTGTGTGCCAGAGGTGCCACATCATCTGCAAAGTCAAGATCTTCCAATTAGCTCCACAATGTCCACTGTATCCCATATCTTTTTCTTTGTGTGGTAGTTTTCATGATCCAATCATTTGCTAGAAGAAATAGGAATGGTGATAGCAAACATTCCTGCCGCACGCCTGTTTCCACTTTAAAACTTTCTGTGAGAGTTCCTCCATGCACAATTCTACAAGTTATTCCTTCATATATGCTCTTTATAAGCTTTGTTATCTTGGCTTGGATACCATAGTGTTCCAGTAGTTTCCATAGCATTCTACAATCTAAACTGTCAACTGCTTTCTCATAATCAATGAATGTAACTAACAGTGAAGAATTCCACTCCACTGGCTGTTCTACTGTTATTCGCATTGTAGCAATGTACAGGATCTTCCTTGCCTGAAACCTGCTTGCTGTTCTCTTAGTTTACTATCTACTGACGTTTTATTTCTATTTACCAAAATCCTACTGAAGACCTTGTTGGATATTGAAAGCAGGGAGATGCCTCTTTAGTTCTTATATTCTAATAGATCTCATTTCTTAGGGAGTTTTATAAGATGGACCTCCTTCCAGTCCTCTGGGACCTTCTCTTCTTCCCAAATCCTGTAAAATAGTAAGAGTAGTATTTCTATTGTTATTTCTTTGTTCGCTAAGAGCACTTTTGCTACAATTTAATCTGAACCCGGCGCCTTATTTCTCTTCAACTCTGAGATAGCGTGTTCAATTTCGGCTTTGCTGTGTGGTTCAACATTGATGTCTATTCTCTGCTGGTGGTATCTCCTCTGTTTTTGTTGGTGCTGACCTATTTAGGATTCCGCTGAAGTATTCCACCCATCTTTGTTATATGATGTTACTGGCCCACATATTAATATGGTTTTTCGTGAGTGTTCATCATTGTGATATTGCAGGCCAGCTGATGATCACTGATGCATTTTATGAGGCCTGAGAATTATTACTGCATTTGAATCATTTACCGTTTTGATCATTAATCATATTCATTGTCTATTTCCATTTACATGTCCCTTGCGGAACTTTGCATCACTAATAGCTCTCTTGTAGGCCTGTCGGTTGTAAGCAAGATGCCATGCTGCTGATGCATCCATTCGCAGATCATCAACGATGTCTTGCAGCCATCTTCGCCTTGGACTTCCTCTCTTTCTTTTTTCCCATAATGCACCTTTCCACTACGGTCTTCTCTAAATTATCATGAATTATCATATGTCCAAAATATTTAAGTTTTCTGTGTGTAATCTTACTCACTAGCCAACCTTCTTCAATATTAAGTTCTTGTAGAATGGATATATTTGGTCTTTTTTTGTGTCCATGATATTTGAAGAACTCTTCTGTAGCATTTACATTCAAAGGCATTTATGTGTTTCTCAGCTGTTTTGTTAAGTGTCAAGGTCTCACAGGCATATGTTGCGATGGGAAAAATGCATGCCCTTAAATATCTTATTTTGTAGTTCTGTCTATTCCTCTCCACCTCTTCCAGTTTTTCATAATTGATATATATTTCAGCTGCCTTACTACTACTACTACTGCTGCTGCTGCTGCTACTACTACTACTACTACTACTACTACTTCTTCTTCTTCTTCTTTCTATATGACCCAGCCAGCATAATCTGTTCAGTTTCAAGATATTCATAACTCGTTGCGGGTTAAATAAGCTGTTCAGTTCAGCGTTCTTTCTAGCTCTCCATTCTCTACTGTTGGTATCCTTTATGGGGTCAAAGATTCTTCTTAGGATCTTGTTCTCAAAGACAGGCAATTGTTGTTCATCTTTCTTTGTTGTACTCCACGTTTCTGATCCATACATGACGGTTGGTCTTATTATAGGTTTGTAGAGTGTTATTTTTGTGTTTTTGGGACAGGATTTTGGATTTTAACAGGAAGGGCAAAGTATATTTCATTCCCCATTTGTACTTTGCTTTTAATGTCTTTGCGTACTATGTTGCTTCTGTTGAAGGTTGTGCCTAGATATTTGTATCTTTCTGCTTTCCCAATGATCATCTCTCCAACATTCATATAATCTGGATTATTCTGGCCCTAGTCTCTTATATCTTCATACACTCTGTCTTGTCTTTGCAACCATTACCATTTAACATTCTTATTTGTCGTATGCTGGTATGCCATTGACAGTTGTTGTCACGTCATTGTTGCCGTATGGTCTATGTGATTAAATAGATGTTATTATTGATCATGGACTTTCTTGATTCGTGTTGTACATTGTTATTTTGGTTGAATATGTTGAGCGACAGAGTCTTCAGCGTTAATACACTACATTAAGCGTGCAGTAACCCATAGAGTGCAGACTTATTCCTCTAAGTACGGCTGTATAACGAGGATTGTTCTGGTCTATTTTCTCATATATATATACCTCCAACTTAATATCTTGTTAAACTTGCACCAATCAAGTTTTACATGAGGACAGAGGTTGAATCTCTGCTCTACTATAATAAGTTTCACCTCAGCTCATTTATCTTTGGACCGAGAGACGAGAACTGCAGTTTATCTGGTTTTATTACAGTATAGATTCTATTAGAATCCACTAGAGAATCTGCACTATTTCCAGTTTTAGCGCAGTCCTTAGCTCATGGATCCTCAGAGTTGAAAACTGCGGTAAAACTGGCTCTAGTAGAGCAGAGATTCTACTAGAAGGTACTTGAAATTCTCCACTCTACAAGAACCAGTTTTACCTTAGACCTCAATACGTCTATGCTCAGGCTAAGATATTTTTTATTTGGAAATCGGCCTAACCCAGTTTCCCATGATGCACTTTGAAGCCGGTTGTTAACACCTGGATCTGCTCAGCAGGACAGAGAACATTTATGGTTGTCAGTGGTGGAGCCAATTGTATGTCTAGCTTTTATAGCAAATAGAAGGGCCACCACCTTTGGATCATTCGGAAGTTAGAAGAGATGCACAAACGGGCATACGTGGCCCTCATCAAAACTACAAACCATCTGTACAGCGTTGTAAACAAATAAATGCACTTACTTATAGTTTGTTTCGTTGTTGGGAATTTGTTATTTTTACCGGAATAAAATTGTAGAAACACACAATAATTAATGCGTAAGTATATAACTATACATGGAGCCACTGCAGTAAAGCTGTGATTCCAAAATGTTTAAAATAGGGAAAAAGTAAAAACAGCTTTATAACTTAACGAGTATACGGTTGTGACGTTTCGGCGTGAGTCTTAATCATACAAAAACACACAGGACAAAGAAAGAAAGAGAGAGAGAGAGAGAGAGAGAGAGAGAGAGAGAGAGAGAGGAGATAAAGTATACATTCATATGCTTGCTGTGTTTTAAAAAAATCAAACAAAATGAATAGAGCACTTATCTGTAACTTGTAAGAAGCTGTGGCTTATCCAATGCTGTGTGTCAGAAATGTGCATAGTGGAGTGTAGAGAGTATTTAAATGGCGACTTGGGATGTGTGATAGGTGGGTCGTAACTGAAGGTGGTGGGTGGGGAAACCGTGGATGGGAGAGAGAGTGATACAGTGGCAGTCTAGCTGAGAGAAGGTGAAATATAGTATGCAATTAAAGTTATGGTAGAGGGGTTGTAATATGATGCTGTGAGGAGGTTCTGAACTATGTGTAACAAGTGAGAAGGTAGTGGAGCTTAGTGGAGAGGGATTATGATTGTTGAAGAGGAGAATGTTCGGTTTAGCTGAATAACGAGTTCAAATTATGTGGATCCAGCGTCCCATATTCCTGAATGTAGCGATTCTCAAGCGCTAGGCAGCTTCTTTCATCTGCGTGACATTGTTTGATGGCTGTTACCAGAAAGTCAGATTTGCCTCTGTGTTGGGGTCATTGAAATGATTCGGGACTGTTTTCAAAGCATGCTGGGTGATATCATACATATGTTTCTGCATCGCTGTTGGCGACATTCTTCAGCTGCCGTGCGTGGAGCGGTGCTCCTTCCGGCCAATGAAGAAAGGTGCAAAATGGGGTTGCCGCGCATCACCACTGCGGAGAGGGTGGTAGAAATGATAAAGCGAAGCAAACAGTCAAATCACGGCACCTCTGGTCTGGAGGTCGGTCACGTCCTGAGTGCAGTCGTATCGGGTGAAAAGAATGAACCGGCTTGTCCCAGAGGTTAAGATACTGCTGGCGAGACTCTTCGAATGCCGTGTGTGGAGTGAAGCTCCTCCCGGTCAAGGAAGAAAATACGGAAAAAGAAATAAAGGTTGCTGTGCGGTGCCGATGTGAAAAGGCGGTGGAAAGAATAATGTGAAATTTAATCGGTATGTTCAGTAGTATCGCTGCGAGAGCTACAGTTACCACGGCGCCTCTGCTCTAGAGGCCGGCCACATCCGAAATACACCTACACTGGTGAAATTTGCCTAAACCGGCACACACCAGAGGTGGAACTTTATGGCTAGACATGTCATGCCACCTCCACTCTAGAGGTCGGTCACGCCTGATATACACCCATACTGGTGAATTATGCCTAAACCGGCTCAAACCAGGGGTGAATCTTGAAGGCTATGCATGTCACAGTACCTTTGCTCTAGAGGTCGGTCATGTCCCAAACACGCCCATACTGGGTTAATATGCCTAAACCGGCTCAACCCAGGGGTGGAAGTCACTAATGGCGAGGATTCGTCCTCCTGGACAAAAGCTCCATCCTGGTCACAACTAGGAAGGGTAGCGGCCATGACCACAAAATGCTGAAGTCGGAGACACTGGACTAGGGCAGTCTAGATAGGCAACCACCTCTCACCCGACGGGGATGTTTGCGTATCCTAATCACTGAGGTTTTCCGGTGAGAAAGTCCAACTCTGGACTGGATGGGCAACCACCTCTCACCCGGCGGTGATACACGGGTATCTCAAAACACGTCGAGGTTTTCCGGTGAGAAGGTCCAACTCTGGCCTGGGTGGGCTACCACCTCTCACCCAGCGGGGATACACACTGATATCCTAAACACATCGAGGTCTTCCGGTGAGAAAGTCCAACTCTAGACTAAACTGGTGCAACGAAAACCACGGTGTCACGCAATCCCGCTTC
Organism: Achatina immaculata; assembly: GCA_009760885.1. Lineage (NCBI taxonomy): Eukaryota > Metazoa > Mollusca > Gastropoda > Stylommatophora > Achatinidae > Lissachatina > Lissachatina immaculata. Next base: position 48,903,025 of record CM019692.1, read on the forward strand.
AGAGGCCCACCAAGAATACAGGCTCAAGCCCTGCGATACTCTGAACCTCTTGTGGTCCTCTCGGGGATCTCGTGTGGTCCTTTCGAGGGACCACACAGGAGACCACGGGACCTAACGAGGACCTCATGTGTAAATTCAGTAGGATCACAGTGCGGTCTTGGTGGTAGAAGCGAACGAAGAAGAAGAAGAAGAATGTTTCTGCATGCGGCCCCCTAATCTGAGGCCATTTTCTGAGGTGATCGTTTTCGTTTTCCATACTACAGGGGACGTAACACAACGAGCCCTGTAGTCTGGGAAACGAAAACGATCACCTTTTCCAAAACTATCCTCACTCTCCACGAGGGATTCACATGAGAGTCCCCAATGTGATATATGTCGTTGTGTGCAAAAGATGCAGGATAACTTATATTGGTTAAACTAGCCTCAGATTAGGGGGCCGCATGCAGAAACATCTGTACGATATCACACAGCATGCTTTGAAAACAGTCCCGAATCATTTCAATGACCCCAACACAGAGGCAAATCTGACTTTCTGGTAACAGCCATCAAACAATGTCACGCAGATGAAAGAAGCTGCTTAGCGCTTGAGAATCGCTACATTCAGGAATATAGGACCCTGGAACCACATGATTTGAACTCGTTATTCAGCTAAACCTAACATTCTCCTCTTCAACAATCATGATCTCTCTCCATTAAGCACCACTACCTTCTCACTTGTTACACATAGTTCAAAACCTCCTCACAGCATCATATTACAACCCCTCTACCATAACTATAATCATATACTATATTTCACCTTCTCTCAGCTAGATTGCCATTGTATCACTCTCTCTCCCCTCCACGGTTTCCCCACCCACCACCTTCAGTTACGACTCACCTATCACACATCCCAAGTCTCCTTTTAAATGCTCTCTACACACCACTATGCGTATTTCTGACACACAGCATCGGACAAGCCACAGCTTCTTACAAGTCACAGATAAGTGCTCTGTTCATTTTATTTGATTTTTTTTTTAAAACACAGCATGTATGTAGATTTGTACTTTATCTCTCTCTCTCTCTCTTTCTTTGTCCTATGTGTTTTTGTATGATTAAGGCTCACGCCGAAACGTCACAACTGTGTACTTGTTAAGTAATAAAGCTGTTTCTACTTTTTTTTCCAGTTTATACATTAAAATTTTAGAACTAGCCGCAGCCGGCAGATTCGTAATAATTCAACCGACTTTTATTTACAGTTTCTCTTTTAGCTGATAATTTTTCTTCCTTCTTGTTAAAGCCATATATTTTCATTAGAAAACACAGCCATGGCTTCCACATACAACATGTTCTATGCATAGAAGTAAGATAAGTTACATATTGTCATCAATCTTCAAAATTAAAATGGGAAAAACTTACGAAATAAAATACACAGTGTTTTATTCTGGCTCCACCAAACACAATTAGATCAATTTGTCTGTGTTCATTTCTCATTGTTTTTTTTAATGATTATTCAAATCAGCGTTACAACATCAAACGACAAGGACCTATTTATATGCGTCCTTTTCGTTAATTGCTCAATCCGTTGCTTTGGCAACGGCATAATCAAGCATGAGTGTTCTATATATTTGTTGTTGAAGGCTGAAAAAAAAAGAAAAAAAAATTAACGGAAATGATTGCGTGAAATATTTTTATGGACGTGGGTGTCAGAAAGAATGCTTTAAATTTTATTAGTTGCTGCTTTGTTTATTTCAGCTATCCTATTGGATATTTCAGTGAATAAATTTCTTTCTTTCTTTCTTTCTTTCTCTTTCTTTTCTTCTTCCTCTTCTTAATTTACAATGTTTAAGGGCATTGCTGTCTTTCGGATAAATTGAACTTTAAAACAATATTTCCTGTGTAGAAAAGCTGAGTTTAGAGACGATGATCTCAAACTGCCAGTAACTGCCTGTCAGTGTTTCATAGATTGTGAACTTGTGTACGGCTTGTTACAGTCTGTAGTGGGCGGTGAACATTCACAAAGGGTGTGAAATTGCTAGTCTATCACTTTTAAATGACGCTGTTTCAGAAAATTCGCATTTATTCTCATTGTGTTTACTTAAAAAAAAGAAAGGTTCTTTAAAGAAGGCTGTCCGAGTTGTGGGTGTGAAGGGTTTTTAAAAAAAATATTGTTGTGAATTTGTTTTATTTGAAATGATAATAAATAAATAAATAAATAAAACAATATTTCGTTTTTCTTAAAGAAGAAGAAATAAATACTTGCTTCTCCTTTGGCGTTCATGATATTTTTTGCCTTGATAAAGCCACGCAAATTAAAAAAAAACATATCATTTGCTGCTTTATTTCTTGCCGCTGTTGCTTTTGTTATAAATATATGCCCAATCCATTAACAATCACACACTTCTAAATCACGTGAAAACGAGCAGAAAAATAATTACAATATTTAAAAAGAAATAATTTCTTGTTACCATATATTCTTCTCTTCAGGAAAAAAAAACACTAACAAAGAACTAAAAAAGAGTGCTAATCATGTGCTGTTTTATTAAGTTGTTGATGCGCAATACTGTTTTTCGCTAATGTTGCTTTGTTTTCCAGCACTGTTCTATCAACACTTGGAAAAAAACGTGATGGAACAAATTCATTTTGACACCTTGGACAAATAAAAATTGTTGTTTCTTCATTCTCAAAGTTCGTTTATTTATTAATATATGATGGATCCAAAGTTGGCAGATTTTGTCACACAGTAGCAGATGGTCTATCATGATGTCCTATATATGGTGGGAGGCAAGTCTATCATGATGGTAACATCCTCTTTACACACAGCCTTGTGCCTTTTGAAAGTTTTGGCGGCTCGAGGTTCCGTAGTAAAAAATTTGAAGATCCCACCATAATTTTCACTCCCTCTCACCGCCGCCCCCCCCCCCCCCCATGACGATGGGAGCTGAACTTGGACGTAAACGGCATCGGGAGTGTCACTACTCATCTCAGCGACCCCGAAAACTATGGACTCAACACTAATATACGAGGGTTGATTGATAAGTTCTCGGCATAAGGTACAAATACTTGAAACGCACCGTTGATATTAGGTGCATTTGTAGATCAGGTAATGTTAGATTAAACACTAATTCTCAAGAAATTAACTGCAACCAATTTTTTGACCAGGCTACTGAAGTGGTAAGAGGTGGCAGAAATTGAGAAAATGGACACAATTTCTCATCGAGCAGTCATTCGCTAACTCCGCTCATCGAAGGAGATTCATGAGGATATGGTATAGACTCTAGGGGACAGGTGCCCCTTTTTACAGCACAGTGAATAAATGGGCAGCTCAATTCAAACATGGAAGGGAAAGTCTGGAAGATGACGCCCTATAACAGTATTTCTCTTGGCTTAGGGGTTATAACCAGGATTGGTATTTAGGAAATAATTAATAGAGTGAGTACCCTTGTTTGAATGGTAGGTTGGTTGAGACAATTGAGCTGGGGTCTTGGAAAAAGCGTGCAGCATGGAGTAAACTGAGTGGGTAGGGATAGTATAAATACCACTCACGATTAGTCTAAAGAGAGAGCCTTACTTGTTTGTTGTAGGGGGAGCCTTACTTGTTTGTGTTGTAGGAAGAACCTTAGTAGTTTGGATGTAGATGGAATCTCGTTTAGGAAGAGTTTCTAGCAGTGGCAATTTGTTGGTAGTTAGTTGGAGGATTTAGTTTTTCTTGTGATGGCTGAGGTTTTGGGTGGAACGTTGTAAGTATGGTTTTATGTGTATAAGGACATTGTAAGGTTTTCGCCCATATGGCGTAGAGTTCTCTCGCCGGGCATTGTCATTGTGAATTCTGTTCAGCCTGATGGCTATGTTTCCATCCTCATAATTTAACCCCTCATTTTGTCCATCAATAAATATGTGTTGTCTGAAGATATAATTACACCAATTAGCTTTGTTGGAATTCTCATTGTTGACCAGTTTGTTTTGGTTGGAAGACTGCCAAGTTATGTTAGGTTGTTGTATCTGTATTATTCTGTGGAGTTGGAAGCCTGGGTGTCTTGTTGTATTTTCTCAGTGTGTAACATAGAAAATTAGGTGGTTTTAGAACACCAACAACAAGAAGAAATTTATAAGATGAAATTGAACTCCACAAGAAGATTTAACCAGGCCAATAGAAAACAATTTCAGATGTAGCCAAGAAAACCATTTTAGTTGGCGCCAATACTATTATAGTGGTGCCTTAAGAATTATAAATAAGAAATTCTATTACAGCCCGTCCAGGAAGACCAAGAACGGTAACCACCGACAAAACCACCGGCAGAATCCATGACATGATAATGAAGGATCGACGACTAACTGAGCGGTACATTGCTAGTGAGATGGGCATCTCACAGGAACGTGTTCATGCCATTGATCACAATGATCGTCAAATTATTAAGGTCTCTGCTCGATGGGTCCGGAAACTTCTTGGAGCTGATCACAAACGACAGCGTCTCAACATGTCAATAGATAATCTTCGCCATTTTCTGCAGATTTGTGAATATGGATGAGACTTGAGTTCATTATCTTCAACCAGAAACCAAAGAACAGTCAAAGCAATGGAAACATCATGGATCCCCACCTCCAAAGAAAGCAAGGGTGGTTCTGTCTGCAGGCAAAGTGATGGCTTCCATCGTTTGGGATTCAGAAGGTGTGCTATTGGTAGACTATCTTCAAAAGGGCAGAACAGTCACCAGGGTCTATTACGCTAATCTTATGAACCAACTGCGGATCAAATTGAAGGAAAAGCGTCGAGGGAAATTGACGAGAGGAGTCATCTTTCAGCAAGACAATGCTCCAGTTCACAAGTCGGCGGTGGCAGTGGCTGCCATTCATGAATGCAGCTTCCAGCTTCTTGAACATCCTCCTTATTCCCAAGAATTGGCCCCTTCGGACTATTACCTGTTTACCAAACTCAAAAAGGAGCTCAGTGGTCTCAGATTGTTTCAGATGATGACGTCATTCATGCTATAGACCACTATCTACTTTCACAAGATGCTGACTTGTACAAAGAAGGGATCCATATGCTCCAGGATCGCTGGACTAAGTGCATAAACTTACAAGGGGACTATGTTGAGAAGTAACCTAAAAAGTTGTCCACAAATAATCCGTTGTACCTTAGGCCGCGAACTTATCAGTCACTCCTCGTAGGTCGTTTTCGATTACTTTTGCATGTCATCCTCATTTCACCTCCACCCCTCTCTCGCCCTCCTCCCCCATGCCAAAGGGAGCTGACTAAGAGACCATCAAAATTATTTGAACTTACCGTCATCATCATCATCATCATCATCGCCTTTCACTCCCTTGAGAGCATAAGCCACGGATAAAGGTTCTCCAGTCATCCCTGTTCTTAGAATTATTCTCTGCTTCCTTCCATGTGTATCCCTTGTCTCTGAGCACTGTTATAATTTCTCTTCCCCAGGTAAGTCTAGGTCTTCCTTGTTTTCTATTTCCTTGAGGATTCCATGTCAGTGCCTGTCTTGCTATGTTGGTGTCAGGTTTCTTCAGACTGTAGACAATCTACTGGTTTTCTTCTCCGTGTTTCTGTAACACTCATGTTTTTTGTTTTTTTTTTACAGGAACAGGTCTTTGGCATATCCCCCAACCTTATTATCTGCCTCTTACGACATACGTGGAAGGTGGCAGTGGTCCTATTCTTTTCTCCCCAGACTTTGATCTGGGCCCCAGTAATCACACGGGACTTGCCATGGGAGGCTACAAATGCTGCTCTTAGACCAGCACCGCTCCATTTCATGGTTATCTCCCTTTGACTAATTTTTTTTTACTTCTTGAATTTAGTGGATAATGTCACCCCACTCATAGGGGTGCTAGGGGTGTCATACCCCCCCCCTCACAATACTTTTCTCTAGACTGTAAATCATATGTGTACCAAGTTTGGTTGAAATTGCTCCAGGCGTTACAGAGTTTTGCTGGAAAACACACACACACAGATATGGCGGAAAACTTATCAACAAGCAGCAGACAATCTGTCATAACGTGTTATATTGAGCGGAAGACTTTATCAAACAGCAGCAGACAGTCTATCATGACGTGCTATATAAGGCGGAAGTGTTCCAAGCCACAATAATGCTCCTTGAATTGGTCTCTCTGTGCACAAATGTGGGCATCCGTTGTGTGGAGAGTGGACATCCGTTGTATGGAGAGCGGACATCCGTTGTGTGGAGAGTGGATATCCGTTGTATGGAGAGTGGACATCCGTTGTGTGGAGAGTGGACATCCGTTGTGTGGAGAATGGACATCCGTTGTGTGGAGAGTGGACATCCGTTGTGTGAGAAGTGAACATCCGTTGTGTGGAGAGTGGACATCCGTTGTGTGGAGAGTGGACATCCGTTGTGTGGGGAGTGGACATTCGTTGTGTGGAGAGTGGACATCCCATCCGTTGTATGGGCAGTGGACATCCGTTGTGTGGAGAGTGGACATCCGTTGTGTGGAGAATGGACATCCACTGTGTGGAGAGTGGACATTCGTTGTGTGGAGAATGGACATCCGTTGTGTGGAGAGTGGACATCCGTTGTGTGAGAAGTGGACATCCGTTGTGTGGAGAGTGGACATCCCATCCGTTGTATGGGCAGTGGACATCCGTTGTGTGGAGAGTGGACATCCGTTGTGTGGAGAGTGGACATCCCATCCGTTGTATGGGCAGTGGACATCCGTTGTGTGGAGAGCATGTCATTTGAGAGGGCGCATCAGCAGCGAATGGTTAACCTGGCCCTAAACTAAGTTTAGCGAGGCTTCCAGCCCCCTGATGCCTGTACTGCCCATCTCGCTATATTATATATGTGATCTATGATATTATTTACTATATGACTTCGCATTACACAGGCCAAACGCAGACGATACAGAAGTGCCAGCATTTCACTTTCCTGCAAAACTATCATTTAATTATTGTCATTAAAAAAAACGCTGTACAAAAAAAGTCTGGTCTGTATTTGCAGAGTTTTCCTTGACTCTACGTGGGCCTTTCTTCCCACCCGGGCCTCTGGGATAAGTCTTGTTTAGCCACATAGACAATGCGTCACTGAGCATCACTCATCATACTCGCGTATCTTGACATTTGCGATAGAGAACAGTTTTGCGTCTTCACCACCTTAAACTAAATGGTACATTTTAAAAACATATTTTGGTTTCGTAAGTTTTTCCAGACACAAATGTTCTTTCCGTTTTAAGTTCCTTTATGGCTTGGGATGCTAGGTAAGTCTTGTATTTATAGCAATTCCTTCCAGGTAATACGGGATTTTAAAAGCTAAATTTAGAAGAAAAAGGAGATTTTCTGTAATCTTTAAGAGTCTAATAGCGGCAGCTGTGCGTGTGTCTAGGAATATTGAGAGCTAATACTAAATGCCATTGAGGCAGAAATCCATAGCAAATAATCTTCAGTCTGGACTGGCTTTTCCTAATAAGACCATTTAAGAAAAAAGATTGTTTGTCACAATCCATAAAATAGTGTGTTAGCAACATCCAGAGCCATAGATTCTGATATGACGTCTGAGGAAGAAGGCTGGGGATAGATTGAAAGCGAAGAAGATCAAGCAAAAAATAAACGTATAATTTTGTCAATAATTAATAGGCCCAAGGTAGACTTAAAGGATATTGGCAATACGGTCAGGTATAAAAGTACCTAAATGTTACGTACTTGTTACGTGCATAAGTCTTACGTTACGTGAGTCTTGCCTGCTTGCGTAGATAAGTCGATGTAGTGTTCCATAGGAAAGGAAAATGTTCAGTGATCTAGGAGCTTAAGATAAAGACATCTTCTGACAATGGTTAGACACTGAAAAGAGACAGAGGAAAAGAAAAAAAAAGTACAGTCCGATGAAGTGGCCATGTATTCTGAAAGCAAAGACTGAAACGATAGAAAGAATTAACTAGGGAATGTGAAATTGGTACACGCAGATAAAAAGGTCTATAAGTACAGATCTCGAAGAAACACATGGAAAGATTTTGAAGTACAGATCTCGAAGAAACACATGGAAAGATTTTGAAGTACAGATCTCGAAGAAACACATGGAAAGATTTTGAAGTACAGATCTCGAAGAAACACATGGAAAGATTTTGAAGTACAGATCTCGAAGAAACACATGGAAAGATTTTGAAGTACAGATCTCGAAGAAACACATGGAAAGATTTTGAAATACAGAATTCATAGAAACACGTGAAAAGATCTAGAACAACAGAACTCGTAGAAACACATGGAAAGATCTTGAAATACAGAACGCTTAGAAATACATGGAATGATCTAGATCTCATAGAAATACACGAAAAGATCTAGAAATAAAGAGCTCATAGAAATCATACATAAAGAGAATCTGTATCGTTGAGATACACATACAAAGACGCAGACACAGAGAATTAAACGTGGATTCTTGAAAATAATAGAAGAAAACACTTCCATGTAGACAACGATATACACAAGACACAATAACACAACCAAAGCTGATTCAGATGGGGTGCACATAAACAGTTTGATAGCTTCAGAAGCGCAGAAACGACTGAGATTATCACGTGATCTGAAGTGTTTAAGGCAGATTAAAAATTATGTGCAAAAGTAAGAATATTTAATGTTTCGCTATTCACTGCGAAAGAGCTATAACTGTAGCTGTAATCAGAAACCGGCTATTCACTGCGAAAGAACTATAATTGTAGCTGTAATTAGAGACTGGCATTCCCGCACTCTGGGCATTCCCATATGTGCTCCGCCTTCCGTTCCAACACCCACTGAAGTGTGCACCTGCTGATGGAGCCAGTTATACACACTGGTTGTGGTTGACGCGCGCTAAACCTCTTCGTGTGGGAAAAAACAAACCCGTCCATTTCCCATCTTCTCCCCCATCTCGATCATGCTTCTGATGTGACTGTCGTCATTCAATCCGATGTCATCCTCCATACGCACTCTATCAAAGATGGCTCTTACAATCTCCTCCTCGTCCGCTCTTAGGATTCACTGAAGCCTGCCAGCTTGTCAGCTTTCTCATTGCCTTTGACCCCTGCATGAACCGTGGCAGTATATCCACATCAAACTGGATAACAGTGGGCCCTCTAGAAGCTGTACCCACTCCCAGCGGAAGAGATGTCTCTTCATTCTCCGTAACATGCTGTGGGAGTTTGTTACAGTGACCCCGTGCGAGTCAACCCTCTCCACCAACCAGGAAATTGCTTCGGATGCTGCCCGCACCTCCATTCTCATGCTCGAAGTGGTGGCTGCAGAGGCTCCTGATTTACTTGCAACCGTTACGGTAGACAATATGGGCCCATTCAGTTTTTAGGTCTCGTGAAAGACGAGGACAAAGAAACTGAAAGCAGCAGAAATATGGTTTTGGCGAACGATGGAGCAAATACCATGGGCGGACAGACAAACAAACGATAAGAGGTCCTCTAAGAAGTTTCAGAACATCGAAAACCAGTCAAAATGATAAGAAAATGACAGTCAAAACTTTCTGGACACTTCAAGAGAAGATAGAAGGTGGTTAACCTACTAACGACTGGAAAATTTAAAGAAGGGCAAGAGAAAAAAATATCTCAGTGGATCGAATGACCAAGTGGCATAGAAGAAGAAAAGCATCTGAACTAATCGCAAACACCAAGGACCGCACACAATGAAGAAACATGATCATCAACGCTGTCCGGTACGGCATATAACAGTAAACATTCGTTGTAGAGCAGATTTCATACACCAACTCTGGTCTGTTTTTTGCTGACGACCGCACAGTTTACACTATTGACAATGACTGTATTAACCTTGAGTCAGCTCTTCAAACTGAAATAAAGAAGTCTAATTAACTGGAACAACAACAACAGCAACAGAATGTTCATAAACACCAGCAAAACAAAATCCATGTTCAGTACAACAAGACAGAAATTAATAAATTCACCAACAACAACACTGCAGCGCCATGCTGGAACTTCACACATAGAGAATGTTAGTGAACATAAAACTCTAGGCCTCATGATTGACCACCACCTCAGCTGGAATCATCATGTAGACAATCATGATTGACCACCACCTCAGCTGGAATCATCATGTAGACAATCTAACCAAACTTATTGCGCAAAAAGTTTACCAATTTCCTAAAATTAAACATTTTCTTGACATAGACATCAGAAAAATATACTCATATCACAGATACAAACACACTTGGACTAATGTTCCACAGTTTGAGATGGCTGTTCCATGTCAAACATGAAAACACTTTACTCATCTCACTTCAAAAACGAGCAATAAGGCTTATAGATAACAAACATGCAGCACATATTACAAATAAAGACAAACATCTTGATATTCTACCCATCAAGAAGAGATTTCTTTTCAACAAGGCCAAGTTAATTCATAAAATTCTATCGCACACTATCACCCTATCTGTGGTCGTTGTTAAAATCCAACTCAAAACACAGTCAACAATTGTATTCTCCAAAAACCAAGGCTGGACATATTTTCAAAAAAGCTTCTCTTACTCAGCTGCCCCCACCTTTGGAATGCCCTACCAACTTATGTAAAACGTACAAGTAATATTCGTTCTTATAACTTCAACCTTTGTCAACGTTTGTTTTATATGGACTATATGCCGCCCTAAGCATAATGTAAAGTAGTTTAAAGTATGGCTTGATTGTTGTAATTTTAACAGCTTTTCTATAAATTTTAGTTGTGAATGAATGCAAGAATGCAAGTTTATTTCATGCTGTTGCATAAATCACAGTTTGAAGTTTATGGACAAGAGATAAGTTTATTATTTATTTATGCAATCATTTGTGTCTTGATGATTATTAATGCTCATTAATAAATGCTGACTGACTGTGACTGAGTGAAAGCTGTATGATGTAGGACAGAATGTTAGACGGGCCTGCGTGTTAAATTCTTAACCCTTTGAAAATAAAGTATATTCCTTCGTTCGTTCGTTCGTCTGCTGATATTACTGAAATGCTTTGTCACATCATTGAGCCCGTGGTAGAAAATAATAATAATAGCAATAACTTATCGTGACTACACTGAACAGGATATGCCATTCTGGGAACGGTTGACATGGACAGATGTCTGTCTGGCTAAGGCCGGCAGATCAATGTGACCAGATGTATAGAATGATGGATGATGGATTTTAGCGATCAATTTTGGTCGTAAAGATCCGGAGTCTGATAGAAAGCGGAACTAAACGGAATCTTATTTGTTAAAAAACAAGGGCAAATGCTAGCAGACGGGAAACGAGAATGTGATTTTTAATATAAAAATATACGTTTAATTTACGACGAAATGAACAGAACTGCCATCCGACGGTTCGTGATGGAGCGAATGTTTTGCTGGCATAGACTAGGAATGAAAACACTTTCAAAGTTTCTTACTCATGATATTTTTTTAAAAATTTTGAGAGCAATATTTAGAATATACGGAGCAATATTTTGTGTGTACAGTTGCGGTGCAGTTATGAACAGAAGAATTTATATTGTTTTGTCGCAGTTTATTACTCTGACGGATAGACAAGAAAGTTAAATTTGCGTTTGAAAAATTATTCCTAAAATTATGTATTGATCACAGTGTGCTGCTCTTGGCAGCCTCTCTTCTTCGCGAGAGAACGTTGGTGCTGTCATAAATGATATTAAAGCTATTGAAAATGATATAACGTTTCAAATGGGGGATTCTCTCTGTTCTGAAACTGATGTTGAATGCTGGATGAGATTCTTTCAGTTCTTTCGCGGTATTGAAATCGATGTGACGTTTCAAATGGGACATTGGTGCTGGTTCTGATACTGGTATCAAGTTTCAACTGGGACATTGCCACTGTTCAGACTGCCATAAACTAACATTATCGTATAACTGTAGATATGAAGTAACAGTTAGTTAAGAAGGACCGTCATCCATGCACTCCCGAGACGCATCCATAGGGTTGTCCGATCTGCTTTTCAATATTGCCTTCGGCGTATAGTTATACAGATGACACCCTTTCTTTGTTGGCTGTCAAGAATAAAGGAGTTTGCAGGAGGGGTGAAACTTGGGGATGGCGATAAATGAACATCAAGAACTCCCAATAAGAAGTAACACAAGTTGCCAAACACCGAAAGTATAAATACAGGAATAATTTGCAACTCTGAATACACGACTGAATACAAATCACAGTTGACGAAGCGACGCACATAAAATCTGATACATGAGAGGGTGAATGTTAATATGAAGAATCATTTATTTACTGTGTCCCTTTCTACAATATATAAAATAAATAATGAAATAGTTAATGGCTACATTCATTCTTACTCTTCAGCATTCAGATGCTAGGTCATGCTCAGTTGCGGGCCATATTACCTGAATGATGCCCTCAGTTCTCTTGCGATTCTGGTGCAGTTCCGCAGTCTTTGCTTTCAAACCTTTACTTTCTCCCATCGGACCGACTGGGTTTGCCTCGTGGATCTATGTTTGGCGTGCTCTTCTGGAGTAAATGTTCTAGAGTCTTGGAACCACTCTTTCATGGAGTCTCTAGCACTCACGAACATTTAATGTTGCCCACAGTATAAAGTTTGCGCGGCAATTATATTGCGTGTTATACAAATAATAACTAGACAACTGGATTGTTTTTAGATGATTTGATTTATTATTTTTTTCCTGAAATAGCTGGCTCCTGTTTTATTATTACTGGGAAGAAGTATGTAGGTATTACATTTATTATGAACCTTAAGTTCTCTTATTTGTGACGTTTTCAGGTCATTGATAAACAATGCCAACATTACCATGGCAACATCTTCGTACGGTAAAGTATTCTCTGATTAAAAAAAACGGATTAATTATTATCTTTTTTTCCTTGAACTGTCTAGTCCCCATTATAACACATTCATTACTTCATGACGTTCAAAGAAAAAGCTTTCTTCAACGACATCTCATCGTGCTCACAGACTGATTTATAGTCCTGTCCTTGGACTCAGATTTTGAAATATAAAAGCATCATGAATATTCATATGAAAAAATGAGGGAAAAAATTAATGATTGAAACACTGTCCCTCGATTCTCCAGGAAATCTGCTAGATAGAAGGGCAGTACCGTTCACACACAGAACTTCACAGAGAAAGATGGATGACTTAGAAATTATCAGCTCAGCGTCCTGCTTGAGCACCTTGAAATAGGCAGCCATGTTAGTGGGCGTGGAGGTTGGAAACTCTTACTTCCTCCTGTAATCCTGAGAGAGAAAAAAATAGAAAAGAAGTAATCGATAAATTATTTCAATACCAAACAAGTAATCGATAAATCATTTCAATACCAAACAACAAGAGCAAGAACAAGAAGAAGAACAACAACAAAAATGTACTGGAAGTTATTTCATTATTATTTATGGGGAGGGGGAGGGTCTGGAGCCGGTCTAGCTGAGGAATTTGAAATCTCCAACATTATCACGATTAATCATGTAATGGTGAACTTTTATTAGACAGAAAAACATACTACTGTTATATGCGCACAGCTATCATTGATTCTTTCATAGATGAGTCAGCACTGCATTACACACTACAATGCTACAATGCATTACGCACAACTCTATCTATCTATCTATCTATCTATCTATCTATCTATCTATCTATCTATCTATCTATCTATCTATCTATCTATCTATCTATCTATCTATCTATCTACCTACCTACCTACCTACCTACCTACCTACCTACCTACCTACCTACCTACCTGTCTGTCTGTCTGTCTGTCTGTCTATCTACCTTTCTAATCTGCCTGCCTGTCTGTCTATGGTTTATTGTCTGAGTAACAACTACTGCACTCCTGGGATTTTAGTGACGTCCTACTACTTTATGTTTTCAAAGCGAAATATTAAAACTAGAATAATCACACTCATTAATTTTCATTGAAATAATTGTTGTTGTTGTCGTTGAATTTCTTGCAGTTTTTACCCCCCCCCCACCCCCAACCCCCTGATTTGGATGAGTCGCAGGTCACGCTGGTTCAGGCTGGGCACAGCAGCATTAAAGAATCTGTCTGAACAAAAATATCTTAAGGTAAGGGGTTCTCAACTAGTGAGGAATTTTAGGGCTTCGAAAGGAGGTTTTTTTTTTGGGGGGGGGGAGGGGACGAGACAAGAAAAATCAGTATTCCAATAGTCAGTCTAATAATGTGGCCGTAATGCCCCCCTCCCCAACCCACCCACCCCCAACTTTAAAATTCCCCGCTGGGATGCAGGAAGGGGTGAATTTCCCATTGTTTGAAAACCCTCGAGTTGAAATATACCGCACCAGTACTTCTACGGAAGCAAGAATAATTATTCCCCGCTGAATTATGACGGAAATTTGCGCGAAGGACTACAATAAAGCAAGTAGCTGGCAGTCGCTGATCTGTTGCTTCCACAACAAACCGGCATGCCTGGCTTTCCTTTCATGGCTTTGTCACACACACACACACACACTAATAATATTCCTGGACCTGGCAGAGTGTTTCTGGCACGCAATCTCTCTAAAAAAAAATTGTTTTGGAGGATTGTTCCTGTAGATAGCATGTGCTAATAACTTAAGCAGGAAACTCCGTTGTTCCTGTAGATAGCATGTGCTAATAACTTAAGCAGGAAACTCCGTTGTTCCTGTAGATAGCATGTGCTAATAACTTAAGCAGGAAACTCCGTTGTTCCTGTAGATAGCATGTGCTAATGACTTAAGCAGGAAACTCCGTTGTTCCTGTAGATAGCATGTGCTAATGACTTAAGCAGGAAACTCCGTTGTTCCTGTAGATAGCACGTGCTAATAACTTAAGCAGGAAACTCCGTTGTTCCTGTAGATAGCACGTGCTAATGACTTAAGCAGGAAACTCCGTTGTTCCTGTAGATAGCACGTGCTAATGACTTAAGCAGGAAACTCCGTTGTTCCTGTAGATAGCATGTGCTAATGACTTAAGCAGGAAACTCCGTTATTCCTGTAGATAGCACGTGCTAATAACTTAAGCAGGAAACTCCGTTGTTCCTGTAGATAGCACGTGCTAATAACTTAAGCAGGAAACTCCGTTGTTCCTGTAGATAGCACGTGCTAATGACTTAAGCAGGAAACTCCGTTGTTCCTGTAGATAGCATGTGCTAATGACTTAAGCAGGAAACTCCGTGTCAGAAAGAGTGCAACAACCACACAATTATTTTTTGTTAATAGCAATATACGAAATTTATTCTGCCAGTACATCTTCCCCCCAGTGGTCAGGCGTTTTAAGTTCTTTAACAAAAATATCGCTCTGAGGGAGGTAGGCACCCTCTCACACCTTATCATGATTTGACAGGGTCTGTAGGTTGTTGTTGTGTGTGTGTATTATGGGAATTTGTGTGAAAGACCACAATAAAGCGAGTAGCAAGTATATACTATATACGCACATATATATATATATATAATTTCATCTACAGCCATTAGTTTCTTCTTTGTAAGTATAAACTTTTCAAACGAGAAACAATAAAGCTTTTCTAGAGCACTTCTTCTTATCGGCGCTGGCAAGCCAGAATGAAAGCAACAAATATAAATTTTTCTCGCCAAAGTCAAGTTAGCTACCCGTGAGTTAGAAACTAGGGACTGGAAAATAGTATCAAACGAAGATCCTGTAGTCGAAACTGTCCAGGAGAAAGCAGAGAAACGTTGGTTGATAGTTTACTTACAGTGGGCGGAATCGAGTAGTGCCATCAGTAACTTCTCCTTATAGACGAATTAAGGGATTCGTTGGTGATATCGATTACAAGTAAATTCGATTAGCCTTGCTAGTAATGAACTGTCTGGCTCTGTAATTTAACTTCGAAAATTTGCTTTTGCGATTACGTTAATTCATATATCCATTGCTTAAAGCTGGATTTCTTTGTGTAGTAATTTTCCCTGCGTGAATGAACTAGCAAATTGCTACAATGTGAGTGATAGTTTAAACTTTCTGAAAGACTGCAATTTTTTTTAATGGCAGTTAAAATATAAAATTATACATTGCGAAATGATAAAATAATTTTCCATCTCATATCTTATATCTTTCCCGTGCCGTTAAACGTCACATAGGGCTCGCAAAGTAGTTCACCAATTTTTCCTGTCTTCGGTGAGTCTTTCAACCTCATCAAAGGATTTTATGCCTGTTAATTTGGCCTCTCTTAATAATGTCCTCTTCAAAGTTTCACGCGGTCTGCCTCTTTTTCTTCGGCCTGTTGTGATCCACTTGATAGCTTGTTTTGGGATTCTCTGATCATTTCTTCTCATCAAGTGACCAACATATGTCCATCTCCTTTTCATGATCACCTATGAGACTGGTTGTTGTTTAGTCATCTGTCTTATCTCTGCATTGTTCTTGAATTCATTCCACTTGATGCCGAGTATTTTCCTTAGGCATTTGTTTTCAAAAGAGTCTAATTTCTTTTCTATTTCTTTACTTGTTTTCCAGCTTTCGCATGCATAAATGAAGGTGGATATTACATTTGAATTGAATAGTCTTAACTTGGTTTTTGTGCTTATAACTTTTGAATTCCATATGTTCTCAAGATTCTTGAAGATTGATGCTGCCTTTGCAATTCTGATCCTAACTTCCTTTCTGGTCTATGTAGCTGTCAAGGTATGCAAATTGATTGACTTCTTCAATATCTGTCCCTTCTATGTGTATTTTTCCATTTTGATTAAGGGGAATTTTCATTATTTTTGTTTTGTCCTTGTTAATTTCAAGTTCTATTTTTCTAGCCATTGAAGACAGGCTATCTGTTTTTTCTTGCATGCAATTCACATTAGTACTGATAAGAGTTATGTCATCAGCAAAATCAAGATATTCTAGTTGGGTCCCATGTACCCAGTCAATACCTGTGTTACCAGTGCAGCATTTTTTCATTATGAAGTCTATTGTAATTCCAAAAAGTAAAGGAGACAGTATACATCCTTGTTTCACACCTGTTTCAATCTGGAACTATTCACACATCCCTTCTTCTGTCTTGACTGCACAAACATATTCATTGTAGAAGTCCTTAATGATGTTGACAATTTTAGATGGTATTCCATATAGACTTAAAATTCTCCATAATGAATCTCTGTGTATGCTATCAAATGCCTTTTTAAAATCTATGAAGTTCAGTATTAATGGTTTCTGCTTTTCAATATGTTCTTCAAGTATTATTCTTAGAGTAAAGATCTGGTCGAGACAGCTTCTCTCTTTTCGAAATCCTGCTTTTTCTTCTCTCATTGCAGTATCCACTATATCTTTAATTCTATTCAAAATGACCTTGCAAAATACTTTTGACACAACTGTTATTAAGGTTACTCCTCTCCAGTTGTTACAGTCACTAAGGTTGCCTTTTTTTTGTATTTTAAAAACGATACCTTTTTTCCATAGTTGAGCTATTATAATTAATTATAATATTTCCAAAAAAGCAATTACATTTCACAAAAGGTGCTATTTGAATATAGCTTTATCCAGTGGTTCCAAGTTAGTCCGGGACCCCCCCCCCCCCCACTCGCTGTTTAAAAATCCAGGTCATGGACCCTATACTGTGGAACGTTTCATATCTGTATGGCAGCTCTTTAAACGCAAAAGATTATTTTTCCGAAAATGTGGGTAACCTATAATGAATAAACGCTATACTACGCTAAAAAGTACAAACTTGGTGAATTTTCAAAATGACAGTAATGTAGCTAAGAAAAAATAAGAGAGCAATTAACATTCCTACTTGTTCTGAAAAATGAAAAGAATATGAAATGTCAACAAACAGCTAACAAACTTAAATATGATGGGAGAAGTTATTGTTTTTGTTCCAAACAATCGCTTCTATATCTGGTTCCACATCGGTTGTTAAACATTTCACAGTTGAAATTTAAAAAAAAACACCTTGAGTTTTTGTCACTGACCTCCAATGTAGGCTCCGCTGACCACCAGCTGGGAACCACTGATCTAATCTATTGTTCACGTGTATCTCACTTCAACACTGACGTTGTTTTACGTTTATGCATATGCATCATTCGTTCTTTCATCTAGCGGTAAGCAGCAACAGAGACTTGTAAGATGCTAAATTCCACAAATGCATCATCAAATTTATTCTAACCCGGCCTGACAAATATTTCAGCATAACAGGTTGTAGGCTGATCCGTTACTTAGCAACATAATGGCTGGAAATCAAAGCAGTAACTCGCTTACTAGAACTCCAGACGAAGATAATATTCTGTGAAGGACAAAACTAAGCTCACGACTTGTTAGAGAGAGGTTCTTCTTGTGCATGTTTATTAAACATTCATCTAGATTTGTTCACGATGCCGGTTCGCCGACACGTAGAGTTCCCGGCTACTGCTTAAGTCTCCTAGTACAATCAGATTACTTCTCCCGGGCGTGGATCCGAGCACTCCTGTCTAAGACGCTGGCGTGAACGTTTGGTCCTAGGAGTTCAGACGATATCAAAAAGTCTTTGTTGAATATACTATCTACTGACAAGTGCCAATTAGAGAGTTTGACTGCTCACGTCACTTACGTTCAGTCTGTCGGGCAATGTTACAAAAAACATTAGGTTTCCTCGTTTTATCCCCCCCCCCCCAACCAAAAAAAAATCAACCAATGCTAAATATTCCTTCCATTCTGACGCTGTGTTTGATAGAAAATAATGCCAGCAATACAGGAATTTATCAGGTTAACTGTAAAGCTGAGACACCAAATCATAACTCCCAATTTTCAATTGGCGAGAGTTGACAGCTTATTTAAGTTTTTCAGTACAGAGGTGCGTCTACAGAAAGCAGATTATCAGATACTAAGTTGATGTAAAGCGTAGTCACAGAATGTTATCATAGACATTGATGTTCCTCACCCCCCCACCCCCTCATGACAGCTCTACTAAATATAGTATAGGCAGACCTAGACAAAGATGGCGGGACGGTCTAGAACAAGATATACGCGCTCTTGGAAAGGTCTTGGCAAAGAGAAAAAAAAAAGATGAAGAACAGAGAGGAATGGAGACGTGTCTGGACTGTAGCAATATGCCTCGGTGCCTCTGAAAGTTGCTGAATTCAACAGCTGTTTAAAGAAGGAGAAGACACTATACACATACATACATACATACATACATACATACATACATACATACACACATATATACATACATATACACACATACATAATACACACATACATACATACATACATACATACACATACATACATACATACATACACATACACACATACATGCATACATGTATACATATATATACATATACATACATACATACATACATACGTATATACATACATACACCCATACACACATACATGCATACATACACATACTGATACATACATAATACATACATACACATACACACATACATACATACATACACACATACATACACATATACACACATACATACATACATACATACATACACACATACATACATACACACATACACACATACATACATATACACACATACATATACATACATACACACATACATACATACACACATACACACATACATACATATACACACATACATATACATACATACATACATACATACATACATACATACAACGTATATTTACATATATTGACTATAAATATACAGAAAGTCGAGCCCCTGCCTTATGTAAATGGACTTATTACCTAACTCGGAGGAATGCTGAATTACCGACCAGAGGTATTTTACGTTACCAGCTTGTTCTGTATATTTCCGCAGACTTTCTGCCCACGTTGGAAATTTGCAAAACTCCGGATCTACATATCTCAGAGCTAGGCAATTCGGGATCTACATATCTCAGAGCTAGGCAAGTCGGGATCTACATATCTCAGAGCTAGGCAAGTCGGGATCTACATATCTCAGAGCTAGGAAAGTCAGGATCTACATATCTCAGAGCTAGGAAAGTCAGGATCTACATATCTCAGAGCTAGGAAAGTCAGGATCTACATATCTCAGAGCTAGGAAAGTCAGGATCTACATATCTCAGAGCTAGGAAAGTCAGGATCTACATATCTCAGAGCTAGGAAAGTCAGGATCTACATATCTCAGAGCTAGGAAAGTCGGGATCTGTCTGTGTCCACCCTAATAAACTAAGCTATGGTGGATTTCAGTAATGTTACGATTTAAACAAAAATGAATTCCACTGCTATTATTTCTATTGTTTAAGCTGAAGAAAAACCAGAGTCTTTTTGTTCCCATTTGTACATTTTTTCTAAGAATATTTTATCTAAAGATATTTAAATTAGCCAGTTCGTTAATGTTTGTCGGCAACGCCCTAACCCCTCCCTGTAACCTGTGAATAGCATTTGTTTAGAGGCATACAAATAGGACTGTTCCAAAATCAACTACCCATTGATTGGTTAAAAAAAGGGAGCCAAAAACTAGAGAAAAATATTTTATTAAATATAAAAATAACACAACTGTATTACTTTTCCATATAGGCACTACCCATATTTAGGAACGTTTCGTACCCCAGCACCAGCTTTTTACCCTCTTGACACGTCGTCAGGGTATCAAGATAATTGTTTACTCCATCTATGTGATCCTGTGTGGCAACCCAGTCTTTCTGTGACACCTCGAAATAGACTAGTCCTTGAAATTTGAGGAAATTCGTCAGAAAAATCTTAAACTGTGAAACGACGTTCTTCATTCATGACTTTGTCGACTTTTTGAACGAGTTCATCAGTCATAGCTGAGTGTCATTCTTGTCCATCCACGTCATCCAAACTGTCCGCCCACCTATGAATTTCCCGCACCAATCCCTCACAGAATTGGCACTCATAACATTGTCACCTTACACACGACACAGCTGACGACGAATCTCGTTGACACTGTGTCCTTCTTGCAGAAGATAAAATCACACCAAGGACCTTACAGGTTCCATGTTTACTCGGTTACTACTCGTGCAAAACTTAACATAATGAACTGTGGGCTGGGATTTAGCCAGACAATACTTTACTGGCTGCTAAAGAAAATTCATAGTTTCGCTATGGCAACTGGATTATTTTTTACCAGTCAATCGGTGGTTGATTTGGAAATAGACATATTTATTAAATGGATATACTGGAATGAGAAGAAACAGTGACAGGGGCTTTTGAAAACGAAGGATTGAATTTTTTTTTTTTTTAATCCTAATTTTCAAGACTTCAAGGGTTATCACCATTCAAAAATCATCATGTCACTTTTTTTTTCCTTCCATATTTTTTTTATTGCAAATCACACATTTGTTTTACGTGATAAGAGTGACGGGGACAGTTTGAGGTCCTGTTTCATAAATATTTGTAAAATCCCATGATCCCTTTCCTGTTCATTTTGAAAATGCGAATATTGCAGTAT
This sequence comes from Achatina immaculata, assembly GCA_009760885.1. NCBI lineage: Eukaryota > Metazoa > Mollusca > Gastropoda > Stylommatophora > Achatinidae > Lissachatina > Lissachatina immaculata. Next base: position 48,924,274 of record CM019692.1, read on the forward strand.
CTATCTATCTATCTATCTATCTATCTATCTATCTATCTATCTATCTATCTATCTATCTATCTATCTATCTATCTATCTATCTATCTATCTATCTACCTACCTACCTACCTACCTACCTACCTACCTACCTACCTACCTACCTACCTATCTATCTATCTATCTATCTATCTATCTATCTATCTATCTATCTATCTATCTATCTATCTATCTATCTATCTATCTGCCTGCCTCTCTGTCTGCCTGTCTGTCTGGTGTACTTTCCAGCCGACACGGTGACATGTTTTGAAGTATGCACGCTGTCGCACTGAGACGATTTATGGCGGCAATTGTTTTTCAGTCCCCGAGTGAAGTTATAAAACAGGAAGCACGCAGTACTTCTCCAGCAGACTCCACTGCCACTGGGGAACCATGGCTATCCCCGCACCGTTAGCCAGCCCATGGTTCTTACTGGGGGTACCAATGGAGAGGAGGAACAGGGTCTTAGTCGGTTATGCTTCGCCAACCCTGGTGCTAACATGTCTACTGTGTCATTGACTGCCATATTGGACAGCGTCTTCATCGTTGTGTCAGCCATTTTATTTTCGTGTAATATTTTACCAGTTTTTTTTTAATCCAAAACGATCATGTATGAAAGGGTGCAATGCTAAATCTGGGTTGTCCAAGAAAGCTTTACCAAATGTGTAGTAAAGAGCTAAAGCCATAAAGTTTAGGTCAAGAGGTGGGAGCCTATGGCGTCAAATGAATTTTTTTTTGGACGTTGGAAAACCCCAAGAATATTAGCAACTCAGAGCAGATAGTAAAACTCTTCGTGCCAAACAAGGGATGTTGCCAACTATGGTAGATATCTTTTAACATTTGTTGTTGTTGTTGTTGTTAACCCTGAGTTAGTTTATAATTTTTTTGAATGCACTAGTCTCTCCTGGCGAAGGTTGGGGGGTTTGATTCAGCTGTAGAAATAGGCACCTGATTTCTTCTGGAGTTGGGGAAGGAAAAGCAGGCACGCGCGATGTTGACTACATCACCCTCTAGCGTGTTGACAGGTCAAGGAAAACATGGGCGCTAACACCATATCCCCCATATGCCTCTAAGACACGACAGGGTTGTCTTTATCTTTACCATCAAATATTACTCTGAATAAGAAATGTAAGTTTTCTTCCAAACTCCCATTACCTCCAAGATCTCCCTGTAATAAGGCCCCGGATTGTCGCTAAGCGCCATGGCCAGCCTTTGCAGCCTCTGAATCGCCTCGTTGTAGTCTCTCTTCTCAGGAACGAAAGCCCCCCAGTGGGTTTCCGGCTCCTTGCTGAAGGGAAAGAAGTACCTCTTCTCTTCTTCTTCTTCTTCTTCGTCTTCCTCGGGGTAATACTCAATCATGCCCCTTTTGGCATAGTTTTGATAGTTATCAAGTTCCACCGGCTCGTAGGAGTAGCTTCCCTCATATGGGCTAGACACAACTGGAACACTCTCTTCGTTATAGATTTCATACGGCGCGTAGGATTCGCCTTCTCCATCTTCATAACCATCGAGATATGAGTCCAGAGGAGTTTCTTCTTCTTCTTCGTCTAGTTTCAGCTGCTCCGGGGTATAATTATTGGCGAGGTAATTCACAAGATGATTGTACAAATATTCTGCCTCTTCGTCTGTCAGGGGCGTGTAATCTTGAGGGCTCGAAAGTAGGGCGTCGTTGATGTCCGCGGCTGTGTAGGGGACTCCGCTTTTGTCGTACTGGTCGTTATAGCTATCGTCTAACAGGTCACGTTTGATGCGCCTGGCTGGCTTGCTCCTCGGTGTGTGAATTTTCTTGGAGGATGCGAGTGATCGACGATAGCGAGAGAAATATGGGTACTGATAATATGGAAGCCCACGCCCTGAAAAAAAATAATGGAGAAAGATTGATAACAGGAGAAAAATTGGTCGCAGGAGAAAGACTGGTCATAGGAGAAAAACTAGAAAGGTTGGTAATATGAAGAAAGATTATTAGCTGTAGAAAGCTTGGTATTAGAAATGTTGGTAATAGAAAGGCTGGTAAAATAGAAGAAATGTTGATATCCATAGAAAGGTTGGCAATAGAAAGGTTGATAATAGAAGAAAGATTGATAGCCGTAGAAAGATTGGTGATAGAAAAATTGGTATTAGAAGAAAGATTGATAGCATAGAAAGGTTAGTAATATAGAGGTCGGTAATAGAAGAAAGATTGACAGCCGTAGAAAGGTTGATAATAGAAAGAGTGGTAATAGAAAGGTTGATAATAGAGTGAGTGGTAATAAAAGAAAGACTGCTAAATGAAGAAAGAGTGCTAAAATATGCGTAGTATTAACTTTCTGATAAGCAAAAGGTTTAACAAGCTGTATACGTAACAAACTTAATAATTTACAAATAAATATAAATAAAAGAAAACACAGGCGGACAATCATTATCAAGAGTGCAACAACAACAACAACAACAACAACAACAACAACAACAACAACAAAAGACACAGAAGACAGGTTTGAAGAATTATTTGTGTATTAATCCCTTGGCTCACAGATATGCTTGATAATTCCTTGATTTGAGAAAAAAGTTGTAGAACTATTTCTAGCTGTGCAACAAACAAACAAAAACATTTTTAAAAAATCAGAGCTGTCTGAGAACCCACTGATTTATTCATAATCCGTAAATTAGAGACCTTTAGAAGTGTTTGAAAAGATGGAAGTGAGAGTGAGTCCTTTTCTTTTTTAAAATTTGAAAGCAGTAGATGCATCCCTACTAAGGAGGATTTCAAGTTGATTCAGTTGTGAAATACCAGATGTCATAAGATAATGACAAATGCCACTGAAAGGTGAGGCACACTAGAATACAAAGCTTTCAGCGTAGGAAAGATATAAACAGATATTCACATGGGTAATGCATCGACTCAAAATATCTCACACAGACAAGTGTACATGTGGCAGTGGAGTCCAGACTCCAGGACATATCCTTCAAGAGTGCCCAAACCATGCGGACCTGAGGCGTGAGACATGGCCAGAGGACACACAAGCTTGGGGCAAAAGCTTTGGGGGCCCTATCAGGATCTGGAGAGGACTTCGAGCATTGCCGTGTCGGCAGGGATCAGGATCTGATGTGAGCAACAACCTCGAACGCAGAGGAAGAAGAAGAAGTAGAAGAAGAAGAAGAAGTTGTGGAGTCTGGTAAAAGAGGCTGTAGCACAGAAAAAGATCTTTACACATGCTACACACGAAAATTCTGTTGAACTTTAACAAACTTACAATCTTTGAGAGACATCAGGTAGTTCCTCATTCTGTTTTCATATGACCTCTCTCTGTCACGGTCAAGGTCAGTGTCGCTTTCCTGGCCTTCTTTTGCCGTGTCATGCAAGAGGCGGACAACCTCCTCTTCACTGTCTTCTTGCGCAGCGTTGTCATCAGCAGCCCTACCCCCATCCGGAACGGCTTTCTGGAGACTTCTCAGATCTTCGTCGTTGTCGTTATCCTCTAATTTTTCTTCAGCTGCTTCGCTGGCTTCCCCGGTGCCCTGTTCTCCATCTTCTATGTCGTCAGCGGCCAGCTGCTCAGCTTCGTTCTCCTTGAGCTCTGTTTTCTCTGCCACGTCCTGTAGATTGGGTATTTAGATCGTGTGAATTAACTAAAGCTGAAGTAGAGTGAACAAACTCAGAATTTAACTAGAAAGCTTTCAGTAAAAGCAAACCTGCGTTAGAACAAAAAATTTCTCAATAATTTACAAATTCCAAAGTTAGCCACATAAAATATCATATTTAGCCACCCATTCAGGTTCTCAGAGCTGGTCATCTGACTAGTTTTAGAACCGTGAAAGAGAATTCCCTGAGGGAAACGAGAAAATAAAAGTCAAAAGAGTGGTCATTACTCCCACGCACTGAGATCTTCTTCTTCTTCTTCATCTTGATGTAGATGTTGAGACAAGGCATCATATCGGCTTGGGGAGTGGTTTATCGTGGCTGTTCTTTTAGTGCCTGAGTGTAGCTGAAAAGCAAGGGGTGTTCAATGCTTCTTTGGCAGACCCCACCGCCATTGGGGGGACTGTGGCGATTCTTGCACCGTTAGCTAGACTAGGCTTATTACTGATGCGTACAACGAAGAGGTGGGGACAGGGTCTTTATCAGCTTTGTTTCGCCAGATATGGCGCTTGTATGTCAGTTAAAGGTCGCTGATTGTCAAATCTGGCAGGGAACTAAGACAGATGGAGCTAGAAATAAATATAGAAAGTCCCCACTTCCTGCTTTCCGCTTTACGACAATTCGTTTATTGACGTCTTATTGTAAATTAATTTTTTTTAAAGAGTATACAATACTTAATTAAATGTAAAACTACTTATTTTAAGTAGGTCATTCTAGTTTATTTTTATGTTTTAAAGCAAGCCTGTCTGTCGACAGTAAAACGTTAGAACTATGCAAAGAAAAAGGTAAGCAGCTTTCTTATTAATTGATTAACAGCTTTATTATTAATTAACAGCTTTACTAATAATTGATTTGTAAGAACTTTCGGGAAATCCCCAAGATTATTATTAGGAAATTCAGTGGAATCTTGATGTGCTCTGTCTCCTTGTTTCCTGTTATATTTTCTTCCTACTTTTAAAATGCACCATCAGATAACAAATTTATATATTTTTTTTTCACTAGTAATTTTTTATTGGTAAATTTCTATCTTACGTCAGTCATTTACATGTCCCTTGCTGAACTTTGCCTTCCTAACAGCACTTTTGTAGGCCTCACGGTTGTAAGCAAGATGCCCTGTTGCTGATGCATCCATTTGCAGATTATCAACGATGTCTTGGTCTTCGCCTTGGTCTTCCTCCTTCTTTTTCCCCATTAAGTACCCTCCCAAGACGGTCTTCTTTAAATTATCATGACGTTTAATGTGTCAAAAATATTTAAGTTTTCTCTCTTTAATTCTCTTTATTAGCCAGTCTTCTTCGATATTAAGTTCTTGTAGTACGATATCTGAAGAACTCTTCTGTAGCATTTACATGCAAAGGCATGTATGTGTTTCTCTGCTGTTTTGTTAAGTGTCCAGGTCTCACAGGCATATGTTGCGATTGGAAAGATGCATGCCCTTAAAAATCTTATTATCTAATTCTGCCATTTTCTCTTCACAGCTTATTTAGTTATTTTACTTTTTGAAGAGCAATAAATGTTCTCCTTTTAATGTCCATCATAATATCATTATTATTAGTTAGTAGTGATCCAAGATATTCAAACCTCTCCATCTCTTCCAATTTTTCCTCAGTGATATTTATTTCAGCTGCCTTATTTGTTTTGTCAGTTATCATCGATTTAGTTTTCTTCGCAGTAAGATAGAGGTTTTGTTCCTCACTATTCTTACGGACTGACATAATTAGTTTTTTCCATTCATTTTTTGTGTTGCGAACAGTAATACAGTGTCATCAGCATATCTAATCTTTGGTAAATTTGTATATTATTTTCTGTAAACATCCCGTAGAAGGCCTTTTGCCTATATATTGGCTGTTTTTGACAAATCAACACTAGTCCTCTCAAGTCAAATTTATGCGGTGCACCTATTTCACAGAAACAAACCAGACATCAATTCCTCATAAAGGGATATTTCGAGAAGGAATAGATTTGCAAAAGTATCCCGTACCTCGCCATTGGTTTCCACAGCCCCGCTGTCAGACTCGGTTAAGGATCGCATGGCGTCTTCCACAGCCTCTTTCATTTTCTCGTTATTCTCGCTGGGGCTGTCCACGGCGGCCTCCGCTCTGGCTGCGAGCTCTTCGCTAACAGGCATCACCTTATGAACTATGACCTCTGACCCCTGGTCCCTTTCTCCCGGAGGTTCGGCGGCCGGCAGGATATTGCTGAGGTCTGACTTCTTGGCAACGACACGGGCTTTGTTTTGTTGGTTGCCGAAAACTATCTCTTCCTGGGCTCGTTTTGCTGGAAAAACAACAAATAAATGAGAGAGGGGGGAGAGGGACAGAGGGAAAGAGAGAGAGGAGGGAGAGAGAGGGGAGGGAGAGGGAGAGAGGGAAAGAGAGAGGAAAGAGAGAGAGGGGAGGGAGAAGGAGAGAGGGAGAGAGAGGAGGGAGATGGAAAGAGGGAGAGAGAGAGAGGAAAGGGAGAGAGGGGAGGGAGAGGGTAAGAGAGAGAGGATAGAGGGAAAGAGAGAGAGAGAGAGGGAGAGAGGGGAGTGAGAGAGTTAAAAGATCAGATATTCCAGCTGTTTTCTTTGGATAAGGTTTGACGTTTCATCTCCAGACTTGTTGACTGAAGTAAGAAAGCAAACGAAAAGATGGAAAAGAAAAAAAAAAGAGATTGATTTGAGTATAAATAGGGACGATAAGCGAAAGAAAGTCGGGAGAAAAAGGAGGCAGCATAAACAAGAAAGAAGAAACGTGAAGCAATTTAATCTCTATTGATCAAAATGGAGAGATCTGGGGGACTCGCCACCAGATCTTTTTCCTATCTTGACTTTCCATGTCGCTGTTTGGGTTTCTTGCTATATTTCCAAAGTCATACAAGGACGGGCGCTAAAACTGGAGGAAGGAGGACGGGTGAAAGAGTGTGGGACATGTTGATGCCAGTGAGGGAGTCTGATGAGGCAAGGCCTTGCAGTGAGGTCAAGAGGAGAGAAATATGTAGTGCATATATTAAAGGAAAGAAAGAAGTTAAGAAATAAGAACGACTGAAGGAGGAGAATTTAGAGAAGACCGTCTTGGAATGGTATATGGTGGGGGAAAAGAAAGAGAGGAAGACCAAGGTAAAGATGGCTGCAAGATATCGTTGATGATCTGCTAATGGATGCATCAGCAGCAGGCCATCTTGCTTACAATCGAGGGGAGAGCTGTTATGGAGGCAAAGTTCCGAAAGGGACATGCGAATGACTGACTGACTGGCTGACTGACTGAAAGAAGAGAGGACATAGAGAGAAGAGGAGGCGAATCGCTACCAAATGAGAGAGAGAGAGAGAGAGAGAGAGAGAGAGAGAAGAAATAGACGAAGGCAGAAGAAATATGACAATTTCACGACTGGATGAGTTTCAGGGTTGTGTAAAGTCGGGGCTGGTAGTGTGAGGAATGGAAGGTGAGGACTGTGGTACGGATGCATGAAGGAAGGAAAATAAAAGGACGGGTTGAAAGACGACACAGTTTAGATCCTGATAAAGAGATAACAAGGATGAGGTCAGCTGATTGTAGATGGATGAATGTATGGAGCTTGTGATTGAGGAGATCAATGAGGAAAAAAAATGATGACATTACAGACTATACATGGCATTCAAACAATTACTGACAACAGCAGAGCTTTTTTTCACAATAACAACATTACAGAGAATTTTACAGTAACACCATTGTAGCATGCTACAATATGAATATTACAGCATCAAATAATAATAACATTACAGAATTTTACAATAGCAACATTACAACATTCTACACTAACGCTATAACATTTTACAATAGCAAGATTGCAACATTTTACAGTAACAACCTTACATCACTTTGCAATAACAACAGTACAGCATTTTACAATAACATTACAGCACTTTGCAATAACGATATTACAGCACCTTAAAATCAAGAAGATAACGAGGAAGAAGAAGAAGAAGAAGAAGTGATGTAGACGTTGAGACACAGCATCATATTGGCGATAAGCATGAAAAAAAAGCAGTTGCGAAACAGACTTTATTATAAGACATTTCGTGAGAAGAGGAAAATTGGAACTCAATGTGGCAACTGGAAAAATTGAGGGAAGAAGAGATAGAGGAAGGCAGAGAGAGAGAGAGAGAGAGAGAGAGAGAGAGAGAGAGAGAGAAGTTATTGGATAGGCTGTCAGTGTGGCTAGGAAGAAAGTCACCGGCGGATCTCATAATCAAGTCTAAAGGACAGGGAATTGTGAGAGACATGATCGCCTACGCCATGCGGCATGACACTTAGATTAGATATGAAACACAGAAAGAAAACATTAAAAAAAACTTTCGCAATAAACAGTCACGTTTTCTTTACAGACGTAAACACGGCGAGACATTCTAGCAAGGAAATTAATCCTTTAATTAAAGATAAAAAATTAATGTTTAATATTTATAGATTTTCCGTTATATTTTCTGTAGACATGATTGCTTGAAATGATGAGAAAATGCTTTAGTTGATTACGATCTCTCTTGTAAATGGAATCAGTTTACACTCTTCAAAAACATGGACATGATTTCTTCATTTTCCCAGATTGTTATTTAATCAAAATAACATAATGCACCACTTCAATTTATTTTCGCATTTTTTTGCAGATCGTTTTATTTTCTGTTATTTGTTCCTCTTTTACTCTCTTATCTCTTTCTCTCTCGACGCTTGGGAGACTGACGTGTCGTGTTGTCTTTCAATTTTCTTTTCTTTTTTACCTGTCTGATTCCTATTTTTAATATCGTCTTTTTCTTTTGTCACGTGATGTGATTCTTGGTTTGTTTTTTAGCTTCCAAGTCATCATCAGTCAATCATTTGCATGTCCCTTGTGGAACTTTGCCTCTTTAACAGCTCTCCTGTAGGTCTCTCAGTTGTGAGCAGAATGCATCCATCTGCAGATCATCAACGATGTCTTGCAGCCATCTTCGCCTTGGTCTTCCTCTCTTTCTTTCTCCCATTATGTACCCTTCCAGGATGGATTTCTCTAAATTATCATGTGTCCAAAATAGTTAAAGTTCTCTCTGTTTAATCCTCTTTACTAGCCAGCTTTCTTCAATATTAAATTCTTGTAGTATGGATATATTTGTTGTTTTTTTGTGTCTATGATATTTGAAGAACTCTTCTGTAGCATTTACATTCAGAGGCACTTATGTGTTTCTCAGCTGTTTTGTTAAGTGTTCAGGTCTCACAGGCATATGTTGACATGATAAAGATGCATGCCCTTAAAATCTTATTTTGTAGTTCTGTCTGCTCCTCTCCATAGATTCTTTAGTTGTTTTACTTTCTGAAGAGCGATAGATGTCCTCCTTTTAATTTCCCACATTGTACAAGGTATCTCCATTATTAGTTAGTAATGATCCAAGATATTCAAAACTCTCCACTTCTTCCAATTTTTCATCACTGATAAATATTTCAGCTGTCTTATTTGTGTTGTTAGTTGTCATCGATTTAGTTTTCTTCGATTTAAGATAAAGGTTTTGCTCTTCACTATTCTTACGGACTGACATAATTAGTTTTCTTGGATGTTGTCTAAAAAGTGTGTTAGCGATCATTAGCTCATTTTCCATTCAAAACTCCACTAGACTGTCACCTGCCTCAGTTCTATATCCTATACTAAATTTTCCCAAAACATATACTTCGTCTTCTGATCTTTCTTGGCCAATCTTTGCATTAAAATAGCCATTATTAGTCCAATATCATTTTTTCGTACCTGGTCTATCGTCGTTTGCAATATGTTATAGAAGTCTTCTACTTCCTCTTCTTCTGCTGCAGATGTAGGTGCATATATCTGGATAATTGTTATATTTCCAGGAGTGCCCTTAAGTCTGATAGTGAGGATTCTGTCACTTACTGGATTGTAACCTAGTCATGCTTTTGATGTTAATTTGTCGAAGTAAAAAGCCACTTCATTCTTTTAGGAAATCATGCTTTTGAGATATATATTCTTATCTGAATATCATTTTTTTTATTTGTCACGCTCCTTCGAATGAATCCATACATATATGTCTTCCATTCTAGGTCTTTCATTCTTTCTGTCTTTCATTTGTCTTTAGTTTTCCTGTAACCGATTTGGACAATTAGTGACACGTAGCTGACATGCTAGTTGCGGAGTTTGGCGTTTCTGGCGGCCCACTCTAAAGGTCAAACTGTAAGCTTTCCACTATGTAGAGCGTGTGTGTAGCTAAGTCAGTCGGGGCTCTGGGCTGTTGTGTCATTCGTCCACGTTTTTGTTCGGTGATATTTTCTGTGTTTGGACGTTGTTTGTGAATACAAGAAGTTAGTTAACTAAGTACAGTTTTGTGCTGTGAGTATGTGGCGTCATTTTAATGGCGACGATCCCACTTCTCAGCCGATTCATTAGGTGTTATTTTTTGTGTTATATGTTTAGAAGCTAGTCAAGTGTTATTTTTTGTGTTATATGTTTAGAAGCTAGTCAAGTGTTATTTTTTGTGCTATATGTTTAGATGCTAGTCTAGTGTTATTTTTTTGTGTTATATGTTTAGATGCTAATCAAGTGTTATTTTTTGTGTTATATGTTTAGATGCTAGTTAAGTGTTATTTTTTATGTTATATGTTTAGATGTTTGTCAAGTGTTATTTTTTATGTTATATGTTTAGATGTTTGTCAAGTGTTATTTTTGTGTTATATGTTTAAATACTAGTCAAATGTTATTTTTGTGTTATATGTTTAGTTGTTAATCGAGTGTTATTTTTGTGTTATATGTTTAGATGTTAGTTAAGTGTTATTTTTGTGTTATATGTTTATATGCTAGTCGAGTGTTATTTTTTATGTTATATGTTTAGATGCTAGTCAAGTGTTATTTTTTTGTGTTATATTTTTAGATGCTTGCCGAGTGTTATTTTTTGTGTTATATGTTTAGATGTTATTCAAGTGTTATTTTTGTGTTATATGTTTAGATGTTGGTCAAGTGTTTTGAGGCAACGAAAAATCATATTTTTGATGTGTTATAAGAGTTAAGATTAAGTTTGTCACTGACAAGTAATCACTTTAGGTAGCAATCAATTTTTCGTGACATAGGTTCCTTATTTGCATGTGTAAAGTGCGTGAATCCTGTATGCTTTGTTTTGTGACCGGGGACAAACATTTCTGTAGGTTGTTTACAGGGTCAAATTGTTTTGAATTACTTTTATGTCAGTTTGATTTTTTTGTGAGATGAATAAACTGTGGAAAAAAGGTAGACTCTATTTTTCTGTTGTAATGGTACAAGGACTAAATAATTTTGTGTATAAATGTTTGACGTCCTTGGATTTATGGGGCATGATTTTGGTCCCTCGTAAAATTTTGTTTCTTCTCCTTCTGCGTTCGAGGTTGTTGGCCACATCAGATCCTGATCCCTGTCGACGTGGCAGTGCTCGCAGTCCTCTCCAGATCCTGACAGGAGCCCCAAAGCTTTTCCCCAAGCTTGGTGTCCTCTGGCCATGTCTCTCGTCCCAGGTCTTTCGTCTCTTCATCACGAAATTCCTGGATGAAGGCTGGACGTCCAGGACCAAGCAAAGAAACTGTGTATCGTGTTAGAGAAGTTTACTAGCTAAGCTCCCCCACCTTTATCTCGGAATTTCACATGCCATTTCTTGATACTGTTTAAAACAGGTGCTGCCTCCTAGAATTCCCTCGAAATCGTTGCTACACAGTCGCAACGGATGAGGATCTTGCTTATTCCAAGACACAAAACGACTGCTCAGGTTTACTCAAAGCCATATTTGCTACTGCTGCCTCCTAGCGGAAAACCACGGGAGCTCTATTAAAAAAAACTTGAAGGGTTTCTCTCTGTCTCTGTCTCTGTCTCTCTCTCTCTCTCTCTCTTGGCGTAAGAACAATCAAGATTTCTTACGCATTTTATTTGTTGCGAAATTTTGAAATGTTTAACGAAATTATGAATAACCATGCATATATATATATATATATATATATATATATATATATATATATATATATATATATATTCGTCAGTACGTTCCAGCACTAATGTACAAGCCAATCAACCAATCAAGTGCTTGTGGAGTAGGTGATCATTTCTCTCCACAATTCCCTGTATTTAGACTTGATTATGAGATCCACCGGTGACCTTCTTCATAGCCACACTGACAGCCCATCCAGTAACTCCTCTCTCTGTCTTCCTCTGTATCTCTCTCTCCCCCAACTCCCCTCAATTTTTCCAGTTCCCACAGTGTGTTCCAATTTTCCTCTTCTCAGAAAATGTCCTACAAATCTCGCTTGTCTGCCTCTGATCTTTGCTGTAATTTGCCTTTTAACTCCAGCCTCTCTTAAGATTTCTTCATTGGTTTTCTTGGCAGTCCATGGTACCTTCAACATCTTTCTTATGAACCACATTTCCATGGCCTCCATTTCTCGCTGTACTCTCTTATTCATGGACCATGCTTCACATCCACAAAACAAAACTGACTCGATGTAACATTTAAGTACTCTGAATCTTGTTTCCTTTGATATGTACAAGCCAGAACTGCTTATTCCTGCTTTGGTAAAACTAAAAGTTGCTTAATCTAGCCGAGGACTGAGGGTCGAACTTTTACTGGGAAAACTCAGTCGACCGAGTCCCTGCCCTACCTTTTCGGTGGTACTCCTTGTAACAGGCCTAGCCTGGCTAACTGAGCAGGGATCATCATAGTCCCCCATGCTGGTGGAGTCTGCTGAAGAAGTATTGCACATAGCCTGCTCTTTAGCTCAAGTCAGGCGACTGAAAGAATAGCCACCGTAACCCGCGCCCAAGCCGACACTACGCTGTGACGCAACATCTTCAGTGCATGGGCAGCAGAGACAACAGCTAGTAGCACCAGAGGGGGGTGGCTGGGGGTGGGGGGCAGAAGAAGAAGAAGATGCAACCAGAGGTTTTATTGAACACATTTATCCCTTAAATCTACTCCTGGGTTTTGAATGAACTATATCCCTCATTTGTTTATGTATTTATTGGTTGTTGAATCAATATTTATCTGTTAATATTTTCACCTGCTTCTTATTTTTAACTGGAAGCATATATCTCTTATTATTCTTTCTGTTTTCTGTTTGAACCAGTATGTAAGTGTGTTTACTGCTTATTTCCACTATGTTGCCGTTCAAAAAGCAGAAACAGACAGACAGACAGACAGACAGACAAACAAACAAACAAACAAACGGACAGGACAGACAAATAACCAAACAAACAAGCAAGCAAACAGAAGCTCATCATAAATACGTTGTTAGGTTTGTTGTGATTTATTTTACTTCTTTGTTTTTCGTTGTTTCACTTTTCTCTCTCTCTGTCTCTCTTCTTTTTTCTTCTCCTTGTTTTTTTCCCTTTACTTTCACTAAAATTTGCTAAATTTAATTTCCACTTTTCTCTTTGCTCTGTCATTATAAATATTTGTCCGCTCTTATCACCCTCTCCTCATTTTTGAGGAAAGCGCATCTCTTCTAACTCTTTCCCTCTTAACCAGTGTTTCCCAGCGTGGGAGATGGACATACGTCCCACGGGCAGGAGCGGGGGAAGTTTAATTTTTTTTCTTTTTTTTTTTGTGGGGGGTGGGGGAAGCAATCAGAATATACGAGTATTTATGGCCGAGTGGTTAGGCGCTCGGTTTCCTAATCCGGTGGACCCGAGTTCAAGTCCTGGCAGTTGGGGATATTTTTCTGGTACCATCACACCAAAAAGTCCTCGGGCTCAACCCAGCCTCTATAAATGGAAAGGTAAACGCAGCCAGGCGTGACACAGACAGCATCACACTTTTACGTTGTCGAGGATCTTAAAAATACAGGCCTAACACTTTATCCCCAGAATGCCTTAATGGCAATTTTACATTTACCTTGGTTGACTGTTGTAACTCTTATGCTTTTTTTGTGGGTGTGGGGGGGGGGGAGGGTTTGGGTGGTTGATTTTGGGGTGAGGGTGCATAAAAATCTTTGAGGCCTTGAATTGAGGCACGATCCAAAGAGGCTGGGAAACATTTCTGCAACTTGATCAGCACTGCCTGCCTATTTACAGCACAGATAAAATCAAACATACCCACTCTATTAACCACACACTCGCAGCTTCAAATTAGCACACAAAAACATTTCCAGTTGTTACCTCTGTCAACTGCTTCTCCTGCTTGCTCAACGCCAACCAGTTTTTCTTGACTGGACACTGGAGCACCTGTTGCCATGGCGACAGCCAAAGCACCAATCAACAAAATATGAAGTCTTGGCTGCATTTTAAACAATTTTCCCCTCGAGGTCACTTCCTTGGTAACTGAAAATAAATATTTCCGGTCTGTCAGCCATTTTCTGGAAGGTGTGTGTTTATAGCTATCAAGTATTGATTTTTTTCGTGGAAATTTGTTATCTAATGCTACAGAAAAAAAAGGACAGACAGACAAACACACAGGGAGGCAGGCAGTCAAACAGACAGCCAGATACACACACACATATATATAAACAGAGAGACAGATAGATAACAGAAAGGCAGATAGGCAGATGGATAAACAGAGAGGCAAAACACAGACAAAAAGAGAGACAAACACACAGCTAGAAAGATAGACGGACGGACAGACAGACAGACAGACAAGACAAGAAAGACAGACAAGGCAGACAGACAGACAGACAGACAGACAGATAGATAGATAGATAGATAGATAGATAGATAGATAGATAGACATCGTTGTAAGTCATAACGAAGAATACATACGAATATAAAAAAAAGCACAAGGAACATCATCATCATCATCATCATCATGTGCCGTGCCGACTGGCGTTGGCTATTATGCTTCTCCAGAGTACACGATCCTTCATGCAGGCCATCAGCTCAGTTGGTGATCTCCTCTCACACCATCCCGTCAGACTGTCCAGTATCATTTCTCTTGGTCTTCCTCTTGATCTTCTTCCTTCTATTTTTCCTGTTGTTATAATATTTTCAATGCCCCCTCTTCTCATTGCATGTCCTATGAAAGTACATTGTCTCTCTCTCTTATCTTTTTGACAAGGTTTTTTTGTCTCTCCAGCTCTTCTCCTACATTCTTCATTAGTTATTTTTGCTGTCCAGGGGACTCGCAACATTCTTCTAATAAACCACAAGGAACATACATAACTCATAAAGGCAAATAATGATTGCTTTAACTGAACACATGATTCCAGATAATCGAAAGTACGTGTTATGGAAATAACAATATGAATAACGTCCACCAGGCCTTATAACTTGATTTTAAAGACCTTGAATTTTCTTTAAGAACCACGGGAATAATAAACGTCCCACAGAAGAAGAAAAGTTTCTGTTAAAAAAATGAAGTCGCATACATAAGCGTGCACCAGCACACGCACATATTTTACATAACTTTAAACTGGGTAAACGAGTAACGAAAATTTTGGGGGGTCAGTACGCTGAAGCACAGAAACTAGAAAGAAAGGAAGAATGGAAGGAAAGAAGGAAGGAGGGAGGGAAGAATGAAGGGAATGTTGAAGAAAAATACTGAAAATGCAGAAAACAGAAGTATGAAAGACAAGAACAGTAAAAATAAGAAGGTAGGAAACTGAATGTGTAAGACAAGCACTTCGATAACGAAACAAGAAAGAAAATCAACAGTAAGGAAACAGTAAAATGAAGGCCGTTTATGGAAGACACGAATAAGAGCAAAAGAGATGAGACCAGACGAACACATTATGAAGCACTGTGTAAGGCAACAGAAACGAGCGAGAGAGAGAATGAATGAATGAATGAATGAATAATCTTTATTTTTCAAGGGTAAAGAATTGGGCACGCAGGCCCGTCTTACAAGAGAGAGAGAGAGAGAGAGAGAGAGAGAGAGAGAGAGAGAGAGAGAGAGAGAGAGAATAATCTTTATTTTTCAAGGGTAAAGAGAGAGAGAGAGAGAGATTGAGAGAGAGAGAGAAATTATAAGAGAAAAATAAAACGTGATGACAAACAATTCTCTCTAGACGCTGAGATCGATTTATGCACAGAACAAATAAGAGAAACTCGGTTTATTCGTGTCTTACTTCCAGCACCACTTTCCCTTCCACGAGATTGTCACGTAGCAAGGAAAATAACTTAGTTTAAGCTTAGCAAATGCACATTTTTATATTTATCCGTAAAACTTCCACAGATTCTTGCACTCTCTCCTTTGTGTAGTTATGCGTGTCTTTCGCGGTAATTCTGTTCAGAAATGGGGCTGCAAGAATGCATAAATCAACTGCGTAATTTCGTTTTTTGTTATTTAGGATTGTTGGACTGCTTTCTCTTGTGTAACCAGTGACAAATTAACATTTGTTTATAATATTGTATAGATCAATACTTCTTATATCCTTCCCGTGCCGCTAAATCACATAGGGCCCGCATGGTAGTTCGCCAAGATTTCCTGTCTTCGGGAAGTTTTTCAATCACATCAAGGGATGTTATGCCCACTGAACTGGCCTCTCTTAACAATGTCCTCTTTAGAGTTTCGCGTGGTCGGCCTCTTTTTTTTTTCGGCTTGTTATGTTCCACTTGATAGCTCGTTTGGGGATCCTCTGATTGTTCCTTCTCATCACATGACCGACATATATCTATCTTCTTTTTCTGATCACTCATGAGACAGGTTGTTGTTTGCACATCTGTCTTATCTCTGCATTGTTCTTGAATTCGTTCCACTTTATACCTAATATTTTCATTAGGCATTTGTTTTCGAAAGAGTCTAGTTTATTGTCTATTTCTTTAGTTGTTTTCCAGCTTTCACATGCATAAATGAGGGTGTATTTGAATTGAATAATCTTAACTTGGTTTTTGTGCTTATAACTTTTGAATGCCATATTCTTTTTTCGAGATTCTTGAAGGTCAGTGATGCTTCTGCAATTCGAATTCTAACTTCCTTTCTGGTGTCACCATCCTGGTCTATGTAGCTGCCGAGATATGCAAAATGGCTTACTTCTTCAACAGCTGATCCTTCTATGTATATTTGTCTTTCGTGGTTAATAAGAAGTTTCATTATTTTTGTTTCATCCTTGTTAATTTGAAGCCCTATTTTGTTAGCCAGTGAAGACAGGGTATCTGTTTTCTCTTGCACTGATTTCACATTGCACTGATAAGAGTTATGTCATCTGCAAAATCAAGATCTTCCAGTCTATGTATAATCTGGGTCTGTGATGAGTTGGTATATGTTTACCTGTTATATCTGTTCGGCCGTGTTCTGGTGGTGGATGAAGTTATGCGCGGTGGCTCGTGTTGTAGGTAGTGAAAGCTCAGCGTACAACAACATCCAAACAAACGAACACTTCACGTCGACTCCAAGACTCAGGAACGACCTCTACATTGAAGAACAGGTCCAAGCAAAAGTCCAGTTCCAAAATCTTACATGTCTCTCTCTCTCTAAAGGGCAGAATGTCAGACGGGCCTGCGAGCCCAATTCTTAACCCTTTTGAAATAAAGATCAATCAATCAATCAATCTCTCTCTCTCTCTCTCTCTCTCTCTGTCTCTCTGAAACTTAAGTGCCTAAGGCATATGGGGCTTCCGCAAGGGTTTTCCACAAAATGCCTGTCCTTTGCCTTTTTTTGTCCCCTCTTGCTCAAGTGAGCCCTCTATTGCTCAACATCCTCTCTATTGTTCTTCTCCATGTTTCTTTTGGTCTACCCTTACTTCTGTTCCCCTGTGGTGTCCATCTTAGTGCTATTTTTGGTAGTGAGTTATCAGTCATTCGGAGCACACGTCCCAACCATCGCCAGCGTCTTTCCTCAATAATTGTTGTCAGTGGCTTCATCTGCATTTCTGCCAACAAGATGTTATTTCTCACATATATTGTCACCGTTCTTTTTTTTTCCTTTTCTTCTTTCGACATCAACTGTTCGAAATCAACAATATGAACGAAAGGGGCAAGGAACAGCCGGACCGTAAACACTTGCTTTTCCAAAATAAACATCTCAACCTCTTTTCTTGGGTTACATAGGTTTTTTTTTTTAAAATTCGTCGAAGGATCGTTTACAACATGACGGAACGTGGTTCATTTACGTTAAAGAAGAACACCAAAGTTTCAAAGCTTATATTTCTTTTCCCAATGTCCAGTCGTTTTTTTTTTTTTTGGGTGTTTGTTCGTTTATCGTGGGTCGTTGTCAGTGTCCAATTTCCAGCGTCCTTTTTCTACAGCGGTACGTCTCTAAGTCCCCGTAACTATCTAAGTGTATTCTCCAAGTCCTCTCGTCACTATTTGTTGCCTCTTTGTATTCCCTATTTATTTGACTATTTGGTGCTCATTCTGCGATTTCCGCCCATCGATTTGTCGTGTGCATTTCCTGCTCACCTTTCTCAGTCATATTGTCCATCATACTATCACAATGTACTCCATGTTTAATCACTTTCCCTTAGGATTCATAGAGACATATAGGGACCTTGTATACGAGACTTCCATATGTCCATCTTCTAGCAGTTACACAGATGTTCTCTCTACCAAGGTCTCCACAAGAAAACCCCATCTTGTGACCAAGGTCAGTATCAACTCAGTCACGTGACCAAATAACCAACGTCCACATCGTCACGTGCTTGAGCGCGTGATGTAGTAAGACCTGAACAGTCGCGACACACTTGGGTAACTCATATACTGCTACGAGTTGAGACTGCATTTGACAATCTTATTGACACTTGAAAGCTGATCAGTTCATGCATGTTCAGGTAACGCTGCTGATAACTCAAAGTGTAATAATATTAGCAACGATGATAAAGAGATTTTTAAAAGACGTTTCTGAAGCAAGCAGCTGGATATATCCTGCGTCGCTTGGGCAGATGACATAAAGGAAGTCTCTTGACCATTTTGCGTTGGACTCGATTAAGGACAAGATCCACATGTCTCAGAAATGCAAAGAAGGCTAGAAGGTGTGTAGGTTAAAGAACTTAGCCACAAACTGCTTTAGAATTTTTCTTTCACGGTTTGTAGGTTAAAGAACTTCGCCACAAACTGCTTTAGAATTTTTCTTTCACGGTTTGTAGGTTAAAGAACTTCGCCACAAACTGCTTTAGAATTTTTCTTTCAAGGTTTGGCAACAAAGGACCGGCAGTACCGCTGCCAGAAAGTTGCAGGAGAATCTGGCCAGACTCAGGTACACTGTATTAGAAACAGAGATTCTCAACGAGAAGGTAGACAACTCCCTTGGAGGAGCTTCAAGTCCTAAATCTTTATTTATTTTATTTGGTACACTGTGTTAGAGGAAAGTATGGATGTTTGTGTTGATAAAAGGTAAGGCTATCGAGACACCCGGGGGATGTGGTGTTAGTGGCCATATTTTCCTTGATCTGTCGGCACACTAGAAAGTGATGTGATCATATCACGCCCGGTCGCCTTTTCTTCCTCAACTCCAGAAGAGGCTAGGTATCCAGTTTTACAGCTGAGTAACCGCAGCACCTCCAGCTGAATTCGAACTACCGACCTGCTCCATCAGAGACTAGACCACTAACCACTTGGCCTCTCAGGCTCAATATTTATGTAGACTTCCAATGAAAAGCTTGATCTTGTGTGGTTTATGGTGGCGATATGTAGTTTGTGTGCATCATCATCATCATCATCATCATCATCATCCGTCAAACCTCACTAGGGGCACAGGTCGCGGATAAAGTCTCTCCTGTCATTCCTGCTTCTTGGATTTGTTCTCTGTTTCCCTCCATGTTTATATCCCTTGTCTCTGAGCACTCTCACAATGTCCCTTCTCTGAGTTGTTCTGGCCCTTCCCTGATTTATATTTCACAGTGGGTCCCATGTCAGCGTCTGCCTAGTTATGCTGGTGACTGGTTGTCTTAGTGTACAGTTGCTAGTAACTAAAGTTTGAACACGTGGCAACATATAAGTATACAATTTTCAAAAGCAGCACGTTTACTTGTAAATATTGGCACTGTATATGTTTGTGACGCGAGGGAGAATATACCATATCATTATTAGCGGAGGCCAGACTGTACTTAAAAACAGATTATACAGCGCTGTAAACCTGTGCTCCTAGCAGCTGCGATGCAGCACAGCGAAATGATTGTTTTCGTGGACCTTTTAATGACACTAAGGGATTCATATAACAGGTTAAAGCAATCTGTAGAAAAGTTTTGGCGAAGCTGTAGAACACATCGCCGGAGCTGACACTCGAGCGTGCCTTGTGGCCTACTTCTGAGTCTGCAATCAGGAGAGAAATTTTGTTAAGTCGGTTCAAAAAACTATATACTATCCTCCCTTTGATTACCATTCTGTTCCGTCAGCAAGTATTTCTAAGCTAGAGAGTATTTCTGAATCAGGAAGTATTTCTAAGTCAGGAAGCATATTTCTAAGTCTTGAAGTATGACCATTTCTGAAACAGGAAGTATTTTTTTTACGTCGAAGGTATTTCTAAGTCAGGAAATATGTCTATTTCTAAGCCCTGAAGTATGATTATCTCTAAGCCAGGAAGTATGTCTCAGTCTAAAATATTTCTAAGAAAGTACGTCTATTTCTAAGTTAGAAAGTATTTCTAAGCGGAAAGTATGTCTATTTCTAAGTCAGAAAGTATTTTTATAGCAACAGGCAGCAAGGACGACGGAAACTAAGAGCGGATGACAAGCGAATAGCAAATATTGCACGGCCGACTTTTACGGCGAAAGAGGCCATGAGACGGATTAAAACTGGGATATAATGAGATACAAAGTCATTCATGGGAAATTTCTGCCTAGCCACGGAGATTTCGGAGAAGTGATGAAAAGACTTCTCCTCGGGGGGAGAGATTTTATGTCTGCGCTTCGTCTCAGGCAGAAATGAAGTCAAGACTTGAAGACAGAAGACGCAAGCAGCGAAAAGAGACCGCATCTTTCAACACAAACATGGTTTATTGTTAGCACAGCCAATTATGCCAAGTCAAATATTGACATAATCTTCAAAGAAGCTGCTTAGAGACGTAGTGCTTTCTAATATTTTTAATCAAGGGTAATGTTAGCTGGGAGTTCTATTACAAAACAAATTAGACGCATTTGAAAACAAATGTATAAGGAACAAATATCATGTATGCAAAGGAACGAATTCAAGACCAGCGCAGAGATAAGGAAGACGAGCATGCAACAACCTGTCTCATCAGTGAAGAATAAAAGGATGAACATATATCGGCCATGTGATGAGAAGAAACAATTAGAGAATCCCAAAGCAAGACAGATGATGCAAACATTCATGAACTACTGCTTGAGGAGGGTTTTAAACATTAAATGGTAGGACAAAATCAGGAACCAGGAGGTCTGGGAAAGGGCAGGACAAGAACCTATGAACCTACAAATCATATCTAGGAAGTGGAGGTGGATTGGCCACACTCTGAGAAAACCCAACACCAGCATAGCAAGACAGGCACTGACATGGAATCCTCAAGGAAATTGAAAACGATGAAGATCTAAACTTATTTGGAGAAGAGAAATTATGACAGTGCTCAGAGACAAGGGATACACATAGAAGGAAGCAGAGAATAATTCAGAGATAACTAGAGAGCCTTTATCCGTCGCCTGTGCTCTCAAGCGAGTGAAAATGATGATGATGATATGATGATGATGATGATGATTTAAGCAAGCTATCAAATGGGACACAACAGGACAAAGAAAAAGAGGTCGACCACGTGAAACTCTAAAGAGAATATTGCTGAGAGAGACTAAATTAGTGGGCATAAGATCCCTTGAAGAGGTTGAAAAACTCGCCGAAAACAGAAAAAACATGGCGAACTACAATGTTTAAAGGCACGGGTAGGATGTAAGATGGAAGAGTGTTAGCTGTATTTCCATCTTCTCCGAATGAGGTCAGCACAGTCATCATCATCATCATCATCATCATCATCATCATCATCATCATCATCATCATCATCATCATCATCATCATCAGGTGCCGTGCCGACTGGCGTTGGCTATTATGCTTCTCCAGAGTACACGATCCTTCATGCAGGCCATCAGCTCAGTTGGTGATCTCCTCTCACACCATCCTGTCAGACTGTCCAGTATCATTTCTCTTGGTCTTCCTCTTGATCTTCTTCCCTCTATTTTTCCTGTTGTTATAATATTTTCAATGCCCCCTCTTCTCATTGCAGCATACATGGTTTAAAAAGCACGTCTTATCACTTCAGCACCGAGTTACAGAACGAAACTTTCCTTACCTGTCAAACTGGCAGAAATCTCTTACCAAGTTATAATTATCGCTCTAGCCAGATATTCAACAACAGAAAAGTATACGCTGAAACCAAGTACCAGGCCCTACTAAGTTAAGAAACAAATCCTAAAAGCGAACAACAGACGTTCGTGAAATCGAAGACGCGATAAACATCTTAAGAAACTGTTTAAAAGAAGAAAAAAACATTGACAAGATAACCATGTTAAAATGTCATAACCCCTGTGTTATTAAAAATAATACATGGTTTTATCTGTACACGGAATACTTCACCACGCGCACTCACAGACTCAGCTTCTTGCAAGTCACACCTGAGTGCTTCCTCCCCCCCCCCCCCAATCATTGTTTCTGCTCTCGTACGTTCTGTATCATTAATGAGAATTTATATTTTCTCTTCTATCTCCTTGTCCTTCACGTCTTGCATATGATAAACTTTGGATCTGAAACCTTACAAATGTGCGCTCGTCAATTAATAAGTTTTACACACTTTTGTTTTAAATAGTCTTAACATTTTGTTATCACAGTTTACTGCGGTGTCTTTGTGTATATCTGTCTGTATATTTACTTTTATACACACTTGTACCAAGAAACTATTCATGTATCTGTTATATCTGGCTCGAAACGAATGTTAATTCAGAGCCCGATGTACCTAAATTTCACTTGCAGTGTGAGATATACAGTAAATAGCTTGCAGCGTGAGACGTACAGTAAATAGCTTGCAGTGTGAGACGTACAGTAAATAGCTTGCAGCGTGAGACGTACAGTAAATAGCTTGCAGCGTGAGACGTACAGTAAATAGCTTGCAGCGTGAGACGTACAGTA
This sequence comes from Achatina immaculata, assembly GCA_009760885.1. Lineage (NCBI taxonomy): Eukaryota > Metazoa > Mollusca > Gastropoda > Stylommatophora > Achatinidae > Lissachatina > Lissachatina immaculata. The sequence goes on from CM019692.1 coordinate 48,946,832, forward strand.
AACAGCTTGCAGCGTGAGACGTACAGTAAACAGCTTGCAGCGTGAGACGTACAGTAAACAGCTTGCAGCGTGAGACGTACAGTAAACAGCTTGCAGCGTGAGACGTAAACTGAAATCACACAAACGTCCGACTGCCGTAGAAGTCATTGAAAATAAAACTGTTAGTAAAACTGAACATTGGATTTTTTTTGGTCAGATTAAAAAAAAAGATAAACAAACAATGGCTGAATAAAGCAACTAAAGCCCGACATAAAGCAGACAAGTTCTTGATAGCAGACAGAAGATTTGAAAATGGATAGGGCTGGATACTCGTTACAAATCTCGCTTTCCGAAGGGGTTATGTTCAGACGGTCGCGTCGGAAAGCGAAAAGGACGTAAAGCGAATTTCATAGGGCGAGCATATAGTACTTTAGACAGGGGTGCTCTAAAACATAAAAATAAACTAAAATGACCATATAATTTGTGCATAAACTTTAGAATAAGTAGTCTAACATTAAAGAAGTACAATATACTCTAAAAATAGTTATAAATTCACAGTGAAAAGTCCTAATATTTCAATGGACCGGTGGTAAAAAAAAAATGGAATAGTCGTAAAGTGAGACTCGGGAAAGTAGAGCCAATATGTACATAATCAATATATGAACTATTCAATTGTTATTACTATGTGGCCGAAACATGCCAAGTTCGAATATTCATATTCGAAAGGAACTTCCTAAAATGTAGAATATAAAATTTCTAACAACAACTGTAGCATCAATTTTACATTCACATTTCAGAGAGTGATCTTTACCCCTGGAATCTATTGTTTGTATTCGAATTAATATTCCAGCCAGAAAATCAGACACTCGTATTTAGTCGAACACGTAACTTTATTTTATACGTAGTCGTCACCTGCTCTTTGCGTGATAAGTAACCCGCGATGTGAAGAAAAATACGAGTAAAAGAGTTACAAGATAGAAATTCGTAAATTTGAATTCATGAATTTCCCTTCCGCACGTCTGTATGAGCCTGGCATGAAGTCATCTCTCTGTGAGCCATTTCCTCGTCACACGCTCGGTCAATCACTGGTTGCTGTCACGGTCAAAGTCAGTCACTGGTTGCTGTCACGGTCAAAGTCAGTCACTGGTTGCTGTCACGGTCAAAGTCAATCACTGGTTGCTGTCACGGTCAAAGTCAATCACTGGTTGCTGTCACGGTCAAAGTCAATCACTGGTTGCTGTCACGGTCAAAGTCAATCACTGGTTGCTGTCACGGTCAAAGTCAATCACTGGTTGCTGTCACGGTCAAAGTCAATCACTGGTTGCTGTCACGGTCAAAGTCAATCACTGGTTGCTGTCACGGTCAAAGTAGTATGTACGCTGACGGTCATATTATGTATGTAGTTTCCTTTATGTTATAGAATGAAAATGGTTGATTTAGTAGCCAAGGAAAATAAATCCTACACTCACTCATCTAGTTTTGATCATTTACGTATGTGAATATACTCTCTCTCTCTCTTTCTCTCCTTCTCTCATTCTTTCTCTCTCTCCTTCTCCCCCTCTCTCTTTCTTTCTCTCCCTCTCTCTTTCTCTCTCTCTTCTTCCCCTCTCATTCTTTCTCTCCCTCTCTGTTATTCTCTCCCTATCTCTCTTTCTCTCCTTCTCCATTCTCCCTCTCTCTGTTACTCTCTCCCTCTCTCTCTCTCTTTCTCTATCTTTTCTTCCCCTCTCATTCTTTCTCTTCCTCTCCTTCTCCCCTCTCCCTCTCTCTATTATTCTCTCCCTCTCTCTCTTTCTCTCCTTCTCCATTCTCCCTCTCTCTATTACTCTCTCTCTCTTTCTCTCTCTTTTCTTCTCCCTCTGTCTCTTCCCCTGCCCTCCTCATTCTCTCTCTCTCCTTCACACCCCTCTCTTTCTCTCTCTCTCAATTTACTGTAATATCTTTTTTATAAATACATTATTCCTTTTGTGTGGTAATTATCCTTTTTAATGTTTAATCTATATACTTTTCAAACGAAATTGTATTATAGGCATGTATATTGTTGAAGACGTAAAATGTATAGGGTTAGCTCATTTCTGTAGCTGTCAGCATCCACGGAGTATCCCGGTGGTGTAGCGGTTAGTGCACTCCCCTTCGATCAGAATGTCCCTGGTTAGGTTCTGGGCTCGAGCTGAATTTTGCTTCGGATCGACAGACACCGGGGGTCAACCCAACCTAAAAAATAAACTGATACTTGGAGGTTTCTCTTGGAAAACACACACTGCGAGGAGGCATCTCCTCTTCAAATGCTGGGGGGTGGGGTGGGGTGGGGGGTGGGGGTTGGGGGGGGGCTACAAATGTGAAGGCAATAACACTTCACAGCCCTACATCATCAAATGCTATAGGGCATAGATTTGGTAACAACAGACCAAAAGGGCCTTCGGATACAAGGGGATATATATATATATATCATCATCATCAGGTGCCGTGACGACTGGCGTTCGCTATTCGCTATTATGCTTCTCCAGAGTACACGATCTTTCATGCAGGCCATCAGCTCAGTTGGTGATCTCCTCTCACACAATCCCGTCAGACTGTCCAGTATTCTCTTGGTCCTTCTCTTGATCTTCTTCCTTCTATCTTTACTGTTGTTATAATATTTTCAATGTCCCCTCTTCTCATTGCATGTCCTATGAAAGTACACTGTCCCTCTTTTATCTTTTTGACAAGGTTTTTTGTCTCTCCAGCTCTTCTCATACATTCTTCATTAGTTATTTTTGCTGTCCAGGGGATTCGCAACATTCTTCTAATAAACTACATTTCTGCTGCTTGCACTGATTTTTGTGCAGACCTGCCCATTGACCATGATTCACTTCCATATAACAAGATAGTTTCAATATAGCATTTTAGGACTCGTTTTCTAACATTCATTGATAAGGATGTGTTGGCTAATATGTTTCTCATTCTCTGAAATGCAGTCTTTGCTTGGCCTATTCTGTTCCTAATTTCTGTTCTGCATTTCCCATCTGAAGTCATTACTGCTCCAAGGTAATTAAATTTCTGTATCTGCTTTAGAATAGTTCAGTTTAGTTTTATATTGCATATATATATATATATATATATATATATATATATATATATATATACTGTTAAAAAAAGAAACACAACAAATACGATGTTGCGATTTAAACTGAAGTTTGCTGATCAGACAATGGCAAATTGCCTGAAACGTTCACTCGGACATCAGCTTCAAGTGCTGACCTGAATTGTACTCAGTAGATGATTCAGAAAAGCGACACTAGTCAAAACAGCATTTTTGACAATAACTCATGACAGGTTCACGAGAATCCTGTGAAACTTACTGAACACAAAACTCACTGATCATGTTATCGAATGCCTATAAAACATTGACGCTTCTCGAATCAGTTCATTTGAAAATTCAATGCGCAATATGGCTCATCTTACTACAGAACAACGGACTCATCATTATTGGATGTTTACAGACTGGATAGTCACGAAGTGTAATGGCCAGACAATTTAATGCGGGTAGAAGCACCATTAGTCGCTTTTGAGACGATTTCAAGAAACTGGCTCAGTTGCAGACCGACCGCAGTGGAAGACAGTCACAACTCCTGCCGAAGACCGCTTCATACGGCTGCGTCAACTCAGGAATCGATTTGCGCCTGCGTCCTCAACAGTCCAGTCAATGACAGCAGCTCGTCGAATTTTAGATCAAACGGCCAGGAACCGGCTGCACGACGCTGGTCTTTGGATTAGAAGACCCTACAGAGGTCATATTCTTACGCTGCGGAATCGCCAGAACAACTGCAGTGGGCGAACCAGCATCGTCAATGGACCGTTGCGAATGATTGGAGAAGGGTTTGGTTTAGTGATGAATCATTCTTTCTGCTCCAGCGACACGATAGGTGGAGAAGAGTTTACCACAGAATCCGTGAGCGCTACACCCAGAACTGCGTGGATGAGGTTCCTCTACATGGTGGTGGAGGTGTGCTGGTGTGGAGGACAATAAACTTCATGGGAAGAAGTGACATGGTGCAAATTGAAGGACGCCTGAATGCCCAATGATATGTCGCTGAAATTCTTCGTAATCACGTCCTTCCACTTCTGGCTGCACCAGGGTCGATTTTTCAGCAGGATAACGCTTGCCCTAATGTAGCACAACTCACTACCCAGTTCCTTGCTGACAACAACGTCCAGACCATTCCATAGCCGTCCATGTCATCAGACATGAACCCAATAGAACATTTATGAGATGAACTCAACAGACAGTTCACCAGAGAGACGTGGCGCCAACCAATCTCCGACAGTTGTCTCTTGCACTGCGGGAAGAATGGGCAGCCATCCCAAAACAACAGATCCAACCGCTAATCGGATCCATGTCAAGGAGATGTCATTCTCTGATACAGCCCAGAGGAGGCCATACACCTTACTGAAACGGAGGCTTCAGTCGCAAAGAATAAAAGTCCAAACCAGATTTAATGAACATCATTTCATTGTTAAAGTCTTAACGTTTCTTTATGCCAAGATTGAAACATTAATTCCATAAACTAAAATTTCGATACAAGTTTGAAATTTTGGTGTCCATTACGACTACAGTAGTGTTGCATTTCTTTATATATATATATATATAATGTCGGAATATAAAATTAAGCATAAAAAGAAGGGAAAGGAAGCCAAGAGCAGTAAATGCCTTTGAAATCTCGTTAGAAAGACGTCTCCGAGACCAGAGATTCGATTTATCGAGGTTTACGTGGTTATGTCCCGCTGTGTACACAGCATCAGTCTGGAGTTGATTGTCTAGTGCCAGTTTCACTTTCGATCAATTTCATTTGTAAGAAACTAGAGAAATAGGAATTTTGCCAAAGAAATGAAAAAAACTGAGAAAAGACTGAGAGAGGGAGAGAGAGAGAGAGAGAGAGAGAGAGAGAGAATAAGGAAGCGAGAACGAATTGAAGAGTGAGGAAGATTTATATAAAAGAAATCGAATTTCCGTAGGCAGATTTTGAGCTGAAAGAGAAATTTTACAAAATGTTGTTGTGATACGTAGCCAAGCAAACTAGCCGTGTCTCCATATTTAATACGAGCAACAACTCCATAGATATAATTGGATAGATATTTACTATAGGGCGTTGGGAGTGAAAGAAAGTGTGTGTGTGTGTGTGAGAGAGAGAGAGGGCGATAGTGAGTAAGTGGGACAGATAGAGACAGATAGAGTGAATGTGGCAGAGAGATAGAGAGAGAGAGTGGGTTGGACAGAAAGATACAGAGAGAATGAGTGAGAGAGACAGAGAGAGAGTGTGAGTGATATGGTGAGAGACAGTATGCGTGGGACAGAGAAAATGAGTGAAAGAGTGTGTGAGAAAGTGAATGTGACAGAGAGAGTGAGTGGGTGGGAGAGAGACATAGCGAGAGAAAGAGAGTGAGTGGGACAAAAAGACAGAGAGAAAGTGAGCGGAACAAAGAGAGACAAGGTTAGTGGAACAGAGAGGGACAGAGAGAGTGAGTGGAGCAGAGAGAGACAGAGAGAGTGAGTGGAGCAGAGAGAGACAGAGAGAGAGTGAGTGGAGCAGAGAGGGACAGAGAGAGTGAGTGGAGCAGAGAGAGACAGAGAGAAAGTGAGGGAACAGAGAGAGATTGATTGGGACAGAAAGTGAGAGAAAGTAAGTGAGACAGAGAGAGAAACAGAAGAAAGTAAGTGAGACAGAGAGAGACAGAAGAAAGTGAGACAGAGAGAGACAAGAAGAAAGTAAGTGAGACAGAGAGAGAGAGAGAAGAAAGTAAGTGGAGCAGAGACAGAGTGAGTGGGACAGAGAGACTAAGAGAGAATGAATGAGAGAAAGAAAGACAACGAGAGAAAGAGAGGGAGATGAAAACAGGACCAGATAAGAAACTGCATATTTAAAATGAAAAGCATCTTTAAATTATGTTGTTTATTAATTAACAAACGAATTAAATTAGAATACAAGACAGATAAAAAAATCCAAAGAAATTCAAACAAAGCGATAGATAAAATACAAAATAAATATAAACAAGAAAAAGTGGAAAACAAGACATTGATGCAGAGTCTGGTAATAAAAGGACAAAAGAGGATATAAACATCAAAAGCAGAGACTATTATAAGAACACGGGAGGTAATAAAAAAAAACTAAACAATAGACATCTGAGGAGAAATAAGCTTACAACAGAATTAACGAGATACAGACACATCTCGGTTGAATGAACAATCACGTTTATGGCAAATCACGCGAGATAACAGAACTTCTGAGACGCATGAAAGGTTTCAGGAAGGAAGCTTTATGTATGTTGTATGTGTTTTTTTCTTTAGCTTCTAAGTTTGTATATTTACACTTGTTTGTTTCATGCTTGTTTTTTGTGATAAAACTGTCTCTTGTGGATTTTTTAAAGTCACGTTTTTTCTTAAACAAGTATTGATATCCATCTACTTGCAGGACATTTGATATCCATCAAACTCAGGACAGTTGATATCCATCTACTTCAGGACAGCTAGTATCCATCTGCTTCAGGATAGTTGATATCATGGGATTCAGTGCAGTTGATATCTATCTACTTCTGTACATTTGATATCCACCTACATCATTAGTGTCTTTTAAAACGCATAGGTTTAGATTTGTTGCTTATCACAGTTGCAAGGTAAACAAAAACTATGATACAGTTATCTTTATAAGTTGTCCACGGGAGATCTTTTCATCAGCCACAAAACACACACACACGCACACACGCACGCACGCACGCACGCACACACACACACACACACAGAAGAATTGTCGAAAAAACCGAGTCAAACGTTGAAAGATTTTACGTTTCAATGCAGCATCATCGGAGAATGAAATGTTGACTAAAACTGAAGACATGAGATGCAGTAGCAAAGAGCTTGGACTTTTCAGCTTAAAATTTGACTTGCTGCTGTGATGGCGGAAAATTCAACATAAGTAGAAGCAGAGAGAAGGGGGGGGGGGAGAAGCTGTTCAGCAAGATGATGCTGGGCAGGTTTTACAACATCTACAAGGCAAAAAGGATAAAAATCCCCGTTTCCATGCCATTTAGGCATATTAGGATACCCTGTCAGGCCCGTATTTTTAAGATCATCGGCACATGATTAGTATCACTCTTGACCGCATTTCTCTGGTACTCATTTTTAGAGTCTGGGTGCACCCCGAGGACTTTTTTTTTTTTTGGTGTGATGGTACCCGACTTGGTACCACTGGTCTACAACATACATCTGCTTCAAAAGCGCCATCTTTAACGAAAAGTGCTATTTTTTTTCCCCTTTCTCCATGAGTATGGTAATTCAAGTTAGCTATTCTTATATATCTCACTTAAGCTGCTTCTGTTAGCTGACAGTAATTTCGCAGCCTGGTGTGGCGGTAGGTGATATATCAATGCGATCATATCCCACAGAGGGCTTCGAAGACACAGATTATAGTAGGAGGCACTTTATTTAGATAATTACCCACAAGCCAGACGGGATTATGGCCACGCCCACTCAGTGAGGGAGATAACTCAGCAAAGCTAAGATTTCGTGCTTTCTGTTTTTACCATTCGAATATATAATTTGTGGCTGCCGTTTAAAACTGTTTAACGAAATACATTTATTTGTATAAAACGTTAAATAATATTTAATAACTGTAAAAATAACAAAGAAATTTACACATTGTTTATACTTGTTACAGCCATTATGAAAAACATCAGACTGAGGTGGCCCAGGGCATGCAGAGATAATGGAGGAGGATAAACAAAGATGAAGATGGTCTATATAAAAGTGATGAAAGGGGATAGACCAAGAGGTAGACCTAGACAACTATGGCGAGACAACCTAGAGGGAGATATGCGTGCTCGTGGAATCTACAAATAGCAAGAAAAGATCAAGGCCACAGAGGAATCTACATATAGCAAGATAAGATCATGGCCAAAGAGGAAGCTACAAATAGCAAGATAAGATCATGGCCAAAGAGGAAGCTACAAATAGCAAGATAAGATCATGGCCAAAGAGGAATCTACATATAGCAAGATAAGATCATGGCCAAAGAGGAATCTACATATAGCAAGATAAGATCATGACCAAAGAGGAATCTACAAATAGCAAGATAAGATCATGGCCAAAGAGGAATCTACATATAGCAAGATAAGATCATGGCCAAAGAGGAAGCTACAAATAGCAAGATAAGATCATGGCCAAAGAGGAATCTACATATAGCAAGATAAGATCATGACCAAAGAGGAATCTACAAATAGCAAGATAAGATCATGGCCAAAGAGGAATCTACATATAGCAAGATAAGATCATGGCCAAAGAGGAAGCTACAAATAGCAAGATAAGATCATGGCCAAGAGGAATCTACAAATAGCAAGATAAGATCATGGCCAAAGAGGAATCTACATATAGCAAGATAAGATCATGGCCAAAGAGGAAGCTACAAATAGCAAGATAAGATCATGGCCAAAGAGGAATCTACATATAGCAAGATAAGATCATGACCAAAGAGGAATCTACAAATAGCAAGATAAGATCATGGCCAAAGAGGAATCTACATATAGCAAGATAAGATCATGGCCAAAGAGGAAGCTACAAATAGCAAGATAAGATCATGGCCAAAGAGGAATCTACAAATAGCAAGATAAGATCAAGGCCACACAGGAATCTGCAAATAGCAAGATAAGATAAAGGCCAAAGAGGAATCTACAAATAGCAAGATAAGATCAAGGTCACACATGAATCTACAAATAGCAAGATAAGATAAAGGCCAAAGAGGAATCTACAAATAGCAAGATAAGATCAAGGCCACACAGGAATCTACAAATAGTAAGATAAGATCAAAACCACATAGGAATCTACAAATAGCAAGATAAGATAAGGCCACAGAGGAATCTACAAACATCAAGAAAAGATCAAGGCCACAGAGAAATGGAGACGTGACTTGCTAGCATTGATGAGCTTCAGTGGCTCGGAAATCTTCTGAAGTCAATAGCTGCTCAAAGAAGAAGAAGAAGAATATACACCTGTGTTTTAATATAAAAGGTAACAATGTAAAATCCCTGTTTCCATGCCATTAAGGCGTATTGGAGACACGGTGTTAGGCCTGTACTTCCACAACCTTCGGCACATGAAAGTCTGATGTGGCCAGTATCACGCCTGGCCGCATTTATCTTCCCAGATTTCTCCGGTGCCCATTTCTAGAGGCTGGGTCGGCTCTCGGACCCCTCCTTTTTTTTTTTTTGGTGTGTACCAGAAGAAAATCCCACTGCTGGGACTGACCCCCGTACCACCGGATTAGTAAACCGAGGGCCTAACCACTCAGCCACCAGGCCGTCTGTGTTTTAATATAGTGTTTTACAATATCGTATGCCGACCCACTGTGTGTGTATATATAGCTGTCGCAAAATGAAGCGAACATAGGATACTAATGATAACGACGACGACGACGACGATGATGATGATGATGATGACGATGATGATGATGATGATGTCTACGAAACGAAACTGTTGGTCCTTTCAAACTGAAATGCGGTACATTTCCTGACTTTCCATAAAGTAACAGAGAAGAGGACCTCCCGTCACGATCCACCACCAGAGGGATAATTTAAATTCCGCACGCACTGGCCAGTCCATAGCACCACGATCTACGCCTCTGGCAGCCACAAGCTTATCTCATCTCCCACACGCTCGCACATACAGGGGAAGCAACCATTAGTAAATTTACTGACTGACTGCTTCTTTCCAAGCGGGCTGGACACGCGAACTTAACAAACACACAGAAATGCACACACTATCATTGTTAATGCATAAGCAAAGACAAATTAAAGGCAGTTCGTTAATTTTCTTCTTCTTCATCTTCATGGAAACTGTCAGCTAGTGTTCCTTTGCAGCAAACGCTGTAAAAAAAGATGTTTAGACACGGCATCGTGTCGGATTGGGAGAGGGTTACAGCGGCTATTTTTGCAGTCCCTGATTGGAGCTGGGGGAGGGGTTGCAATATACCCACAACAGCCCCCACACCGCCTGGGGACTATGACGATCCCTGGCCTGTCAGCTAGACTAGGCCTGTTGCTCGGAGTACCAATGGAGATGTGTAACAGGGTCTTGGTCTGCCATGGTTCGTCAACCCTGACACTAGTTTGTCACTTACAGTGGATGCCAAACACGCGCAAGCAAGCATACACGCAGAAGCACATAGACAGAGGACTTTGAAGTGGACATACATGTACTGTATAATACAGACACACGGCTTCTGTCTTTTCAAAGGCAAAACAAAAAGTCAAACGGAACAAGAAAATTCCCCCCCCCCTCTCTCTCTCTCTCAAATGTATTTTCTTTAAGAACAGAATAGACACAGTATATGGTAGACGGGCCTGCGATCCCAATTCTTAACTCTTCGAAAATAAAGTATATTCGTTCGTTCGTTTGCTATCCATCTATCTATCTATATCTATCTATCTATCTATCTATCTATCTATCTATCTATCTATCTATCTATCTATCTATCTATCTATCTATCTATCTATCTATCTATCTATCTATCTGTCTATCTATCTATCCATCTATCTATCTATCTATCTATCTATCTATCTATCTATCTATCTATCTATCTATCTATCTATCTATCTATCTATCTATCTATCTATCTATCTATCTATCTATCCGTCCGTCTCTCTTTCTCTCTCTCTCAGAAGGACAGAATGCTAGACGGGACTGCGTGCCCAATTTTTAACCCTTTGAAAATAGTCTGTTCTGTTCGTTCGTTATCTGTTCATCACTCTTTCTTTCTCCCTCATTTTCTCTCTCTCTCTCTTTCATATCTCTTTTGCTTTTCCTATTCCTTTCTCTGTTTTCCCATATCTTTCTTGTTCTATTTGTCTACGTGAAGAGATACAGCTTTACATACTTGATAACTTAGAGCTTTACATGCTTGGTATCTTACAGCTTTACATACCTGGTAACTTACAGCTTTACATACTTGGTAACTTTCTCTTATTTGTTTCTGTTCCTTAAAGTTAAAAGACATCGCTGCCTTATTCTAGAGAGATCAACAGGTCGATGGTTCTGTCTGTGAAGCTGCCAAGTCAACCGGGTTTTTTTTTGTTTTTAAATTGCTCTCTATGAATCACTTGCTGTCCTCGGCATGACTTAAGTAACGTCTGGGCTGATCTCACCAGAAACCTTAAAACCCGACCCAACAATGATGCGATGTACTGACGTAGTAAAGAACAGAAGTTCGTGCCGAGAGCGAAGCTCATTAGTTTCGCATTTGAACTGTTGTGGCTCCTAACACGACGTCCTCACTGGGTGGCTCATCATCAAGGACCGATGCGGGAGACCATTGATGAACATTCTGTGCGACATTCACTGGCACAGGTGGTGGAGCGATTATGGGAGTATCTCGTTCTTGATGATATCGGGAATCTAATACTGAACTGAACTGAACAAAGAATAATGTAAGTTCAACGCAGCAGGACAGCACAGGCGGCAACGAACTTCACTCCACGTACAGCCTGTTATCTTGAACGATTTTTAGCAAAAAAAAAACAGTGGGCGGAGAATAATTTTGCTGACAAAACATAATCTTAATGTATCGTCATGTTTTTCCATTAAGTTAACATAAAGTTAACATGTCCACTAAGTTAACATTACACCCAAACCAATTATTTTTGCAATCCACGACATCACGAAGCATATCATCTCACATTCTTCTGTACAAACTGAATTTTGCCGCAGTCTACTCATGGAATGATTACAAGAGGTCTCAGCTAGGTAAAGATTGCCATGCATTCTATTATTGATGACATCATGTGCTGATGATTCTTATTTTTAATTTACTGAATAAAGTAGGGTCCTCCAAAGGCTCATGTGTCATAAATAATGAAAATATCTTGTGACTGTTGGCTCCGAATTTCTGGAAGGTAGATAATTATTGAGGAAAGACGCTGGCGATAGCTGGGACATTTGCTCTGAATGACTGATAACTCACTACCAAAAACAGCACTAAGATGGACACCACAGGGGAACAGAAGTAAGGGTAGACCAAAAGAGACATGGAGAAGGACAACAGAGATGATGTTGAGCAATAGAGGGCTCATCTGGGCAAGAGCAGAAAAAAAAGGCA